>JADLZL010003538.1:0-400486 GCA_015844335.1 Chrysopogon serrulatus | reverse complement strand
CCCAGACAAGAGACGCCATCGGGGGAGGCAGTAGATGATTACCAGAAAAGCCTCAGGGGAGCACGCGCATTCGCAGGAGCGCCGCAAGCCGCGCGATCCAGCGGCCTCGGGGAGGGCTCGGAGGGCGCGCCGCCGGGGAGAATTGGGGAGAGGCGGCGGTGGAGGCGATGAGATTTTCTGAGGGATTTTGAGGCCCAGGCTTGCGTGAGAAGGAGATGAAGGGAGGAGAGAGGGGGGAAGAGCAGAGGAAGACGGGGCATTTGTTTCTGGCTTCTTGGGTGGGCTTTGGTTTCCCTTCCTCTGCTCTTACTCCTTGTGGACGCTTCTGCCCCTCGCTCTCTCTGCAGTTGGGTTATCATCTGGGGCAAGATGCAGTCAGAAAAAAGTTTGGAGAGGGTGACACATGACATGATGCTACTAGCCTGCTGCCATGCAAGCATGCACGGACAGCAGTCTGCATGCAGGCCAAACCGAAGCTCTTGAACCTCGCTCAAATGAGATTTTGAATACCAATTGAAGTGCTATTTTTGCTCTAACTATTTTGGAAATAGCAAAAGAAATTATACCATATACCAAAGATAATGCTATAATCACTTTATTTTTTTCCTTCTCGATATCTATTGCTTCGGTTAATGGTATTGTGCTCTTTGTGGCTCTATTTAATAGCATCTATGGTGAAGGTATTATAGTCATTTCTATACTTGCTTTTAATGCATCATAATGGACCTACCAAGTGTCACTTCATCTTGTAACTTTCTCTTTTTTCAAGACACTTACAATAGGTCAAGTCATTTCATCTTACAACTTTTTCAACTTTCAAGATATTTAATGATTTCATTTTTTTCTTTCTCACAACCTAAGATCAGTCTCAGCGATGAGTCTTATAGTGCTTTTATTAAGACAATGTCAGATTTTAATAATAGGCTAGTTTCAGCTGTGGCTTATCTAAATGCTTTTATAAACTCAATTTTCATTTAAAATAAAATAGACTGATTTTGAGCATTTTCGACTTTAGCTTGGCGGCTCCTTAGACTTAGACCGTTATACTCTGTCAAACTCAGTTCGAAGGTAGGTCTCAAATAGATATGAAATCTTTCACTAGAAACAACATTAGCATCGCCTTCTCAGTTGGCCTTTTCATATTTGTTTCAGGAGTCCTAGAAACAGCAATGATAGATTCTATCCTGCTTTCTTTAATGGCTTTGCTTCCCCAGCTTGTGTTCCTCTGCATATTTTATCTGGTTTCGTGGGGAAGGGTCCTTTGGCCGTCTCTTAGTGCTGAAGGTATACAAATATATAAGTAGTTCAAGGCAACTAACAACGGCCCACTACTAATAAACTATACTAACTATATGATACAACAAACTAAGCTGATTGGCTAGTGCATATGCGGATGATACCTTGGAGTTCCATGCATGCAACCAAGAAGGCACGGGAGCAGTGGTCACTGGTCAGTGCCATTGCAGTGCAGCGCCAAGGAAACTGCAGGGAAGGACCCAGGAAGCTTCACCCTCCTGAATCCTGATGCAGCAAGGACATTGGAGGAGCGCATCTGTCCACGCCTGTCCTGATGCGCAGATGTAATGTAAGCTGATGAGGCCGCGCCAGCTGAAGACACGCCACCTACATGCCGCATTTGGCTCATCATCTTGTGTTCTACTTTAGCGCACTGTATCGCTTGCCACTCCTCTTTGGGTATTTTGGGTATGGTATCTCCTGATTGGTTCAGGACGGCTTTTATCGAATTCTTTTGGATTTGATTTGAATTTTATTATAAGGCGATGCGAGACGGAGCCGAGATGGTGGTGACTGGCGAGTACCGAGATTTGGTGGGGACGATAGCGTGGAGTGTATTCCCTGTTCCAAAATAGACGGCATTTCGTTCCAAAATAGACGCCCTTTTATAAGTTTATAAACACGGGAATAGGAAAATTTAAGAAGTGTTGCGTATAGAAGAAGAAAAAATGTGTATTGAGAGAATAGAAAGAAGCGTTGAAAAGAAGTACCTCCAAAATCCCAGAAATAAATTTATTTTGGACATGATTTAGAGTATTTTCTCCATTTACCCTTATTAAATAGGCCCTTAGACAACTATTTGACGAATATCCCTCCCTGTCCTACCCATCACCGAAGTGCTCTCTTCTGCACACGTGGGATTGATACCTCGGTCCGTGCTCTAGGCGATTTTTGCATGACCTGCATGCATGCTTATGTAGCCTTGCATGCAGCGGTCGCTCACGTTTTTTCACATTTCGTAACTGCGCGTTGGTCGCTAAAACTATTTTGCTCCTAGAGCATTTTTTGTGCTCGCACGTCATGTTGGTGCAAGCTCCATCATCAAGCCCGGCACAAGCGACTCTATGCCATGGAGTCAGGCGCGAACTCTATGTCCTCCCGAGTCATCATGTCCCCCGAGGAAGGCATATCGTCGATGGAGGATGGCATAGTGATGAGTGTAAAAACTAAGAAGCCAAACCAGGCATGTTAGTGGTAGTTCTTGTGTTTGAAGAAGTAGCAGGCTATGTTACGGGTTATTCGGTTGGTCATATAAGCCGGTTGATAAGATGAGTCGGATGATTTGTTATGAGTTGTTTGAACAGCTGATAAGACAAGTAAATATGGCGTTAAATATTGCCTAGGAAATGAACAGACAGTCTTAATTAATAACGGGGCAAACTCAGTTCCATCTCAGCATGGACATAGAAAATTAATTCTTTTGTGGCAAATCTCTAAAGCTTCAGAACGAATTCTTTTCTAGTGGGATGGAGGGAGTAGATTTTTAGGTCAATCTTAATGGGTTTTAATCTTTATGAAACAAAAAATATGAGGTACAAAATATGAATGCAAGCGTACATTAATGTTACATAATTCAGGTTGGTTATCTATAACTCCTATAATCTTAACCCCTACTAAGTAATTCTCTTGCTTCTGATTGGTTGAGACTTCAAAAGTGATGTCAGCTGACATCATCAAAGGAGTTACCTCTACTAAGGTTCATTTATCTTCTACTAGCCTTTTCTTTTGAAATAGAAAAAAGTATAGCACCTAAACCAAATATGATAATTAAAATCCAATTGCACCATGGTATTCCTCGCAATAAACTTTTCAAAACAAGACCCCGCATGGATATATTTCGATAACTTAAACCGCTTCTAAGCAAAAATCCGTTTGTAAGCCAAAAAAAACCTAGCAAAACTGCATATCACATGGATTACATGTGGTCCTCTAAAACATGCATAATTTTATGAAGAAAAACTCCTAAAATTTTAAGAAGGGAATGACCCTCAAGTATAGTAGAGGTGGGGGTTCGGGTAGATGAGATTTGGGTGATGCCCAGTTCAAATAATCTATAGCATATATGTCAATGGATACAACCTCCATAATTGACCTACTACATCTATATATATGTATCTACTAATTTATAGCTTTGACCATTATAAACTCCTTACATTTCTACTTCATACCAAGAAAGAACGCTGGACATCCTACTAGTATATTATGTTATTGTTGCAAAAAAGTTTTTTTCAAAGCACGTTTACATATCAATTAGAGAGTTTGGAATTTTTTTACTCTCTATTTCAAATTATACGATTTTTAACTTACCTGCGTACATAACTTTTGTTACGTACTTAGATGAAGATATATAGTACAAAAACGTTGTATCTAGAAAACTCGTAATTTATAACAGAGGAAGTATAGTTTTTGGGGGTTTTTTCCATTTTCTAGGGCTACATCTATTTTGAGCATCTAGTATTATTTTCACGAGATCTAAATATTTTTATTTAGATTTGCTGAGTATCTCTAGTTTTATTTTTTTTTTTAAAAGCTGTAACAGTGTCATGGGGAGGTTGGCCGGGCAGACGACGGAGGGGTGGCGGCACCCTAGGGCAGGACGTGTGGGTAGGGGAGGCAGCGGCGTGCGCAACAAAAAGAAAGGGAGAGAAGAGGGTGGCGGCGGCTGGGAAGGGAGAAAGAGAGGAAAGAGGTTCCAAAATAGACGCCCTTTTATAAGTTTAAACACAGGAATAGGAAAATTAAAAAAAAAGTGTTGTGTATATATAAAGATAGAATTGTACTGGAAAAGGAAAAAAAGTGTATTGAGAGAATAGAAAGATACGTTGAAAAGTACTTTCAACATTCTAGAAATAAATTTATTTTAGACATGATTTAGAGTCTATTTTTCCATGTTTGTCTTTAGTAAATAGCCCCTTGGGCAACCATTTGACGAATATCTCTCCCTGTCCTACCGATTACCGAAGTGCGCTCTTCTGCATGCGGGTGTGGAATTGATCCCTCGGTCCCATTTTTTTGGTTGGGTTTTTGGCGATTTTTGCATGGCGTGCATGCATGTTTATGTAGCCTTGCATGCAGCAATTGCTCATGTTTTTCACATTTAAGTAACTTCAGCGTCGGTCGCTAAAACTCTGTTCGGTGGTCATATAAGCCAATTGATAAGACAAACCGACCGATTTGTTTGTGAGAGAAATATTGTTCGAATGACTTACGAACATAGTGTTAATTATTGCCTAGGAAATGAGCTGACCACCTTAATTAATAATGGGGGGCAAACTCAGTCCCATCTCAGCATTGACATAGAAAATTAATTCCTTTGTGGCAAATCTCTAAAGCTTCAGAACGAATTTTTTTCTAGTGGGATCGAGGGAGTAGACTTTTAGATCATTCTTAACGGGTTGGGAAACTTTACACAACAAAAAAAATGAGGTTGTATATTAATGTTAAATAATTCAGGTTGGTTATATATTATGTTTACTGTTGCAAAAAAGTATTCAAAGCATGTTTACATATCAATTAGAGAGTTTTACTCTCTATTTCAGATTATCAGATTTTTAACTTTTCTGCGTACATAGCTTTTGTTACGGACTTACATGAAGATATATAGCACAAATGTATCTAGAAAACTCATAATTTATAATAAAGGAAGTATTTTTGGGGGATTTTTTTCCATTTTCTAGGGTTACATCTATTTTAAGCATCTAGTATTATTGTCACGGGATCTAAATATTTTTATTTAGATTTGCTGAGTATCTCTAGTATTATTTTTTAAAAAGAAGTTGTAAGACACGATGGGGAGGGTGGTTGGGCAGACGACGGACGACAAAGGAGGGGTGGCGGTGCCCTAGGGCAGGTATGTGGCGAGCCTTGATCAATGCAAGGCAAGGCGGTGTGTGTCTTGTGAGAGAGGGAGAGATGGGGGTGGCAGCAGTTGGGGAGGGAAAAGAGAGGAAGAGGTTTTGCCCAATTACTTCTTAATTGATGCGAATTACAATCCCCTAATATTTATAGTCTAATTGGATTTTTCTAACAAACCAAGACGGAAGAATCATATCGAACACCGATTCCTCCATCCATAATTATTTCAAATTTACTAAAATAACTAATAATTGATATGGTAACTTGTGGCGATGTGGCAAGGCGGTGGTGGCGGCAAGCGCTCACCTCGTAGGCCCTTACGCATGCCAACCCTAGGGTTGGCGGCGGTTGCGCCCCGACCCATCGCATATATGGGGCTCCTGTTGGCCCGTTTATTCTGTCGAAGAATGCGGTCCCCTCGGGCGTGCACTGTGACGTAAGCTTAGAGCCATTTTTATGTTTTTTTTATAAAAACCTATAATCATGTATTTACCAATTTTAAAATAAAAAGAATAAAATCACTTCAAATTAAGTAGAAGTAATTTGAATAATTTGAAGAGTTTTGAGGTATAAGATATTTGATTTTGAACTTTGAGGAGTAAAATCAGACTTTGACGTCAATACGGGGCGTAATAACATTGTACTCCCTCCATCCCAATTTATAAGATGTTTAACTTTTTTTGCCTCAAGCTTGACCATTCGCCTTATTAAAAAATTGTGCGAAAATATTATTTCTTTTGTTGTAGCTTGCTTTATCAGTAAAAGTTCTTTAAAAATAACTTAAATTTTGCTATACTTGCGCAAATTTTTTTGTAAGCGGTCAAAGTTGAAGTCAACATTCTATAATTTAGGATGGAGCATGTATATATATACAAATGAAAATTGCGAGGACGAATGCAGCCCGATGGCAACTCATCCTTGCGGCCCGGGTGGCAGAGGCAGCCCAACCCAAAACTAAGCCGAGCCGACCGTGGAGGGAAGAACCACGGACGGCCCAGATCGAGCGCCGTGAGTCCGTGACCTCTCGCTGCGCACCCGATATAAAAACGCACCCATCCCTTCGCGCTGTCCTCTCGCCCAAAGCCCTAGCCCTCGCGTCGCCGCCGCTGCCGCCGCCACATCACCGCCTCAAGGGCCGGAGCTCGCCGGTCAGGGCTAGAGGTGCTCGCCCCTCGCGACCATGAAGGTGACTTGAAGCCTGCCCCTCCCCCGCCCCTCCATCGGTTACAGCGTCCAAATTTGCGCGAGCTGTGCTTGGATTTGCGGCTCTCTGGTTTCTGATTCCTATGGCTCTTTGTCCTGATTTTGTTTGCAGTTCAACATCGCCAACCCGTCCACCGGGTGCCAGAAGAAGCTCGAGATCGATGACGATCAGAAGCTGTGAGTACTCCCATTCCTCCTCTCCGTCGTTCGTTTCATTTAGATCCGTGGTGACGGCGACATGGTGTTTGATCTGCTACTCGTTTCTATAGCGACATGGTGTTTGATCTGCTACTCGTTTCTATAGTGGGGGTGGGGGCAGCCGATGGTGCTAGAGTTATGGGTTTCTCTTTATGTTCGTTTAGCTTCAGGTGAATTCCATTTCGCATGTTAATTTGTTTATTAAGAAAGGTGAATTCCATTTCGCATGTTAATTTGTTTATTAAGAAGAGGCTTTTAGCTTGGTGATTTTTGAGTGCTGTTTTAGTGTTGTGCCCACCTGCTAAGCGTAGTACTTCTGCTATTCGTTTAGATTGTACTAGACTAGTAGATAGGATTGGTTCGCACTATTTTGGAGTTTTAGAAGTGCCTCCTATGTTAGTGTTGCTGGTTCTGAATGTATCGAGACTCATGCAATAATGGTAGGGATGAAAAGATGGCCATTGAAGGTTTCCTATTGACTTTCTGTGTGACCTGTCTATCTGAGATATATTGTCGTTTACAGGAAGTAGGAATTATGAGTGGAATAGAAATTGCTGTGTGACCTGTCTATTTGAGATTTGTCGTGGTGTTTGTTGAGGCAAGGACAATCAATTTTAATTATCTGTTCCAAGTAAAATTGAACTGGCACTTTTGAAATTATGATGACAGTAGACCATCTTGGGCTTTTTGAAACTTCTTTAATTAAAATACTTTTTTTCTTGACCTCAGATTTGGACAAACTAGTTTTTTTTTTTTAATTGCATTGCTTACACTATTTGTTCTTTCTCCGATTGTGTATAGTTTGTCACATAAGTTATATAGCTAATGCCTTGGTATCAACTACAGGCGTGTCTTTTTTGACAAAAGGATCTCCCAGGAGGTCAGTGGTGATGCGCTTGGTGAGGTAATATCTTTGCTACTTATTTCTTGATCCATGGTTTACTGCTCAAATATATGCATATGTAACATTTTGTTTTGCAGGAATTCAAGGGCTATATCTTTAAGATCATGGGTGGTTGTGACAAGCAAGGTTTCCCAATGAAGCAAGGAGTTCTGACTCCTGGACGTGTCCGCCTTCTGCTTCACAGGGGTATGGCACTTACTTTTATCACAGTACTGATTCTTTACTGTGATGTTAATTTCCCTTCATGTGAGGAGTTTCTTACTTGGGCATTTGGTTTGGGTAGGCACTCCGTGCTTCCGTGGGTATGGCAGGCGCAATGGTGAGCGCAGGAGGAAGTCAGTCCGAGGCTGCATTGTGAGCCAAGACCTGTCCGTTATTAACTTGGTCATTGTCAAGAAGGGTGAGAATGACCTTCCAGGTCTGACTGACACTGAGAAGCCCAGGATGAGGGGCCCCAAGAGAGCGTCGAAGATCAGGAAGCTCTTCAACCTTACCAAGGATGATGATGTACGCAAGTATGTCAACACATACCGCAGGACATTCACAACCAAGAGTGGTGAGTGTTTCTTTTTGCTAGTTTTGTAACCTTTTGTTTTGTTTGCTCTGCTGTTAAACGCTGCTGGATATTTCCCTCTCTTACCCTTACAGTATCCTGTATAATTGTGTCCTGAATGTAAAATATTTGTTATGTTGAGATGGTCATGTTCTTGCTTGATAAATCTTCCATGTTGCCTCATGGTTACTTGCTGCAGGCAAAAAGGTGAGCAAGGCCCCCAAGATCCAGCGCCTGGTGACCCCACAGGTCCTCCAGAGGAAGCGCGCCAGGATCGCAGAGAAGAAGAAGAGGATTGCAAAGAAGCAGGCTGAGGCCGCAGAGTACCAGAAACTGCTGGCACAGAGGCTCAAGGAGCAAAGGGAACGCCGGAGCGAAAGCCTGGCCAAGAGGAGGTCTAAGCTCTCAGCCGCTGCCAAGGCCTCGGCTGCCACATCTGCCTAAGGAATTGTAAGATGCTTTTGAGTTGATTTGAGAAAGACCCCTACCTGAAGAAAAGAACCCATGCATGCGCTATGTTTGATATGTTCGGAACCTCTACTTTCTAGCTTCATCTGTGCAATTTTGCCTGGACATGATGCTGGCTTGTCGAAAACTTTCTAAGTACCTCGGAATTGTTACGTTGGTATTACCCTACCTGACAAAAGTATACAAGTTAAAAATCTTTATGCAGGTCACCCAAACCCCCCAGCAGTTGATTTGATTGGTTTTGTTGAGGTCTAGACCTGACAATCTCGTCCAAATCATAACGCTGTATGGAACTGGAGAACAGCAGTACAGTACATATGTCAATGCTGGTGTTACAGTTTCAATCTCGTCCAAATCATAACGCTGTGTGGAACTGGGGAACAGCGGTACATATGTCAATGCTGGTGTTACCGTTTGTGTTGAGCTTGGAAACATATAGTACTGGGTAGTAGGTGCTAAATTTTGAAACGAGTTAGAATTCATAATAATGGGGGTGTTTGGATTTCAGAGGCAAAAGTTTTGCCCTGTCCCATCGAATCTTGTCACACATATATGGAGTATTAAATGTAGTCTAAAAAAATAACTAATTGCATAGATTGCAATAACTTTGCGAGACGAATCTTTTAAGTCTAATTAGTCTATAGTTTATAATGTGGTGCTACAAGAAACATTTACTAATGACATATTAATTATACTTAAAAAATTTATCTCATGATTTTCTGATGAGTTCTGTAATTTGTTTTTTTATTAATATTTAAAATCCCCTTTCGACATTTTTCCAACTTCCAACATTCTGATGTGACACAGGCAAAAAATTTTCCATGTCATCCAAACACCCCAAATCTCTCTTCGTGTGCGTGTGACGTGTGAATGAGGACATGCCAAAAATTTTTCCATACCATCCAAACGCCCCCAATCTCTCTTCGTGTGCGTGTGACGTGCAAATGAGGAGATTCGAGTGCGTGTGACGTGCGAATGAGGACATGCAAGATTCGAGTGTAGATTGTTTGACGTGACGTGAATGAAGGTATCGAATGAAGATTGTCATTGATCATTGAAACATAGGTTTTGTTTGGCACAACTACACTTCACCAATGTTTTTTTCTTTTTTCTTCAGCTACACGAATATCTTTTTTGGTTTGGCAAAACTGGTCCTTACAACATGCAAAAGAAATAAAAAAATCCATATTACTCTTTTTTTTGTTCTCCTCTCCTGTTTTTCTTTTCCTTATCCCGCGTGTGCACTCTGGCCTATTTGCATGACCATACCTGACCTGCCACATGACTCTAGCCACTGTGCTTGGCAGCCCGCGACATAGCGCCCTCCCCAAACCTGCGCCCGACAGCCTATGCGGTTGGCGCCGACGTGCATCCCCGTCGCGACCGTTCTCGGCCGTGCATCCCTGTCGCGACCATCCTCAACGGCCGCACATGCACGTACGCCTCCATTGGGGTAGAACATGTCTCTCTCCTTCTAATGTCTACATCGACAAGGTAAAGTCAGGTGAAACCACTATTTTTGATTTCATCCCTCCCCGGACATCTACTTCTGATTCGAGGGCTCCCATACGTTTAGATCTTTGCTTACTTTGTTCTTGCTCTAGCGATATCCCACAAATTGGAGCCCTCAAATTTAACCAAACACAAATAAAACGCACATGTCATTCCTTTTTTTTTTCTAGCCTACCCTCCCATGACAAATAGACATTGACATAGCGGGGAGAAGGTTGGGTGCCGACGGAAGAAACTAGAGGGCGCTTGATTTACTTAGGTGAGGAAGCCGAGAGTCAGAGGAAGAAGCCAAAGGAGGTAGCACCTTTTTCGCGAGCGAGAGGAGGCGCGTTGGAGTGGCATCGCCTACCCGCGTTGAGGAGGGGCCTTGCCAGATCTATGCTTGGGAGGCCTCTCCCGCCACATTGGTGAAGAGAAATAGAGAAGACAGGGTCGCCACTTTCGTAAATGGTCCTACAACAAGGGGCGCAACGAGGAAGAAATAGAAGGCGCATGTGGAAAATGGCTAACAAATGGATGGGGACCGGTGGGCCGACGGCCATAGGATCGAGGATGATGGATGAGGTTTGAGGGCTTAAGTATGGACCCCTGCTGGACCTATGTTTTTATGTGAGCCCTCAAATTTTAGTTTGAGGATCCTGCTGGAGATACTCTAACGCGTGTATCTAAAACCAACCCCTAATATCCCCTCTAACATTTAGCTCCACATGTTAGCGTCTAATCTATATCTTACTTTCCATCTACTCACCCTTTTTTGGCCTATTTTGGTAAAACATATAAACTATTTATGGCTAAAATAAGATGAAACTAAAAGCCAAACGGTATACTTTTTATAACTGTTTCTCGCCACACTTCTCACAGGATATATGGAGGGACTAAGTTTAGTAAATATCACATTTGAATATTGGAGGGATGGAGGGACTAAAGTTTAGTAAATGTCACATCCGAATATTAGAGGTATGTTAGAGGGTTTGTTCGATACCAATAAAAAAACTAATTACCGTCAAGATCCATAAGATAAATTAATCAAACATAATTAATTCATCATTAGCACATGTTTACTGTAGCACAACACTATCAAATCATGGACTATTAGGCTTTAAAACTCGTCTCATAAAATATTCGCAATCTGTGCAATTAGTTATTTTTAGACTATATTTAATATTCAATAACATTGCATGTGTTTAAACATTCTATGGATAAGGAATAAAGTTTAGTAGCGTGAACCAAACACCCTAAAAAGTTGAAGCTAGACTAGGCCGGGTTTATTTTGGCCATACTTTTGCTTTATTTGTACAGACCTTTTTTTCATGGCTACTGCATCTCTTCTCTCCTCTTTGGTCCTTCTTTCCACCTCTGACGGCACCAAGCTAGGAGCCTAGGATCCGATCCGAAGGCACCAAAATTTGAGTTTTAGGTTTTCTCATTTAAAAGTCATTATAAGATGACTAGTAGATATGCACGTGCGACACGCACGTGTTTATAAAATGACATATCAAGATCGATAAATATTATAGTCAAATGATAAATGGTACTTGCAAATATTAACAGAACTGCATCATCTAGAATTGAGTCTAAATAACAAGACTAACACATGTTAACAATCACTTCTGTAAAACAAGTAATATATGCGGTGTTTGTCTGCTAGCAGAATATGAAGTAACTAAAAGTAATAGTTTAATTCAATTATTATTGAACTTATATATGGCATAGTTTAGCTTGGTATATACGGCACACAAGTCTGGATTTGTGAGAATCCTTCATGGCCATCCTGAAAGCACAAAACCAAATCAGAACATTATTAGTAATAATTAGGAAAAGATGGTTTCTAAGATACAATAATCCATCATGTTTTTCTGTATTACATATATTATTGCACCCATAAAAAGAGTTGAAGCTAATCACTCTATGTAGTGCATACGTTCCTGTGATACGAGAGTTGTCATTATTGTACATAGAACTGTGGTGCTTAACACGTTCAACTATATCAGAACTGATTGTAGGGTAAAGAGTATAGCAGATCACTTTGCAACCAAATAGCCGAGCCAGTGGATATGTAAAGCATAGCCACTTGTATCAAGTAAAACTGTGGGGTAAATTAGTAAGTGCTTCCTATGCAAGATAAATGGAGCCAAGACTTTGTCCAATCATCGGGCTGTTCAGCTTCATCATATAAAAGCCGGTTGATAAGGCAAGCCGGGCTGATTTGCACAAAAATACTGTTTGAACGGCCGATAAAACAAGCTAACAGGGACGATCTTGAAAGGGGGACAAATGCTTGCTTCGATCCACTTTCTCTTTTTTGAGTGAACAACTTGAAAATGCAGCCCAAATAAATGATTAATAGTGCTGGTAGGTCACATCTGCTAAAAGAAATTTTTTTAATGTATTTTGTAACCACTACAGGGAAATGCAGTAGTACAGAAGGTAACACACATTTCCGTCGAAGCCCATTTGGTTTATACTATCATGTCAATGAATTAAATCCCTACATACAGTAGAGGCACTGCACTCAATTTAGCCTTTTCAGACTATTTGGCATTATTGTTATTTCCTTTCACTGTGATTATTCAATAACATTTGGCCTTTATGTTTAAAGTTATGATAGCCTGATAGACAACGTCCTAATAAGCAAGATATTTGAACCATCTTCTTTTCAATTTTGTTCATCTAAATCATTCTCTATTGCGAGAATATGCAAAGGTAGCATATCAGTAAATTAACAATTACAAATACAAAGCCTTCGAGAAAATATACCGTGCACAAATATTCTCTAATCAGTTTTATATTGTCCGAAACTGAGAATAGGACTAAAAAGTTTTAGGTTTATAAACATAACAATTTAACTCGACGAACATAAAGATTCAACAGCATATAGTTCAAAACCACAAACAGATGAGGATGGTGTATGCCCTGGAATGAAAGGAAGCAGGGTGCATTGAAGTATTTGAGAATTTTCTATTATGATCGTATAGGAAAATAAGCGGATGAATCATAGTGAAACTGGTGCCATGGTATTGCTACTTGCTACAACAGCCAATGAACTTGATGTGGGCATTATCAACAAGCAAATATGATCCTTAGCTTGCCTCATATAATACCTCTACTGTGTTAGCCAATAAAATTGATGTCGGCACTATCAACAAGCAAATATGATCATGAAAATTCCCATATTGCAACTGCCAAGCTTGCTACAAGTACGTGTTTATCTTTTTTATTTAATTTATCATCCTTAGCTTGCCCCATATTTTTAATAATTGCTTTGTTGTTTTAATAATCTCTATGTTTAATAATTGCTAAAAAATCAGTTGCAGCATTTGCTTTGTTTCTTCCTACAAATCTGTAATAATCTATATTATATAAATTGCTAGCAGCTTATGCTAAAAGCAGCAGCAAGCCCTTTCAAAATATGCTATTACCTTTAGCTTGTTTGATTCAGTGAACTCGTGATTAGTAATTGGTGATTTCCTCTCTCAGCCCACATTATTGTTTGTGAAAGGTTATAGATGATCTGAAGACTAAAAACCATGTTGATTGAGGCCATGTTGTCAGCAGCGCTGCTACTGCTCATGCTGCAGCTCCTGCAACGGCCCCAAACTGGAACTTCAGGTGGGATGCAGTGCAGGTGAGTTTACCGGACAAGAACAGGACTCGTACGGTCATACCTGTCGGATTGGACTGAGCCTCTCGGACCTAAAGTGTGCCTCTACTCCCTCCGTCCCAATATACTTGTCGTCGGAGGGTTCAAAAAAAGTGTCAAAATAGAAGTCGTTTTAGCTTCTACCGTAGTTTGTCCATGGCACCGGTCAGTGCATGCCCAGTGATGTGACGGCACCGGCAGCAGCAATACCTCAATAAGAGCAGGATCAAAACCAGAGACGAGAGAGGGAGGGAGATCCGGACCTTGGCGCACATAAGGGCTACAGCGACGCGACCTCGTCACCCGCTCTTGACACGCCACCGCGTCCTCTGTGGGCGTCGGCGCGCCCTTCTCCCCCGACGATCCCCTGTCAGGCGTTACAAGGTGTTGCCGGAGAAGGATTCTTTTTAGATTTTTTTTCACGGAAATAGTTGAAAAGGACACGGGAATAGGAATTAGGAAGGGAAGGAGACTCCGATGATTTTATTTAGATTTGTTTTTTAACGGGCATAGAAGGGGGTACCGGTGGGTGGGTACGAATTGTGGGTGAAAAAAATAGGAGAAAGCACCATACGCAAGAGAGAAACACATGTCAACGTTTATATGTTTACAAATCTGGTCCACCTGTTAGATCATGATGGATGGTTTAGACGCGTTAGATCTGATCTTAAAGTAGATCTAACGGATAAGAACTGAGGTGGGTAGCGAGAGATCGGGGTGAGAGCTTATTTTTTTAATTTATTCGCTCTTTTATAGTATAGATTAAAAGAGTTTACAAACTTTTAGCAACATATTAAGCACATTACGTCACGTTAGAAAAAAACATATGTTTCTCGTATAAAGCGAATGGTGACAGAATTATATAAATTTACAACTCTTATTAATATCTCTTAACACTATAGTTTGAGCTTTTTTTCCATTAAAGTCTTTAAGATGTTTAAATAATTGCTATAAACTTTCGACAGCATAATAATCGTCGTATTAGGATTTGCCCCTTAACAAAAAAAATCATTTTTTTTCATAGGAGTTGGATGGAGATGAAATCACAACATTATAGTTTTTGATTTTTTTTTTTTTTCATACTGAGACAAAACAATAAAGTTATAGATCTTGTTGAGAGCTACAACTGATATAAATTTTATCTTGGTTGGATTCCGTATGAAAAAAAATATGATTTTCTAAGATGAGAACCCCCCTACATATACAATAAAATGCTGCTGAAAGATTGTATCAATTATCTAAACTTGTAACTTCAAATGAAAAGAACAAAAAAAAAAAACTATAATATTGCATAGGATTCGTTCGACTCATTTATGAGAAAGAGAGATGATGTAACAAGCTCCAGTACATACTTAAACATATGTTGCTGAAATTACTTCAAATGAAACCCAGCACGTGACCCCAGCTAGCCCTGCCGCCCACCCAAACGTAACAACCACCACATGCACCTGCTGGTTGCCGCCATGACCTGACGACCCCTGAAACCCTCCTCCCTTTGCTCCTCCTCCGATCCAGCAGGCAGCAGCCGTCCATCCAGCTCTAGTTCGCTCGGCAACAGCAGCTAAAAGCCCAGGAAAACTGCCGGAAAGGACCGTGCATCAGCACCCCCACTACCTCAGGCTCCCCCCCGGACTCGCCTCATTCTCCTTGTCCCGCACCGCGGCCCAGCACAAAAGCTTACACGCCTCACTAATCTATTGCCACTCGCAGGAACGAGACAAGGCCTAGCGCAGGAGCAAAAGGCTTACACCACTCACCTAACCTGGATCGTAACACTTGTTTAACCCCTAATAATTAAAAAAAGGTGGCCTGCAGTTGCAGGACATGGGGGCTGCATTGCCTGCCTGGCCAGCGGACGTCCTTCGGAGGCTCTTTTTAAGGCGCCTGTGTGGGTGCGTTGATTATGAAATCATGAGGAGGGGGAACAAACTAGGTTTCGAGAGAGAATGTTTTGATGATGAGAGGAGAGAAGAATGAAGGGGAGCAGGGTGTCTGGAATGGAGGCTGATCCAAGATCCCTGGGTGCGAAACACTGATGCCATGCTTTGGTTTCGTGTTTGTTCTGTTGGGGATCTCGGACCAGGCTTCATTCCTCACACCCGTGCTCCAAATGGTGTGAGGGAAAAAAAAAGAGCTTATGTTAGAGGCAGAAAGTTGCTCTTTCAGACTATGCGATGGTGGTTTGTGTTTGAAAATGATTGTTTATGGTTTTTATGGAATGTTTCTCTATCTTAAACATGAGTTTCTACAGCTAATTGACCCTCTTTGAGTTTCTTTTAAGCTCATGTCGTTTTCATGTTTCAGAAAAATACCAGTCAGTTTTCACTTTTCCATGCATTTTCTGAGCAAGTGGTAGAGTAGACGCCTAAGCAAGAAACGTTTTTTTTGTCCATTCACATTTTCCTTTGCGAAACGTTGTTCTGAGCCATCTGCCTGAACTTGGCAAAGGAGGAGCTAGCTCTGCTTACTCTCGTATCATATCTGATGGCGTCCTACCTTTCAACGGCGTTTTGTCTCGACTCCTGCTCATAGTGTACAACGTCCAGTCATCACAGGAGCCTAACTGTTACGCATTCATCACCTTGGTTTTTATTTGGCAACATTCCAATCTCTTTCGGTTGTTTACTATGTTGTAATGAGCCTTGTCTAGTTCTTGCTTGCTGGTTGCTGCAAACGATGCAAACTACCTTCAGTTCCTTCATCCCTTGAGTTACCTTTTTCTTTTTTAAAAAAGATGTTCATATGCGTGTTTTTTCAGTACGGAGTGCTTTGGTAACTGGTGGCCAATCTGCTTTGTACATTTCAAAGTGCAGGAAGTCCTCCAGGTTTGGATTCATCTGTGTGTAGAAAGGGGAAAAAAATACATCATCTGACCGGAGCTTTTTTTTTTTACAAGAATCTGACCGGAGCTTTGGACAGGCGCCTGTAGAGTGTGGACAGGACTCGGTTGACAATAGACATGGCTCAGGAATTCCTGTACAGATCGTTAGGTTCCTTGAATGCTTTGATTTGTGACTTGAATCGCTGCACTTCTAGTTCTCGAAGCTGCTTGACTTTTATTTGTCACTAGTACCTGCCTTCCACATTTATTCATCTGCTGTATGTCAAACATTCCTCCAATTGATTACATGTAGTATAGTACTATTAGACAAATGTTCGGTAGCCGGTTGATAAGCCAAAATACTGTTGCAACAGTTTTTTCTGTGAAGAAGAAAGTACTATTAGCTGATAAGCTGAAACAGCTTTTTAGCTGAACCGAATAGGGTGAATAAAATGGCTTTGTTTTCCTTTGAGGCCAGGTGCAACAACTCGTTCATATTTCCATTCCAATCTGATGCTGTACCCTGGTGAGATTTGAATGAATACCATAACGAGAAAATTGTAGGGGTTTCTCAGGGAAAAAAGGGCAAATTCGACTTTGTGCCTGTGTGTAGTCTTTCTATATATTGTTTTAAAAAAATGCATGTGTATTTTGAATTACCTTAAATCAGAATATCAGATGGTACACATCTCAAAAGGAACAAGTTACTACAACATTCAGGTTCTAAGCGTGTACTCGCCAATTGTAATCTTGTATATATTCAGATGCTCATTTGAGCTTCTAATTTGCCATTGTAACAAATGGTAATTACGAAAAATGTATGATGTATCAAGTGAAACTGGAAGTTATCTTTTAAGGCAACTACTGTAGAGCCTCATAAGTTCCAAGTTCCAAACTTGGGAACTATCATTGTCTTTCTAAATGTGAATAAAGTGTTCGCTTTGAGAATGATGTCCGAGGCCCACATGCCAATTGCTACCTAACTACTACTAAACATAAAATAGCTCTGTGAAGTTTCAACCATAAAACATGAGATTAACCTTTTATCTAAACTCTAAAGCATCCTGCATCATATCCTTCCCTAATCTTCTAGGCTGCTTGCTTGGCAGCCTTTTTTTTTTTTTTTTTTCTATAGTTCTATACGTACACGTATCTCACAGAACTTGCACAAGTCATATTACTTTCTCTTTTTTGTAAGCAGTTGTGGAAAACAGAGGCACATTGCAGCCAAATAGACCAAGTAAAACTGCACAAGCTGAGGGAAATGGATCATCTAAGCAATACGATCGAGAGTGGTTACATACAGTAGCATTTGTAAATAAATTAAAATTGAGTCTCTCTTCTTCATTTGCGGAGCATTCCAATCGGCATAGATATAGCTTACTTAAAAAAACGTCACAATTTTACACCGTTGAACCGTACGTATGCTTACACGCCAGTGACTTTGATGTTGTATTTTTATTTGATTCTACTGCGTCCAGAAACGAATATGCTATACACCTGGAGTCCTGGACCTTAGCTATGCATGCACCTAAAGGATTCTAGAATGGGTACAAATATTAACGTTACAATGAACTAGGGTTAGAGCAAAATTGCATAGTTAAACTTAGACATACCTCGCAATTCACAATTTTTATTTTGGCATTTGATACATAATATACATGGTTACCAACTTCTCACAAGTTATATTGATTAGAGCAATGTGCTCTTGGAGTCTCCCCTTGTCTGTCCATAACCAAATCCTAGAAGAGTTTCTTAAGAAAAAGCCTACGAAAGCATATTTTCTTTTGTGGTTGATTTTTCTTATGGACATGCATGGTTTATGAGTTGTGACCAGACACCAGTGATTACATATACACTAACAGAAAAGGTCAACCAGGGGAGAGCTCACGCTCCCATCCTAAATTTTTCTTAAGAAATTTATGTAGCCTTGGAACTTGGACAGATGATGGGAGTTTCAACCCTGGATTTCAACAATCTACTAATAACTCCAAAGAAGTTGGCTATTTATGAGATAACAACTAGAAACAGTTTCAATGTTCATGTATTGGTATCAGAATACATGTTAATCGATAAACCTAAACTACGGATTTAGGCATTATGTCCATCTAGATCATTTTTAGAGCCGTATTTTCTTGACATGAGGGAGGGTGGCTTCAATGTTCAAAAAGGCACTAGGTAGACCGGTGGGGGCCACGTCACCTAAGGAGGACTGATGGATGGTGGATCTAAAGGTCGCCGGTGGGGGAGGAGGACCAGCGGAACGATGGGGGAGGAGGACTGAGGATTGGACAAAGGTCGTTGGTGGGGAGGAGTGGCTGGTTGTAGCATGCGCATCATGTGGTTGGTGCACCGACCAGAGGAGATAAATAGATAGATGATACAGAGAGAGAGAGGGATATGCGGCTATATGCGTGCGCTCTTGTGCGGATATACGGGAGAGCGAGTAGAGAAGAGGAAGGGATAAGCCGACAAGGCGTTGGGGGACTTCAACTTTGGGCCGTTTACTATTTTATGGGCCTTTCTCTTAAGTGAAGTCCACTTATCTCCTAGTTCTTTTTTTAAACATATATATATACTAGCGTCTAGAAAATGTCTTAGGAATGCCTAGGCTCCCTTAGGCTCTAGGCAGTGGGTCACCGCCTAGAGACCGTCTAGCGCCTTCTTGAATATTGGGTGGCTTTATCATAGGATGACAAGATGATATGAGAACTACATTAAGACTAAAAAAGGAATTTATAAGAGAAAGGAGGAGTTGTTGAGTAAGATATGAAGTTTGTATGCAAAAATATGCTACTGTAGCTATTTTCTCCATCTTGTACTTTTTGTTTACCTAGTTATAGCTACATCCAATTGCATTTATGGACTAGCTAATAATTTTAGGACCCAAAATGGTAGTCAATAATCAAGAATAAACATTTTCTAATAGTAGACATCAAATAAAATTTTAGTGACTATTCATGAATAATCAAAGTGTTTAGGTTCTCATTCCACATGTAAAATGATACAAAGAAGATTGGACATAAAAGATAATCATTGCTAAGTTTTTTGTTGGGCCCTTGTTTAACCTAGGTTTTTGGCATCCTCTATCTAAATGAAGAACCTCATCCTAGTATTTGGACAACCACTATGCCTAGAGAACAACCATCTATACTATTTCATTCATAAGAAAAATTTTGATTATTGCATTGTTATTAGGATTCTAAGGATGGATCCTATGGGTAATTAAGTTGGATTTTGATGTTCGACTAACAATATGCCATTTGGATTAACAATTTTTTATAGTATAAAAGTTTAAATAGATGTCCGGTTGGCTTGGACTCATATAACATGAAAATTAAAGTGATCAACACCTCAAGCAAGACATGAAGAGCCATGTTAAATAGCTGCAGGGCATGTTATATGTCTAAGACACCAAGAAAAAAAAGCCTAGACTTGAAGACAGGAAATAAAATTAAAACCACTAAAGTCAAAACAAAGAGGTGGATGAATTGATCTTGTCTCATGGTTTTGGACTTGGTCAAATTGATATGACATGAGTTCAAAGTTATAGAGATTTTCATTAGCTTTTCAAAAAATCCAAGATTATCAAAATCAAAGTTTAGAGCTAAAAGTTATGTGTAAAATACTAAAGTGTGTCATGCTAAAAATAGGACAGTGGATTAATTCGGTGCTATACACTAATTAGTTCGATGAGCATTGAATCAATCTGGTGATCACAGAAAGGATGTAATGTCTAGTTTTAAAGTTGTGGTTGTTTATAACCCCTCCATTCATTCAAGAAAGGTGTGTTACAATTAAGAGAATTGTTTGGAGAGTTGAGCCTCATTTATTTATGGTTTAGCCACCAAAAATATTTATATGTTAGATGATTAGTGTAGGTGCATTGCAAAGTGCTTAACCTAGTTAGATCATTGCTAATGCACTTGCTTTAGGTTTCTTAGTGAGGTTTGCATAGCTCTTACGACTCAGTGCTTGCGCACACTATTATTGTAGTCATACTGCCGCCCGGACTTTCGGACAGAAACGCGTATCCAGACGCCCCCGCACTTATGTCTGCTGCTGCGCCCCTCCGGACACCCGCGTGCTTGCTTCTGCCGCTACGCCTCCTACACCCCTTCAAACGCCTGCGCCCTGCTGCGCCCCTGCACACACTATTGGTGTGTGTCTGACTTTGACCACACCTCCTGCAGTGCAGCTATGCCTGAGGAAAGCACGTGGATCGGGCCGAGATACATGCAAAAGGATGGGAGCACGCTGCTACTATTTGTGCCGCTTGCACCTGCTGTTGTGCCTACAGGAAAAGCACATGCACGACCCCTAGCTACATGTAAGAGAGAGGGGGCACAACATAGAAATCGACTGATGAAACATCTAAATGCAACAATTGCAACATAAAAAAAGACAGATGAAACATTTAAAATATATATCAAACACATAAAAAAACCTAAAAACAGTCGACAACTATTGCAGACATACGGTAAGGATCTTGATGTCGTCAAGGAGGCCTAGAGGGGGGTGAATAGGCCTATAAAAATTTCAGCTCAAACAGAAATTAACACTAAGGGCGGTGCTACCCCTTTTGGGGGGCAGCGGTACCTCCTTGCTGTTCTAAGTCCAATGCAGCCCAAACTTGGAGATTGTATACTATAGATATTCAGTGACAACCCTACAAAATCTCAACTTAAAACTCGATCAGATTAGAGGGCGGCATTGATGCCCTGCGCAGAATGAACTTAGAACAATTTAAAATGTAACCAACAAAATTCAGATCAAGTGAAGTTATAAGGTTTCTGCAGTTATATATATCACAGATCGATAGCTAAACAGAGTATATCAAGTATAGCAAAGTAGATCAATCACAAATCCTAATATCACCTCAACAACAATATAAAATGCAAGAATGTAAATCAGCACACGGTATTTATCCCGTGGTTCGGCGTCGCCACCAAGGCTGGCCTACTCCACGTTGTTGAGGTATCCACACAAGGATTGGCTCGCCACCAAGGCTGGCTCTGCCCTCAGTCTCAAGTCAAGAGAGTTAACTCTTGAGATGAGAGGTTTCCACTAAATCAAATGGGGTAATACAAACTACCCTGTGGCTCACTACAAGCACGGGAGCTCACCGGACGACGCCTTGCCGTCTAGAAGGCTTCACCTCCAAGAGTAATAGATGCACAACGAAGATCGACGAAGCCCAGCAAGTGCTCAAGGTTAGGATTGCTCTAATCTACTCTCTATTGCTTAATCACTCAGTCTCAACACTTAATCACACATTAAGTGGATCACTCTCACAAAGAGAGGGTCGGAAGAGCTCTCAAATGGCTTTAAAAAGGTTTGGCAAGGTCTAGAGTATCAGCAGCACGACCAGGAGGCGTGAGATAGGTATATATACTCACCCCACTCAAACTAGCCGTTTGGATTTAAAAACTAGCCATTAGGTCTGTATAAGGGCGGCACTGCCGCCCTTCCAGAAACAGCACAGGTTAGCTTACGGAAACTGCCATAATTTTTTACTCCGAACTCCGTTTTCAGTGATCTTGGACATTTCAGAAAGCTTGTTTCGAGGGCTATTCAGCCCAGCAGAGAACAAGCCCAAGATCAATAAGTGTAGGTGCAGTGCTAAGTATTTTCTCTCATATTAGCACTCGGATTTGGTTAGTTTGAGCACTTGAGACTTGTATATGATTCGTATTGCATCCCCCTTGATAGTACGGCATACCTATACTCAAAATCAAGAATATATAACCAATTCAACCACTTGAGCCTTCAATGTCTTCATATGTCATTTCTTCTCAATGTCACTTTATAAGGGGTTGCAACCATCTTTGTCTTTTCTCTTCGAGTAAACATACTTTGAGCATGTGACTTGAACCATTTCAACACATCTGAATTCAACCTATGGCTTCAAGTCACTTTTATTAATAATTTGATCCTCAATATAGCTTGATTAGTTTCTCGACTCAATGCAAGTACTCTCTTCTTCCCCTTAGCCATGGTTCCTCGGTCCTTAAGCCGTCGCTTGACCTTCACCTTCGCTTAGTCCCTCGAAGCCCTTTCCTTGCTATCTTCACCTTATCAAGCCACACTCAAGTCACACCATATTAAGTATACATTGAAAATAATTTTTTCAATATTATGATCCTTGCTTGAATATCTTCTAGATATAAATATTGAGATCACCAAGCTTCGGTTTGACTCACATAGAGACATATATAGATCAACATCAATGTTGTCAAGCTAATTCACGATTTCTCAATTCCTCTTTATTTTGGCTTGACACACTTATCATTCTCTTCACTATCAAACTCTTTTTGCTCATGCACAACAAGCCATCATCAAGACCAATCCAAAGTCATCAACTCATATCTTATTTGCCATGTATCAAATATGCTTTGCTTTCACATGCAGCTATGATATCCCACAACATATAGGCCAATTCATCAATTCTATTTGGGTCATTGTATTTTGCTTGAACTATATTGTTTCCATGATCTTGCAATACAACAATACACAACTTTGGCCTTCAATTCAACACTGTGGAATACCATCAAGTTTGCCTTAGTTGAACCTTTGATACACATCTTGTTATGTAATATTCATGTATATGTAACATGGCTGATTTTCTGCTCAACACTTAGCAAACTTGTTAGACCTTTAATTGAGTTGTTATTCAATTCACCAAAATCCACTAAGGGCTAGATGCACTTACACATACACAATATAAAAAAAACACTTACAGCATATGTATGAAACATATATGTAATATCCAGATAAACACACTCGCAACGTAAATTAAAAAACATATTATGAAACATTAAGAACAAACACTTGCAACATACTTGTATAACTATTGCAACATCCACACGAAATATTTGTAACATCCCTCTGAACCATATGAAACAGTTAAAACATAGGTTTGCAACATATACTTTTAACACATCACAGACATTTTACTATTTCAGAATGGAGGTTCATGCACATGTGGAGTTCTCCGGAGTAGCGGCCCAAAAGTGCTTGTAGGCCGTGGCCATGTGCCTAGGCAGCGAGGAGACGAGGGCTGCACGAGGTAGGGAGGCAGAGGCCATGCGCCTAGGCAGCGAGGAAGACGAATCCACTGCGCAAGGTAGGGAAGCAAGGGCCATATGCCTGGGCACCTGGCAGGGCCGGCAACCACGCCGCCGTGACTCCAGGCAGCCATGCGGAAAGGGTAGCTGCGCGAGAGAGCAGCAGCACGCCACGTGTTGTAGTGCTGGTGGTTGAGCGCCTGTGGGACGGGGAGTCGAGACAGAGGCCGCTTGGAGGAGCAAATGCCCGAAAAGCGGGCATGGGTGCGAGAGTTGATTTGTTTTTTATTTCACGAGCTGCGTGAGTGGTAGTGAGTGGAGCCACGCTCCGGCCGTCCAGATGTGGACGGACGTGGTAAAACAAGCTTTACCGCTATTGTTGTATATTGAAGGGGTTCATAATTTTGAGAGACCATACCAACTGCGTCTATGGTGTGGTTGCACCGTGTATCAAAGAGGACGAGGCACACGACAATTTGACTGGAAGCTTGTTAGTGAAGACAACGATAAACGGTCTAGAAGAGGCTATCTTAGAGACCCACTTGTGTATGGGTAAGGCCTATGGACTATCCGTGGAATTATCTAATCGGAAGTTTGTTCCTTTCGAGAGGTTCCAACAAGGATTAGGGGATACATGAGGAAGTGTAAGCTTCTTGACACCTCAGTAAGAAAAATAGCATAGTCATCGATGTAAGTTTGCTCTATATCTCATTTAAGTTTTCATATTTAATTCATATACCTAAGTTGTGTGCTTATATTTCTAGTTTAGCTTACTAAACTAGTTGCTAGGATTAGAACCTAGATTGCATAACTCTTGTGCGGTAGAGATAGCGACACGCCTACAAAACCTTAGTTGTATATCTAGATAGATGATTTAATAGTATAGGTTTTGATTAGGTAGAAATTAGACTTTTTTTATTTCAAAGGTAGATTTTAGAGAGCCTAATTCACCATTCTTAAATGTCATGGTTCCTTCTATGATAAAAAAACCTTATATACTTTGGCTCTTTGCCTGTGACTTCATCTTTAAACTAATTTCATTTTCTATTGCATTCATGTAATACCATCAATAAGTTAAACTTTATTGTTTCATTAAACACCACCAAATAATTCAATTTAGTCAACTTTATAACATCTTAGATAACTAATAGATTAAACAAATGAGCATTACATTACGTGTCTAATGATTACATAAGCCGTAAAATAGAAGATATGCCACCACCTACAAAAAATAGAACTACCTTTGTTGCCTATGAGGAGCATTCATATGTAGCCAATGAACACAACAATGCTCTCAACAAACTTTCATATGGTCCCCTAACTACATGACCTGATGCTAAACTAAAATGCGTTTATTACATATGACACTCTGCATATAGGTTTTGACCAGACAGAAATTAGAGGTTATTTGTTTCAAAAAATTAGATTTTTAGAAATCCCAATTCATCATTCTCTTAAATGACATCGTTCCTTCCATGATAAAAAACTTTGTTACATAGTGAATAACTGAATATACTTAGATTTTTACCTATAACTTCACCTTTAAACTAGTTTTATTTTTTATTGGGTTCATGTAATAGCCATCAACAATTTAAAATTTATTGTTTCATTAAACACCATATTTAAAATTTATTTTTTCATTAAACACTACAAAATAATTCAATTCACTCAACTTTATAACATTACTTTTAGATAACCAAATAGATTAAATAAATGAGCATTGCATTATGTGTTTCAATGACTACATAAGTTATGAAACAAAAGATATACTACCATGTAGAAAAGTAGAACCACCTTTGTTTCATACGAGGAGCATTCATACGTAGACAATGAATACAACAATGCTCCAAACAAACTTTCATATGGTCCCCTAACTACATGAGTTAATGCTAAACCAAAATGCGTTCATTACATATGACACTCCGCATGCACAAGAATTATGGTTTTAATCATATAGGTTTTTGCTAGGTAGAAATTAGAGGCTATTTGTTTCAAAAGTCCTAGATTTTAACAACAAATATACCAATTCATCATTCTCTTAGGCTTGTTGTAACAAACTACCTTAATTAAATAAAAAAAAATACCATAAAAAACATAGTGAATAACTGAATATATTTGGACTCTTTTTGCCTATAACTTCACCTTTAAACTAGTTTCATTTTTACTTCGGTGTTCATGTAATAGCCATCAACAATTTATTTTTTTATTTTAATAATTCAATTCACTCAACTTTATACCATTACTTTTAGATAACCAATAGATTAAACAAATGAGCATTGCATTACATGTTTCAATGACTGCATAAGTTGTGAAACAAAAACATACTACCACGCATAAAAAGTAGAACCACTTTTGTTTCATACGAGGAGCATTCTTAGGTAGACAATGAATACGGCAATGCCCTCAACAAACTTTTATATGGTCCCTAACTACATGAACTGATGCTAAGCCAAAATACATTCATTACATACGACACTCTATGTGTAAGAATTATACACAAACAATCATAAAAGTTGTTTTGCATAGTAGTGAGATGCTGCATGTGTACATTACTTGTATGACTCAAGCATCCTATGGACACTAACAACAAATATACCGTGAGAGTGATACGTGTGGGTTATATCTAATAGGCTTGCTTGTACCAAACTACCTTAATTAAATATTTGTAAAAAATATACCATTAAAAACTGTCCTGAGATTACTTAAAAAAGTCTTAAAAAGCCGATGAAGTTTATGGTACTGTAAATTTTGTACTCGTAGAAAGGAAAGCTGTATATTGTTTTGTGGACTTCGGGGAAGAAGACGAGAGAAAGGTCGGTTCTCGAGAACTAGTAAAATCTCCTGAAAAAAAAAAAATCTCTGAACCGTGCCGTGCCCGGTTCGAGTGTTCGACCCAGGAAAATCCCCAAATCGCCCCCGACAGCACGCGACCGACCTGTGCTCCCCCTTCACCGCATCAGCAACTTCCCTCGCCTGCCTCGCCTCGCCTCGCATCCGCCCTCGCCCCCGCCCCTTCTTCCTCCTCTTCCCGGCCGCCGTCCGCCGCCGCCGCCGCCGCCGCCGCCGCGTGGCGGCCGCCTCGCACACGCACCGCAGTCGCGGGCGACGACGGCCCCATGACTATGATGACGCCGCCCCCTCTCGAGGTACGTGCTCTCCTTCACTCGCTAGCTCGCCCCGATCTCCGCGGCCAGTCCCCCCTCGCAGCCGCGCCGATCGAGGGTGCTCGGGTTCGTGCCAGGGTTTACGCGCCGCGCCGGATCTGACCCCTCAGCCCGCGCTCTCCCCTCCTTGCAGCAGCAGCAGGAGGACGACGAGATGCTGGTGCCGCACCAGGAGCTCCCTGTTGCTGGCCCGGAAGCCGCCCCGCAGCCGATGGAAGGTGAGGACCTAAGCCTTCTCTCGCCTTCTGTGCCTGTGCTCGTGGGTTTATGCGTTTCGGTTCTCGTTGATCTCATCTCACGCGTGGTGGCTGCTGTCGTGGTTCCTGCTGCTAGTTGTTGCGCAGACGGAGCCTGCCAGCACAGCGGAGAGCCAGCCGCCCGAGGACCCGCAGACGTCGCGCTTCACCTGGACGATCGAGAGCTTCAGCCGTCTTAACACTAAGAAGCACTACTCTGATGTGTTCGTCGTTGGAGGATATAAGTGGTGAGTTTTTGGGTCTCTGTCCACTGTAACTGCTGCCGGAAACATGGGCAAATGTCTGGAGGGTTTTAATGGATGTGCTACTTTTTGCTTGCAGGCGTGTGCTAATTTTCCCCAAGGGGAACAATGTGGATCACTTCTCGATGTATTTGGATGTTGCGGATTCTGGGAACCTCCCATATGGTTGGAGCCGGTATGCTCAGTTCAGCTTGGCTGTTGTGAATCAGATCCACCCCAAGTATACGATCCGGAAAGGTATCTCTTTCTTCATTTAATGTTCTTCTGCTTGTCTTGTGAAATATAATTCCATCATGGAAGTTTTAAGGGCTATAATTTACAAATCTTCAACTGAGCTGGAACATGATGAGGCCATTGGCAGCTACTTGATCATTGACAATTGTCAAACTTTTATCATGATAGCATGAGGTTATAACTGGAAATGAGGTGCAAATTCTATTGGCCTATAACTATTTACAACTAATATGCAAAATCATAGACAAGGGTGAAACGCTTTCTCTCTATTATTCTGAATCAAGATATATGTATGAAGCACATGTAGCAAATGCATGGCACATGAAGTTCATATGTTTAATAGAATCTTTATTTTTAAGCTACTCTAATTCTAAGGGGGTTAATTCACTTCTAGGTAAGTTTTTTGTTTTCATATTTACTTGAGTTCTGTAGGATGTTTCCTAGCTGGGTGTTTCTTAACATTTTTGGCAAAGTGACAACTCAAACTAGCATCTCGACTCCTGTGCTTGTCACCTTTACTGCATTTGTTGTCTTTTAAAAATGTAATTAGTGTGTCGATTGTGAAAGATTCGTTTGACTTCTATTTCTTTGCAAATAGCTGCGTTAATATTGTTGAATGTGCCTTTTGTTAGGATGTATGTAGATCATCAATCACATACTGAGTTAATCACTGTTATAATGCATGGTATAATATGTTCAACAATGATATATGTAGGACATGGATGTCAGATTCCAATGCGTGCCATTTGAAACTTGCAAACATTTGTGGATAGGAGTACTGGACCCACATTGCTGCATTATAAACAATCATTTTCAAAACTGTGTTGATTGCAGTTGTGCTTATTTAGATTTCCCAAAAAGTCCTAACAGTTTATTTCTTATTTTGAACTTTTTTGCTCAGTTAGCAATTCACAGTTGCTGGAAGCTCTAATTTTCGGTTCAGTTGCTAATAGTCTATCAAGTGATGTATGAATACTAGATTATTATCTGAAAAGGGTTTTTTGACTGCCAACCTTGTTTTTTTCATAAATTCCTTCACTCTGGCATTTTTGTATGTTATTAAGCATCTTTACTTTTTTTTTTCCTTCAGTTTCGCAATATTTCTTGAATATTTCTTTTGGTTGAATCTATATGTTGGTCCCATGTTTGGCAGATACCCAGCACCAATTTAATGCACGCGAGAGCGACTGGGGTTTCACATCATTTATGCCTTTGAGTGACCTATATGACCCAAGCAGGGGCTATCTTGTGAATGACACCATTGTGGTAGAAGCTGAGGTTGCTGTCCGCAGGATGGTTGATTATTGGACTTATGATTCGAAAAAAGAAACAGGGTTTGTAGGTCTTAAGAATCAAGGTGCTACGTGTTATATGAACTCTCTCCTTCAAACGTTATACCATACACCATATTTTAGAAAGGTGAGATCAATCATTGTTCTGTTCTACACATTTCTCTAAATGCCTGAATTTTGAACCAATTTATTGAAATGTTTTTATAGGCTGTATATCATATGCCAACAACTGAGAATGACATGCCATCTGGGAGTATCCCTTTAGCCCTGCAGAGCCTTTTTTACAAGCTCCAGTATAGTGACAACAGTGTAGCGACGAAAGAATTGACCAAATCCTTTGGATGGGATACTTATGATTCTTTCATGCAACATGATGTGCAAGAACTCAACAGAGTTCTTTGTGAGAAACTGGAAGATAAGATGAAGGTGAATAGGAAAATAATGAATTATCAAGACATCAATTTACTTTTTATTAACTTTTCTTTCTCCACAGGGGACTGTTGTGGAAGGAACAATCGAACAATTATTTGAAGGCCACCACATTAATTACATTGAGTGCATTAATGTGGACTATAAATCTAGCAGAAAAGAATCATTTTACGGTAGACTCTATCGTTTAATTGTACTTGCATGAAAATCATATATTTATCTAATATGATATTTAAATAATAGTTGCCTTTGTCATGGCTTGCAGATCTACAACTTGATGTGAAAGGTTGTCGTGATGTGTATGCATCATTTGATAAGTATGTGGAAGTGGAGCGTCTAGAGGGTGATAACAAATACCATGCGGAGCGATATGGCTTACAGGTTCCCACAAATCCTGCTCTATGCATGGCCTTGTAGCTGGATATTTAGTTGTAGTAGTAGTAGCTGTATTTAAGTGTAGTAGGTCTCATTACCTGATTTTCGGAGTTTTAGGGAAGTTCCTGGTATTTCAATGAAATGACAGAATTCTGTCATAATTGTCTTATGTTCTTTTTGAACGAGGCTAAACCTCAGCCTGGCCTTTATAGAAAGCTTAGCCCACATCATCTGTTTTACTGTGGTTATTACCAGTTAATGAACAAAAAACATAGCCATCGAGCGCCATAACGCCTACTGCAATTCCAAACTCTCCTTGCCAAAGAAAAATACCCCCAGTTCTCCCATTCACTCTAGCAAACACCAGACACACATACTTTTGAATGCCAATGGAAGTTGTGCAACACTAACGAGAACACACACTCAGAGGACTCGACTACACCTGGACAAAGAAATTCTGTGGATTATTATGAGTTCAGTTATGATTATCTTTTCTGACCTTTTTTGTTATTATAGTTATACCTTAATTTCAATCTTATTTTTGTTTTCAGGATGCAAGGAAAGGTGTGCTCTTCCTTGATTTCCCTCCTGTTTTGCAGCTTCAACTGAAGCGTTTTGAATATGATTACATGCGAGATACAATGGTTAAGGTTAGAACCGTGCTGAATACTACCGTCGAAATGATAAACCACTTCTATACATCTTTATGAGCAGATAGTTTTTTTTAATTGAAATGCTGGTTGTCATGGCACGCCAAGGGTTTGGCACTGACCAAATTGTAAGGCTTTTAGATTGATGTTAGCAAGATTTGCATAATTTCTTTCAAATTACATGTAGCAATTCTTTCTCTAAAAGGTCCGCAAGAATTTGCATAAAGTTGATGTGATTGTATCTTTGACTCCTTGTCATTAAGCGCTTGACAATCACAGTTACTACTAACTCCTTGAACTGTGGAACAGTGCAATTAATGTATCATTGGTACAATGTTTTGCTTGAAGGGCCTGTTTGGTAGAGATTCACCATTGCAGAGTGAATCTAGATAGGCAGCAACTCCAGATTCACGCAAGGGCATTTTTGTTGGAATGACCAGATTTGCACTTGGTTTTGGCGTTTCTCTCTATGTAATTGACACCTAGACCCACGCTTCAGGAGAAAAAAAGGCATTGGCTTCTCTTCTTTGAGCACGCGTGCAGGGGTGGGCTTGTTGCCGGCCGGGGCGGGGCGGCTGGAGCATGGCCGGCTGGAGCAGGGTGCGACTGCCTGATGACCGGCGGGAGCAGGGCATGGCCTCCGCAGGCCTAGCCAGGATGCGCGGCGTGGGCCCTGTGGCGTAACCGCTAGAGAGGGCTCGTGTCATGGCCGGGTGGTGGGGGTGCGCGGATGGAGCAAGGCTGGCCGGGCCAGGCGCTGCCGCCGCAGGGCCGGCCGGAGCAGGGCATGGGTGCGGCCTGCCGTGGGGCTTGCGCCATGGCCGGGGAATAGGGGCAGGACCATCGGGGGCTCCGGGCGGCGGGAGGTGCACGGGCGGGCTGGGGCCAGTGCAGCTGGAGCTGCTCCTCGGCCATGTCTGGGTGTTGGACAGGGAGATGGGAGGAAAGCGACGGCTGGAGCTGCTCTTTGTATTTTTATGTACAATTACGAAATTATCAGTAAATAGATGATTTTTATTATAGTTATTTTGATTGTGCACATAGCCCAGTATTATATTGCTTGAATAGATACTGTGACTTGATGCTTCTTTAGGATGTAAGTAGTTTTAAATTGTGATAATTGACACCTCCAGCACATTGTATTTTATATAAAAAATTCGTCATTTGGGTATTAACATGTTACCCTGAATACAACATGCCTCATTCGGACAAAAAATCATGATCAATTTTTCGTAGCTCTGGTTCTTTCTTTTCTTAGGATTATATTTTTCATGTTCTTGTTTGCCTCATTCAGTTTTCTGTTGTTTATGTTTGGCTTCCTCAAGCAATTAATATTTAGATGTCTTCTGTTTAAGAAATGGTAAATAAGATTATCTAGGATTGATGCTGAACTACCTACTTCTGCAGATTAATGACCGCTATGAGTTCCCTCTTCAACTTGATCTTGATAGAGACAATGGAAAATATCTTGCTCCAGATGCAGATCGAAGTATTAGAAACCTCTATACGCTTCACAGGTAATTTATTTATCATAAACTGTTCCAATTCTTTGAATGGTATATAGGTGAAACAGATATAGTGGAGAAAACCTAATCCACGTATATAGAATTGTGAAATTCCAACCAGTGTAACACTTCTCCTTTAAAAGTTGCCCCAGTTTCAGTTACTTCTTTCTAAACGCTGATCTCTGGTTCATGTAATACAGAAGAACCTGAGTGTAGAAATTGGCCAATAAATTGAAACTATGAAGCATTGTCCTTTTGCCCTACATAGTGAAGCTATGTTAGAAAATGTGCAAATTTGGTGCATTCTTGGCAGTATGCATACAGAAATGATCCATTTTTTTCTATGCTGATGTTGCCTGTCTTTTTTCGTTCAGCGTTCTTGTTCATAGTGGGGGAGTACATGGTGGTCACTACTATGCTTTCATTCGGCCGACACTCTCGGATCAGTGGTGCGTTTCCATCTCATGAGTTTCAATTCATGCTAGTAGATGTGTCTTCTGGTAGTTTGCCTTAATAATTTTCTTTTTGTGCACCGTTATTTTGATTGTGGCCCAACATTTTAAGCTTAAGACATTTGTGATTCTTAAAAGGCTCCATGCTGTTACCTTGGAATAATGTGGGAAGATAACCTCTCAGTTAGACTTGATGTCTCTCTTTTATATGCAACATATGGGTCAATATGGGCCTAGAATGGATGGGTGTGACATATATGTAACAGCTGCATGAATCTGTTGGTTAGCTTTACCATCTTCTTTCAGCTGCACTGTAGATTGACAGTTCAGAGTGATAAATAGCCTTCTTTCACAGTAATATCTTATTTAACCAGATGTCACGTGGAATCACGTTCTTTGCTTATGTACAGCACATTGTCATCCAGTTACTATATATTTGGAAATGTTTTACAAATGCTATCTCTATGTTTGTTCTGGTTGGTTTTCAGGTACAAATTTGACGATGAGCGGGTTACAAAAGAGGACACTAAAAAGGCACTTGAAGAGCAGTATGGGGGTGAGGAAGAGGTAACATTCTTTATAACAGATGTTCATTCAGTACAATGCAGTTATCTGTGGACTTATATTAACTTTCTTCTTATTTCTTCTTTGTATGGAACAGTTGCCTCAAATAAACCCTGGTTTCAATAACACACCATTCAAATTCACAAAGTATTCTAACGCCTACATGCTTGTCTATATACGTGAGAGCGATAAGGAGAAAATAATGTGTAATGTTGATGAGAAGGATATCGCTGAGCATTTGCGGGTAAGTAGTTATTGTTTCCTTTCTCCCTTTTCTTTGTATCATCTTGTATTTTTGTTGAAGATAGTGATTAGTTGAACTGTTCTTTTACAGATAAGGTTGAAGAAAGAACAAGAAGAGAAAGAGCACAAGAAGAAGGAGAAGGCTGAAGCTCATCTCTACACTATCATAAAGGTCTGGTCTTGTTTCAGTCATACCAGCAGCTAACTTCTCTCTTGGTGACTCCTCTTGATAGAACTTTGTTTGTAAAAAATGAAAATAGATTGCTCGAGACGAGGATTTAAAGGAGCAAATTGGTAAGAATATATATTTTGACCTGGTGGACCATGAAAAAGTTCGCAGCTTCCGCATTCAGAAGCAGTTGCCTTTTACTTCATTCAAGGTAATGGCTCAGAAAACCCTACATGTTTTTTTTCATACCATGGCTTCATGGTTATGATTTTTGGATACTATAATGGCCTATTTGGAAGGGATTGGCATTTATGGTGGTTTTGAACTCAAGTTCAAGGCCCTCCAGGCAGTGTTGTTTCCTGTTCCAGTTCTATCTTTAAAAATTAAAACGGGCACCTCACCAGAAATAGTCAGCAAACTTGCTTTATGGTCTGGTTGATTAATGGTTTCCTTACCAGTTTGGAACCAACCATTTACTGCATTCCAGATTTCTTTAATTTTCTAGTTGTGCTCTATAATCTGTGTCAGAGCTATAGCAGTTAGTAACCATTTGATTTTGGTAGTCTCATTTGATTTTCAATGAATTGTTCAGGAGGAAGTTGCAAAGGAATTTGGCATCCCTGTACAGTTTCAGCGCTTCTGGTTGTGGGCTAAGAGGCAGAACCATACATACCGGCCGAATCGTCCATTGACCCCCCATGAGGAAGCGCAATCGGTAAGTCATATATTGTTTTTAGAAGTTCACACTTATAATACTAAGTACTTAAATATGTAGAATAACATTTGGTTCATCATGTTTGAAGTTCAACTGGTGTTAAGTTTTATTTCCATTTGCTTTATTTATCCTTTCTTTTTAATTTTGTGCTCCCTTTTGCCATTCTTTTTACGTGGAAAAGGTATCTTTTATTGTCCAATGCCACTTGCAAGTTCTACCTCACATATCACTTTCAATTTCAGGACAAGTGAACTTTTGTGCATTTCTTAACGTTTAAGATTTTCTTACATGTAACATGTAGCATTAGTTTATTTGAACTGTTGATCTATCAGTTTGGTTGAGTTTCTTTGAATGTAGAATACTAGTATTATTGCAGTAGACAATAAGGATGTATTTATGTGGCAATATTTCAGAAATAGTGAAATAATAATAATATGCATCATATCTTAGCCTTTTACTTCTTTACTTTGTGTCAATCCATTTGCTATTTCAATTTATTTCTTTCATTGCACAGGTTGGGCAGCTTAGGGAAGTCTCAAATAAGGCACACAATGCCGAGCTGAAGCTGTTTCTGGAAGTTGAACTTGGACCAGTAAATATTGTTTATTTATTCTCGTATTTTCCCTCTTTTTTATGTCTTCTAGATTTTGAGATGCTTGATTGTTTCTAATTATTACTTACATAGGAGTTATGTCCAATTCGTCCACCTGAGAAGAGCAAAGAAGACATACTTCTTTTCTTCAAGCTTTATAATGCTGAGAAGGAAGAGCTTCGGTATGTTTCTTGTTGATCTGTTTGTCAATCATTCTGTTGAACTTTTATGACAGAAGTTTACTCACATGGTGACATCACTCTGCTATTACAGTTTTGTAGGTAGGATTTTTGTGAAGGCTCTGGGAAAACCATCTGAAATATTGTCAAAACTGAATGAAATGGCTGGATTTTCTCCAAATGAAGAAATTGAGCTATATGAGGTGCTTCACAATTCTGTATTTATTTCTCTAGAGTACACATTCTAACTTGCAGTATGCATGTTCTGCCTACGTGCTCCTTGTGCTCATACAATCTGTTCAAGTCCTTGATTGTTCGAGTGTATCTTGCGCAATGGTTAATTTTAATTTAGTACAATGTTGTGCACTTAATAATGATGTTGTGATGATCTTCCCAAGTTGAATATTCTGTTGCTTATGATGTTGTGCACTTATTCTGCAGGAAATTAAGTTTGAGCCAAATGTGATGTGTGAACATATTGACAAGAAACTTACTTTCCGTTCTAGTCAGGTTTGTGAATCTTCTCTTTTTAGATGCAAATATTTTTTTAGTTCTTTGGTCAACAAAGGCATTCATTGATTTTTTTTTTTAATTTGTTTTCTTATGCTTTAGCTTGAAGATGGAGACATCATCTGTTTCCAAAAGGCTCCTGTTCCGGATGGTGATACACAAGTGCGCTATCCAGATGTTCCTTCGTTCTTGGAGTATGTTCACAATAGGCAGGTATACTTGGATACATATCGATTCTAATGTTTTCAGCTTATCTCATTGTTTAACAAACTCTACTGTATTATTCCCTCTTATTTCACTATGTTTTTGACATACTGTTCTCTCTCTTCATTTACATATTCGTGGTGAGCATGAGCTTCCCAGGTCCTAACACCTTTTATGAAATTAGTATATTCGGAGGACCAAAACCAAATTACCTTGATGTGTTTGCATGCACATGTGGTTTTCTTTGTAAAATAGTTTCTCATCGTTGCTTCATAATGATAAATATTTTTATTTCTGATTTGTTTTACTATGAAAGCATAATATGCTTGCTGCTTATGTGAAGTGCAAACTAATTTACTGTTACTGAGTTCACTTGTAACTTTTGTGGTGTTTGTACTGTAGGTTGTGCACTTTCGGTCTCTAGACAAACCAAAGGAGGATGATTTTTCTTTGGAACTGTAAGGGATTGAAAATAAAAAACTGATAAACTGGTTTTACATTTGAACTATTGTTTTGAATCAACTTATACGTGCTTCTTGTTTTCACGTAGGTCAAAGCTTCATACTTATGATGATGTTGTTGAGAGAGTTGCACATCAACTTGGGTTGGATGATCCCTCAAAGATTCGGCTTACATCTCACAATTGTTATTCTCAGCAACCTAAACCACAGCCTATTAGATATAGGGGAGTAGAACATCTACTGGATATGCTTGTTCATTATAATCAGGTCGAATTCTCTTTCTTTGTTTATTCATTAAGTGCATTACTGCATTTGAAAAGATGGCACTGATTTATGCTACTTTCTATTTTGATGCTTCATTCCAGACTTCTGATATCTTGTATTATGAGGTTCTGGACATTCCACTCCCAGAACTGCAGTGTTTGAAAACACTTAAAGTTGCATTCCACCATGCAACAAAAGACGAGGTTCGTGTCATGTCTGTCACTAGTTCGTATGCTCATATTTTATTCCCAAGCTATGTCACTGAGGCACATGATTTGTCAGGTTGTCGTTCATAGCATAAGACTTCCAAGAAATAGCACTATCAGTGATGTGATTACTGATTTGAAAACCAAGGTGATCAAATATCTTTCAGTTTACCCAGTTACTTAGTTTCTCCTGAATTTTAATTGAATTTGAATATGATGTTTCTGTTGGTTTCCTGCATAATAACTATGCCTATTTACTGTAATATCCATTTTTCTTTAGTCTGAAGCATGTCTATAATTCTCATTTCAATGTTTAACAGGTTGAACTATCTAATCCTGATGCGGAGCTCCGTTTGCTTGAAGTATTTTATCACAAGATTTATAAGGTTCGTGCATGGTTTATGTGAAGTATTCCCATATGAAGAGTCCTGGCTCTTTCTAATGCAATGTTCTAGAATTTCTGATTTTTTTTTTTCTAAAGTTAGTGCTATATTTTCCCCTTAAATTTGGCATAGTTAGGATGATAATGATATAATTATTTTCTGCAGATCTTTCCGCCTCATGAGAAGATAGAGAACATAAATGATCAGTACTGGACATTACGAGCTGAGGAGGTTCGCGTTATTTTATTTTCTTGATGTTGACCCTTTTGATCTATTCTATTGAAAAATACAATTATATTTACATAGATTCATCTGCGATACTTATGTAAAGTTATCTTGCATGACACTGCTTCTGTCAATTTTGAAATAGATCCCAGAGGAAGAGAAGAATCTTGGCCCACATGATCGATTGATCCATGTTTACCATTTCATGAAAGACCCTAATCAGAATCAGCAGATTCAGAATTTCGGAGATCCTTTTTTGATGGTTATCCGTGAAGGTGAGACTGCTGCAGAGGTAATGGAGCGCATCCAGAGAAAACTTAGAGTTCCTGATGAGGAGTTCTCCAAGGTAATATATCCTTATATTATTACTATTTATTATAGAAATGGATTTACTGTGTCTAGATACATAACAAAAGTAATGTATCTTGAAAAGCCAAAACGTCTTATAATTTGGAATGGAGGGAGTACAATATTATTAGTTGATAGGAATGGGTGCTGAAATTTGTCTTTCAAGAGACATTGAGGGCCTTTTGAATAGTGAACACCTTATTCCTCAACAAATTGAAGAACTTAGTTTTATAAGCGGGATTCATTAGCCATAATTCTGGCAACTTCATGCCCTTGTATTTGTTGCATGTAATCTACTGCTACCCCATCCCTCCACTTGCGTGAATAGGGCAGACAGTAGGTCAGCCCATGCTTCACTGTTAGGGTCATGGCAATAGGCCATGCCTGGCACTGTAGATGATAGAAGTCATGTGTATAGTGCTAGGAACAGTAGGGCTGTAGACAGCCATGCCACCTTGTTGGTGGATAGATTGTATATATTCTACGCAATGCAATGGAAAGAGCAGTTCCTTGCCTCATTCACTTGTGCTCCAGGTTGCAGCCAACGCTGAACCTGTTGCTCTGTGTGAGTGTGAGAGTAGAGAGCTCGGCTCTTCTCCCACTTTGGTCCAGAGAGGGAGAGGAGGAAGGGAGAGCAGGTGCTGCTCACCCTAGGCGCTTGGAGCAAGTGCCAATAGTATTTAGTTTCTAACTAGTTTATACCATATTTCTAGCGAACAATAACATTTTCATCCCAGCAATTCATACTGTTATGCATCTTTAACACTGATAATGCTTATTTGATCAGTGGAAGCTTGCATTCATATCCATGAACCGGCCAGAGTACCTCCAGGACACTGATGTTGTATCAGCACGTTTTCAGGCAAGTGATTTCTTCAGTATGCTTAAATGCATACCTTCTCTTGTTCACATATGTTCATGCATGATGCTTTGCTCTTTTTATAATACAGAGGAGAGATGTATATGGTGCTTGGGAACAATACCTTGGCTTGGAGCACACTGATACAACATCGAAAAGGTCTTACACGGCCAATCAGGTAGGCAACTGAGTGAAATAGATGTTTGATGTGTCCATGAACTCTATTCCTGGTTATGTTTATGTGTGTCATTCTAGCTTTACTCTCGTAAGGCCAGCACTTACGAGCCTGTGATTTTTTTTATTATCTTTTTGCCCACCTAAATGTGTTGTTAGTTGTTTAGAATATTAACATGAATGGCTTTGCTAATTTGCTTTAGTAATTTATTGTACAAAAAGTTGGGAGCAACTGAGTAATCATGGTCATGCATTACATGCAAGAGTGCATGTAGAATGTTTGTGGGGGTATATCATTTGTTCCTCAAATTAACTGCCATGCCATGCATTACATGCAAGAGTGCATGTAGAATGTTTGTGGGGGTATATCATTTGTTCCTCAAATTAACTGCCATGTTTGTGTACCATAGAAGTAAGCCTCTTGTTTGTTTTTTTATATTTTTCTTTGCAGAATCGGCACACCTATGAGAAGCCCGTGAAAATTTATAATTGAGAAACCATCATGCTTCAGTCCATTGACAAAGGCCTCGGCAACAGTATGCCCAAGATGACAGGACGCTTCAAACAGGAAAAATCTGGAAGAGGAGTATAGTTGCTGCCTGTACTGAGGCCTACAAGCCCATCAATGCTGCGGGTATTCTTTTCCGACTTGCTTCCAAGCATCCAAGCATGCATGTGTGTTGGTTTTTTCATCGTGTCTAGTATGATGGCCCCTGCTAGGATAGGTGTTTGCTTAATTTGTAGAGCAAAGTTAGTACATAAGAAAGATTTTGGTAGGGGGCATGTATACAGGATTATAGCTGATACTGATTGCTGAATTTGCACATCTTGTAGCTGTGGGAACAATGGCAGAGATTGTATAATGGGTTTGGTATTGGTTCCAATGTTCCGTGCTGTTGAGAAATGTAAGAGTAGCTGCGCGGATAGTACAGTTTTGAGTTCCAGCCTAGGCTGTTTGTTGCAACTTGGCATCCACCATATGCAGATAGTATCTGTCGCCATCTTGTACGAAACATCATCCTTTGGTCAAATATTCTGCTTGCGCATATTGTAAACTGAATAGTGAGAACTTTGAAACCAATGCAACCCCAGACCAACACAATATACCAGAAGAGCCAGCACATTCTCGATCCATCCAAACTCAACCAACTAAAGAGAGACAGGCAAGACCGATTGAAACCAAACTATTTAGACGTGGTACCAGGTCGAGAGATCGATCGATTATTTAGAAATGCTTCATTCTAAACTGAGTCTTTCTGCTTTTTTTCATCTAGGCGTAAAGTATATCTATCTAGTTAGACACAACTTTTATGTAGACAATGTATATCTAGATATGTTGCAAAAACAACTTGCGATGTAGAGAGTAGAACACATCACTATCACACCTCTCTATCCCTTTCTCTGGTTATTGTTGTTCTACAGCTTAGGGCCATTGTTGCCAAGAGTTGTCGCAACGAGGGTCTAGATTATAATGTAGGATGGCTCTGGTAACCTTGATATTTGTTAAATGGATCTCTTGTTTTAATTTTTCTATTATGTTTGTTAGATTGCAGTGTTGCCTACTAGTCTCTTTATGTGCGGCTGTGCCCCTACCTCCTTTTAACAGTGGTGCATCTAGGATTTTACCATAGGATATGCTTTAAAAAGAAAATTTTCTTATGGAATTTGGTAAATCATTAACAATTTGGCAAAATCATATTCTAGTTTGGTAAAAACAAATACATTAAGTAACATGATAAGCCTTAAATTTAAAGATTTAAAGATTAAGGTACAAACCATGACAAATCTTGATATAAGTTGTTCAAATGAAATACATATAGTTCAAAACATAGAAGAGACTTCGAAGTGTTCAGCGAACTGATCAACCGAATTACTGAAATTAGAAAAGATCACTAAAATAAATAAATAAGAAACAACGCACGAACAGATGAGCTCCCATCGGAATCTGGATCACAGACTTGCTACTCACGATCTCTCCTATTGCCGTCGGAGTCTCGTCGCCTAGTTCTGGCTCGCGCCGATGCTATCCGCCTATCTCCCGTCGTCGACCGGCGTCCCGCGTCCTGTCGGGCCCGTCCGGCGCCGCGCCGCGATTCTGCTCGATCGATGCCTCGACGTGATCTCGCGTACAGGCCTGCGCCGCAACGAACGACGGCCGAAGCTCCATGACGTTCTAACGATAGCCGTTTTTTGCATATAATATAACAATATTTCTTTCTAATACAGATTCATGTGGCATGCGGAACTTAAGTAACGGTTCTTCTGAAATTAAATTGCCGGCGACAGCAGCAAAATTACAGAAACCTTAGCGTTTGTTTACATATTATAAGCCAAAGGCACAACAAACTAGAGAGACATGCATAAATAGTAATCCCAGCCTCTGGTAAAATTCTACAACCGTTTCATCGTCGTCATCATCATCATCTGATGTGAATTCGATGCCGTTGATACACATATATATCTTGCATGCTTTACTCAACTCACACAAGATCTGATCCATCTCAACAAGGACTAATAAGGTAATTAAGGTACCCTGATTACTAGTACTTAATCAGACTGCCGGTGCCCCATCAATCCAAGCTGTGGTGAGCTGCCAACCTCTCTGGAAATGGAACAGAGAGGGAGGCCCTGCTGGAGAACGCCTGGAGATGTTGATCAGATCACACCTTGATCTCTTCCTCGGCGGATTTCGGGCGGTCGGATTTCTTGCTAGACATGATGCTGTTGAAATTCTCTGATTTGCACAGCAGAATCTCAATCTGAAACCGACAAGGGGAAAAAAAAAAAAGGAACACAAGTGGTGTAGCTGTTATCTTGAATTCAGGAGCCAAAAAAAAAAAAAAATTAATGAGATGAGTGAGGAAAATTAACAAACAAATTAATCATATTCCACCTTGGCTTTACGGACAAGCCGGCCCTTGGACTCGTCTTTGGTGCCGATGGTTGATGTCAGGATCTCTAGAAAGGATAATAAAAATGTGAACATGTAAAAAAAAAAAAAAAACTTCATGATTCAGAGGGTAATTAATCACACAGGTATGTATGAGCCCTTCCGTACTCTTTTTTCAGTGGCGAGGCCATTGTTCTTGAGGATCTCGGCGACAGTCACGACGGTACCAATGGCTGCAACCAAAAGGCCGGATTGATGCCTCAGAGAAACAATGCATCAGCTGGGAAAGAGAAGAACAATGGGGAAGGTGATTGAGTAGGAATTGAATAAATTACCCATCCCCAGAGCAGAGAGTTCAACCTCGTCGTAGTTCTGCATATACCTCTGCACTCAACATTCACATGGTTTAGTTTAGAGACCTCAACCTTTATATACTACTAGTATGATTGAAATCCTATTGAGATTTGAACTATATATCTGCATTTTTTGAATCCATGGGATATTTCAATCAAAGCAATTCTATTGTAGTCTGGTTCGCCTTTAATTTACAGAGACAAATCATTTAATTTATCTGGGTACTCCTGTATGTTAAGCATCCCGGCGTGAGAAAACTATATATCTGGATACAAATCAGAAATGTTAATCATCATCCTTGCTTGACGACACTAGAGGCAAACCTTGGCGAGGTTGACGTAGAAATAGAGTGGCTTCTTGTTGGTGGACACCTGGATGCGGTTCTTCTTGGCAGACGCGCCGGCCTCCGCCTCGGCGTCCGCCTCCGCCTCGCCCTCCGCCTCCTCCTCCTCGACGACCGCCACGTCTTTCTCCTCAGGCGCCGCCTCCTCCTCGTGGTGCGCCTTCGCCACCTCCCGCTTCACCTCGGCCGCCGCCTCCTCCCTCACCGCCTGCTCCTGCGCCTCCGCCGCCTCCGCGGCCGGCCGCACCGCCTGCATGGTGTCGTCCGCCGGTCACCTGCTGCTGGCTCGATGATCGTTTGTTGGAGATCGATGGCCGATAGAGAGAGTGCGCGGGAGGGGTGGGTTCGATTCCGACGGGGCGCGAGGCGGTGGTGGTGGCGGTGCAGAATTATGTAGCGCCGCGATGCGTGGCGCCGGCGGTTGCGCGCGGACGCACGGTCGCCCGGGGCTGGCGGTTGCATGCCCTGCCCCCGGTGGTTATTTCGAGACTCGCGGCTCCCCCATGCCCTGCCTACTTTCGCATGCATGCAGAGTTGCAGACGACGGATGACACGTACATACGTACGTACGTCCATATGGACACCAGGACAACATAAAATTAGTCAGCACCAATTAAATTTGTCTCTTCAAGAAAACAACACCAAATTTGTCAAGCTGAATAAGTTAACTATATACTACTACACTATGTAGTATGTACTTACTACATTAGAATACATAAACTATATAGTACTAGCAAACATGTCCGTATATTGTGATGGGAGAAAAAGTGGCACATAATTATTTATGTTAAATTTGAGAGCTATAATTTATTTTGTGATGTCAACCAAAACGTAAGCAAGTGTTGGCAATAATATGATAGCGTATAATTAAGCTTATATCAAATTAAAAAAGTCCTGATAGATTTTTTTCTCTCACTGCTAAGCCCAAAAATATATTTTTTAGATATATCTATTTTTAATGTATAATAATATTCATATGTTGGTATGTTTATTAAATATCAAGTTTCTTGAATTCTTTTAAAGTCACTAAAAAACCATAACTCAAGTTAATGTAATGTCAATACATCTGATGATTATGACAGAAGGCAACTCTCAATTTTCCACATCATCCCATTGTCTGGGATTGGATTGGTGCAGGAGCGAAGCCAAGAAAAAAAAGCCAACTAAAAATAGGTGTAGTGCCAATGCTTTACTTTTTTGGGTTTTCTATTGAATTTGTTGTTCACAAAAATATATATTTATATAATGTTCTAGTGAGCCATTATATAGTTGCATTATAGATGTTCGATCTTTATAAATCCCGAGCACACATAAAAATTATTCCTACCTCTGTCATTGCACATGTAGAAGGCCACATTTATTTAGATCAAACTCGATAACGAACTACTCGACATCTAGTTTTACAATTTGAACTTTTGGACTATCAACCAAATCATGTCATAATATATGAGTTTTACATTTAATCAAAACTACATTATTAGCTTGGTGGTGAGAATATTTATTTCTCGGTCAAAGGTCTTTCTAGAGTTAAAAGCCCATAATGTTTGTCTTTCCTTAGGAATAGTGGCTAGGCCACTTTTCTTTCATAGAGATGCAGAACCTTTTATTTTTTAGGATTGGGAGGTAGGCCAATACATTAAAACTTATTATGTGATATTATTTTTGAGTTGTGGTTCTTACCTCCCAAGTCAAAAAAAAAAAAATTTCAAATTAGATGACTCTAAAAAAAGGAATATCGATGATACCAAATAAATATCATTAGATTGATTATAAAATATATTTTTATGTTGGTATTGCCATAAAAAAAATAAATGTTGGTAATTTTTCCTAAAAGCTTGATCAAACTTATTAAATTTAACATAGAAGTGGACTTTGTTTGTGGTATAGCATGAGCTACTATCGAAATCTCTCTTCTCGTAAGGAGATTGAAGCCAACTATTTATCCATTGTCTCAAAATAAGTGCAAGCATGTACTAGATCAGTAGATGTAGACATGGACCACAGACAACTCTCAACCGCAATAAACTCATCAGTACCCTATACCATGCATACTCCTACATGACACATTAGTTCTCGCGTTGTCCACAAGGTGCAAACACAGATTTGCATCCCAGTGTCCGACGGAATAAGGACTGCCACGGCACCAGGAAGGTAACGGACTGACGGTGCACAAGGTACACTAGTGTACGGACTTGCATTCCTGTGTCCGGCGTGGTGACTGACGATCATCATCCACTGCGATGCATGAGGGAACACAGCATGAGGTGAGGACTGATGGTCCGGGTCGTCGTCTCTTCTTTCCATGCGATGCGAAGCTTGAAGAAAGGCTACTTGTACGACGGAAGCTCTGGTCATGTCCTCAGGTCAGGCAACGCAGTTGAGGCCAACGCAGCCCATCCACATGCTCCTCACATGCTTCCTCTGAAAAAGAAATTACCAACAAGAAAATGAACAGCGAGTTTTAAAGTCAACTTGCTGGGTCTGGAAACTAGAGGATTAGCCAATTGCAGCAGTAGGAAGATCAACTCGAGGATAACAGGACAAAATATTTCGTTTACTTTTAGTAATTTATAGTAGTTTGGATCCAGATCTAATGGTAGACTAGGAAGCAGTTTAGAGGCGGATTTTTCATCAGACGCAGCCAGAAAGGAGGAGGATTATACAGGAGTACAGTATATTTCTAGTTTCCCTGTATTACTGATCAACTTGTAAAAATTTGTTATATATTGAGAACTGCTACCAGAGGCTATACTTGAGTCGTAGTTCCTTCTTCACACTTCACCAGCTAACCGAGCGTAGAAATGGCATACTAGTTTGAAGTTTGCACGATGTAGGATGCACTAGCTAGCTAGCTAGATTCAAAGTGGAGCGCTGACCTTATATAAACAACAACGAGCTACTAACACTCTTAGTGAAGTGTTGAAGCAGCAGTTGAAGGGAAGAAGAGAAGAATAGAGAGAGCGAGGAGCAAGAAATGGTACCCCTTTCTTCTTGCGCAGCATATCGGACGGGACCTTGTAGAGGTCCTCGTCCACCGCCGCCCTAACGACCCTCGCCGGCCTCCTGGGCCTCGCCGCGCGGGACCCGTCGCATCCGGCCACGAACGCCTCCTGCCTCTGCTGCTGCCTTCTGCTCCCCGCCTGAACCTGAACCTGGTGACCCTCCATCGTGCTCCGCACCTGACCAAAAAGTGATGCATCACATCACGATCCATGCATCTAATCCGTGACATTGCAGCAGAAGCAACAAAACAAGGGTCAAAGCAGCAGAAGCACGCAGCAGCTGCCACTGCCATTGCCACTGATCGAGTGGATGAGAGAGATAGCTTACGCCTCATGGCCTCACGGGAGGTTAACTGGTAAACTAGCTACTAGGCTAGTAAGTAAGTGTACCTTCTTGGCCGGCTTGTGCGGCGGCGGCGAGGCGGAGGACCTGAACAGCACGAGCTCGCCGCCGGCGGTGGCGTCGTGGTAGCAGTGGGCGGGCCTGACGAGGAGGCCGGCCTGCACCGCCGACTCGAAGTACTGCGTGATGGGCACCTCGTCGTCGCTGTGCTGGTTCCACTTGCCGAACGCCGGGATCTGCCGCCGCCTCCCTCCCTGCCCCAGCTGCTGCATCGTTCATCCATCCATCCATTTATTCATCAAATCAAATAGAGAAAAATAGAGCGATAATAATGTGAATCTAGATGAAAATAGAGCAGCCTACGTACCTCCATGAATACTCGTCGTACGTACGTGAAGCAGCAACGATGGCGGATGCGTGTGTTCAAGCTCCCTGCCTTCTCCGGGCCCGGGCCCGGGAGGAAGACGACGACGACGACTCCTGCTAGTCCTAGTAGACAAGGACGAAGTAGAAGAGGAGAACAAGTGACAATGTCTGAGCGGAGAAGGAAAGGAAGGAGTAAAGGTTGCTACGACTACGAGAAGCAATGGGCAAAGGCGACGGCCTTTTTAATGGCTGCGTCTGCATGCGCCAGGACCAATTAACTCGCCCTCGGCATGCATTCATTAATAAGCGCAGAGACCGAGACGAGACACGGGCATTGCATTGCAGCAGCGTTGGCAGAATGGCAGTTGCTCTCGCTCGCTCGCTCTCTCTCTCGCTCTCTCTCAAATCTCTCTCTCCTCAAACCAGCGCTGCGTTGCGCGTGCTAGGAGTACACACTGCACTCCCTGGTCAACGATAGAGAAATAGAGAGGGGAGGGAGGGACTAGCTAGGTAGGGAGTCCTTGTCTTTGAAATTTACTACTACTAGTAGTAGCTTGATGATGCATTGGCCGGCTAGAATTGATGCAGGCAGCAGACTCTGAAAAAAAAAGAGTGTATCATTCATTTTATTTAAATTTTTCGTGTAATGCTGTTTATCAAATTATAACTTATTTTATTATTAGAGATATTTTAATAATAATTTTATTTATTTTATAATGCGTAGAGGTGGCACTAGAACATTTGATTAGAAGGGCGAACAAATTTAACGACACCTTAAAATGTGATAAATCTAAGCATAAGTACATATTTCAACAACTTTTTAAATGTTTCTTTACAAATGTAGGTAGTATTTGTAACAAAAAAAAAGCTGAGATGTCGTCTTATATGTATGGTTTGTGAGACATATTAGTCATAAGTAAAATAGGAAATAAGCCTTTTTTCGGACTGAATATTGTACAACCATGCCTTATATTAGAAACTAATCTCTAATGTAACATCATGGGATGGGATATACATTGGGCAGTTTGGCACTCTCCATCCTGAAACCAGCGTTAGTGTACACTTTCTGAAACGGCCTCTCATCTCATTGTCCAATAAATATTGCAGTGCAACATCAACATCTCCATTGTAGCAGTATCACATACAGTAGTATAGAGCATTCTAAATGTGGGGGTCCTATATACTGTATGCACTTTTCTCGATATTTTGTTTAGCACAAATAAACATAAAAATGGGTACAGTACTTACTTCCTCCGTCCCAAAAAGAATGACTTTTTTGTATTCGTGCCACAAGTTTAACTTGATTTACAGAAAATAAGTACAATATTTATATCTCCAAATAAATTTGTTAAAAAACTAGATCTAAAAATCTTTCGATAATACAATTATAATACTAATCAATAATATTTATTATTTATAAAAATTGTCGGCAGCAGTTTCTCGGAAAGTGAGAACGATGTTTTTTTTTTTTGATGGAGGGAGTAGTATACTCCCTCCGTCCCATTGAGAACGTCGCCCGGGAAACGTGTTTGTGAGGGGGGCACGGTTTTCCAACGACAAACTCTATGGGACGGAGGGAGTAGAGCGCAGAAAAAAGAAATGTTAATATATCCAGAAACCGAGGGCGCGGGTACGCCAGCCCTTGACTTTCCAGTCTCGGTTCTCCCTGCTTTGTTTTTCTCTGTCCGCCAGACTACGCAACGTCGCGTCGTTTCACCCTTCTGCTAGCTTCTGCCGCCTGCCGTCTCCTGTTTCCTGCGCGGCTGGGCTCACCTCCCCAGGCTCGGGCACGGCCACGGCACAGGAAGCTGCCAAAAGCCGGCGCGCCCACAGAGGCGCGTCGTCCGCCGGCGTGGCGTCGTCGCGACGCAGAGTCCACACCATCTCGCCGCGCGTCGACCCGCGACTGGCGGACACACGCACACAGGCCCGCTCGATCGGCGCCCTCGTTGGCCGCCTGCCGGTGCCGGTGCCGGGGCCCGAACCCGCGGCGCGGCGGGCGGGCATAGGCCCAGGCCAGGTCGGCGTCGCGCGTCCCGGGGCGCGCGGGACACTGGCGGCACGCCGGGGGTCCACGCGACGTTTGCGTGCGTGTGCTTCGCGGCGGCGGCCGTTGCGCTGCGGGATGCCGGGATTGGACGCGCGGGCAACGGCAATGGCACCACGATGCGATGATGCGTGCGTGTGTGTGTGTGCAGCTTCCACGCACGCTGCTGGCATGCTCGCTCGAATCGGAATCCGAGGGACGCCGGTAGTAGGCCTGGGTTCGCCTTTCTTTACCTGCTTCGAAGTCAAAACCTGCCTGGCTGCCTGCCTCGGGCTCGGGCGTCCACGCAGTTCTCTTGTCGCCAGAAATTTGCATGTCGGGTCACGAGTGCTCATTGCTCAAGCACTTGTTACCCTTCCTCCCTTTTAATTACTTTTTTTTTAACAACTGGTACAGGACAGTACTAGTGTTGCTAAAAATGTTCCTTTAACTATTCAAATACAAACCAAGCATTTATTTCATTATTAAATTGTATATTTGCTAATTTAATTTATGGGCGAATACTAATTTTTGTTTCAATTGGTACGTAAGCTTGCGCCATTCCTTTCTTGTAAGGATATTTCTTTTTTATACTCTACAAAATGAAATAGCCTTCGTTCATCAGGTGAAGAAAAAAAATCACGAAATACTATCTCAACTTGGGAATTTTAAAAACTACACGCAAAACCTACACTGAAGTTCCTACATCGTCTGAACTACATGATGTCTCTACGCGTTGCTGCATGGACAATAAAACCTACATAGTATTTAAAGTGATTTATCTATATCTTGTACTAAAAAATTAGAAAATATATAGGAAAATAAAACCTTGACAATAGTTAAAGTGGAGAAGAATAATAGGACCACTACGAAGGAATTCACAGATTTAGACGGAAAGTGACCATATCTTTTAACACGTACGCTCCCCTCCGTATCTGCGGAGTCTGATGTTGGCTCCATATGCATCTACCTCCTGGAATTAAAAGCGAAGTCCGACAAGTGCTTGTTGGGTTGTGAATCAGAGCCTCCACCCGCTACACCACGCGCATCTCCTCGTCATGGCTAACCATCTTTGCAACGAGGAGGCACTCACTTGGTATTCAATAGCTAATTGGCACCACACCAAGCCTCCACCGGGCACCACAAGAATCACCACAACATGAGGGCAACACAAGTCACGAGCAATCTACTAAAATACCTTTTGCGATCTCCCACAGGGACAAGATCAAGAACCCCTCACAAATCCTCCGGAGTGGCCAAGAATAATCTTCAATCTTGCTCCAACTCTAGCTCCGCTGCTCCAACCATCTAGGTGGTGGCAACCACCAAGAGTAACAAGCTCTCCGCACAGTAAGAACACTCTCTACTGCCACTAGTTGATCATTCACTTGTAAAATGCCCTAGAAGCTCTATAGATCAATCAATGTGCATGGGAAGTGTAGGAGAAGGTCTGCTCAGCTTCAAGGGATGTCCAAGGATGCAAAGTGCCAAGAGGGACTTTCAAAGTCAGTCACACACCTTAAATAGGCGCCCACTAAAATACACAATTATTACTCTCAAACAGCTAACAAAACAACACTGACTAGACGCGTGAGTTGGGTCGATCGCATGCATCCGGTCCCTGGTGTCCGGTCCACAAATGTTCGCCATGTGTCATCGGTTTAACCTCGCTCGCTCATTAGCAATGGCTAGGAAATGCCTTCGCTCGTTCAAAGATTGACCGGATTCGGCTTGCCCGTTCGCGGTGATATTTTTTTTTTTGAATTTTGAATTTAAATACATAGCCCCACAAATGCACCTTTTTGACTATTTTAAATGCATTTTGAGAGGAAGTGCCCAAAACAAAAGTTGTAGAGTTTTTCAAACTGAACATTTTTCAATTTGGGGTCAAGATCAAATTCCAAATAGATTTTGAATTACAAATCCAAGTGTCAAGGGTTTTCAAGAATGCATTTTAACTTCATTTTCTTTTCTTTAAAAATTATAAATCTTTTTCCATAAAACTTTGCTGATAATTGGAACATTAATTAACACCCAAGGCTAATGATCACATGGCAAGCACAAAATATTAATTACCCTAACTAGCAAGCATGGCAAACAATAATCAATTTAAATGCATTTCACATGGAATGATGCTTTGAAAATTAGGGTTAATGCTTGATGATGCTTATGCTCATGCTAATAATGCTTAGGGTAAATTAGTGATGTGCTTAATGCATGCTTAACACCGAGTGTGTTACACTATGTCCGTCGGCATCCGGTCGTCCTTAGAAAAGCCTCAGATGCATGCCACTGACCGGATGTCCGATCCACACGCGGACAGTGTCCGGTCCTCCCTGATGTAACACCCCGGGTGTTAGTCACTAGTTTAGCAGCGAGATTGGACTTAAGCTATATATGTGAGTAGTGATAATGAACTTTCTTTCATGTGTTCACATCACTATCCATCTATAGTGATCTCTGGAAAAGTTTTGTGAAGTTTGGAATCAAAGAGCCACATGAAATGATAAACTTTATCTTTGCTTGAAAGGCCCTATCAAGTGTATGAGTATATGGAGATTCAACCAAGTCATGCAACCTTGATCAAATAACTATACATTAACTCTACAACAAAAGTTATGAAGGGTTCATGTTGATCAAATGCACAGAAAATGCTTCTATATGATGGTTAACTCATTTTGACCTCTAGCGCACTTTTGTTTGACCGTTTATAAAGTGTAGCTTAGATAGTTTACATGCCTATGCACCCTTAATCAAAGTTGTAGAGAATTTTATAAGGAACAAACTTTGTTTAAGGACTAAGTCATGAAAATATGCGCAACATGCTCAAAAGGGAACCGCAAGACAGTTTGAGCTGCTGTTTTCAGAGTTGAAAGTATTCCAAGTCTGAAGTCCTATGTCGGCAGCATTGACGTCTCGCGTTCTCCAATTTTTGTTAAGCAACTTGAGTTTATTCAAAAATAAAAGTTGGAGCTAACTCAATGGAGTAGAGCATATCAAAAGATGGCATCAATCCGACTCAGTTTGACAAGGTTCGACGATTGTTCTTAATCACTATCAATGCGCTGACACTGCAGTTTTGGTGGCTAATTATCTCCTAATCCGTGGCTCAAATGACTGAATGGCCTTAATAGAAAATATAGAGCAAGCTGAGGTGACCAAACTTTATTTTAGGTGCCAGGTACAATTCAGCCCAAAACTGGCCCCAAACCGCGCTACAAACTATGCCCGTCACGTGCTCTGTGAATTGCCTAAAGGGTGACGCGTGCCCTGGACGTGGCGACCATGCACGAGCTCAAGCTCTCCTTTGCTGCCACCTTGCCCACCTCCTGCTGCGCGCCTGCTGCTGTTGGGGAGAGGGCCGGGAGGCCCGGGACGCCCCTCAGCTCACTCTCCCAGTCCTCACTCGCCTCCCCATCCCTGCTCTCGCCTACTCCCACGCGCAGCGCACGGACGCCGTCGCCTTGGCCGACGCCCGAGCTCCTTGGCCAGAGCTCGTTCTGTTCCTCCAGTTCCCCTCTGCTCAAGCAAGCCGCAGCACTACCTTCTCCACTCATGCCGAGCGCTTAATCGTCTTCCTCTTGCCGCGCTGCACCTCCGGCGTTTCTTTCTTGACCGTCATGGTCGCCGTTGGCAGTTGCTGCCGGAGCAGCGGCGGCAACAGCCGCTGGCTACCGTGGCCGAGCCCCTGCGGGCAGCACTGGGCCAAGCCGAGAGGCCTTCCGCGGCCGCGCGCAGGCCCAGGTCACGCCGTGGCCCCCCTCCAGCCGGCCGCCGGTGAGCCCCCTGCCGCGGCATCGCCGGCCAAGAGCCGCCTCCTCTGCTCCGTCTTCTGTCTGTCTACGTGAGGAAGAAGGAAGAAGGGAGTAATCGCAAATAGAAACTCTTTTGTGGATTTTTATGCAAAGTCTGTGACTCAAGGCTATAGTGTCGAACAGTGCATTGGACTGCGGATTGAATAGCTAAAAGTTCAGGGTTCCTGATGCAAAGTGTTTGTCTTATTTGGTTTTATGTTTTTCTTTTTCAAGAAAATGGTTGAAAGTTCTATAATTCGTCGTAATTCATAGAAAAATCGTAAAATAGCAAATGAGGACTTTTTGGAATCCTTGTGATTAGATCTATGCAGTGGAGTGATAATATTGTATGTTTTAGTAGAAAGTTTGTGCAGTAAAAATAGATCCCTGCTACCTAGTGTTTGCTCTTGTTAATTTCATATCCGATGTTGTGGTGCTCCAAATAATGTAAAATTTGAATGATAGGCTCCACATGTGATGCTGGTACTGTGATAAAAATTTAAAGTTCATTGGATGCAGTTTGATTGAGTTATTGATTTACCTTGCTTGATGCCTAGGAATCGGATTTAATTGAATAATAATTCAAATAAAAATGTAAAAATGGAAAATATGGTTCCACTGCCTTTTCATAATGTTGTAGTGACCTAAGAAACTCTAACATGGTCATGTACTCACAGAAAAGGTTGAGTTTTAGATTTATCTTGCTCTCATATGATTTATTGCATTAGCAGTTTGTCTTTTTCATAGAGGTTGCTATACTTATTGAAATGTTATGAAATTTTAACTGTATGCTAATGGTAGTATATGTGAGCTACTGTAATTTTATTAGAATTTACTGTACACTTTTGATATGTGTTCTGTATATGCTCCTTAATTCACCTTGTTATCAAAATAAATAGAAAAATGCATGATAATAATTTATTTAAGCTGAGTCATCATGTTTTCTGATGTTTATTCAATATATGTCAACTGTTGGTAACATTGCTTGTGTCCAAATTGATGTTTGAGACATGAGTGAAATATTATTTGCTCTATTATTCAATTTGGAGGTTTTCTGGACAGTTTCTAGAACTTTGATGATTGCACCTTGTTAATGATGTTTGCTGTAAAACTTGTATATAACAAAGTTGTAGATAACCTATATATCTAGCTTGTGTTAAATTTTCATAGCCATAACTTTTATAGTTTGTGAGTTATGGCTGTATAATGTTCAGCTTCAGAAATGGCTTCTCTCTGGAATTTCTAGACCTAATCCTGTACATGTATAATTTTGACCTACTAAACTTATGAATCATACTTTGATGATTAAAGTTGAATTGTAGGAAATTTCATAAGCTTTCCAGATTGTCTTGTTGCAAGTCATTTGGAGTTGTACAACTCTAGATATGGTTTAATTACTCAGCTGCTATGTATATGTCTAGAAATTTGGTAGATTCCAGTTATAATGTTGATTTGTGTGATGCTAAATATGACTCATGTCTTTGATGTTGGTTAACTTAATACACCTGAGATCCTGTATATTGATGTCATGTTTGATATGCTAGCTATACCAATATTGACATGATTGTGTTTAGTTACTCTCTAATTGTTCATATCATCTCGGGTGGTTTGATGCTTGTCTTGTTTTGTGTACGTGATGCATCATCTATTGCATTCCCATGTATTCATGCACTTGCATCTTACATCTCATCTAGGTACGCTAGATGAACGACGTGAAGGATGAGATGTTGGATCCAAACCCGAAGACGGTGTTTGATGGACTTATCCCGAAGATGGAAGGGAGATGCTCACCAAGCGAGTACCATCTAACAACACTGACTTGTGTCATATTCCAGGCAAGCACCAGAGCATCTACTTACCTATACTTTCTAACAGTCTAATTATGCTTTATGATTGTTGCATTAAGTATAGCAGTTGTGTGAAACTGTTGATGCATTATATCCTTGCTTTACCATTGAATTATCCTACCTTGATACACCCTGCTAGTCTAGGGCGAGTAAACTGCTTAGCTTGCTTAGACGGTAGAAGTCGGCTGATTTCCTGTCATCCGCAAGTATAGGTGGTTACTTTTGATTGATGGAAAAGCTTATGTTGATATCATCTGGTTGATGGTTATGGTAGAGATAATTGGAGACCGGACGGAGTCTTGTGGGGTCGTTGGACCATAGTGATTCCGTCTGTGTCGATTAAGGACCGTACCGTTGATGTACCGCAAGTCATGTTGAACGCATACCTCACACTAGCTGGCCGGATAAGTCGTTCCGACCGCGAAGCCTAACACTATCCAGGCCGGCTCTCGATCCGTTCGCACCGTATTGGAGATGGATGGGGGACCACGGGGGCGCGAAGAGTAAGTCTCAGGTCCAGCTAGGCTGGCTAATGCAGTCGGACGGCCCCTGGGTACGGTGGTTCCGCTCGAAACCGCGTTTTCTTCCTGGATATGTGCCACGGTGACCTGTAGCTCACTTGGCTCGTGAGCGTGGTTTGTGTGAGGAATACCCCCGAGCTCGGTAATGTCGATTCGAATCGCCATCGTTCTGGACGGTGAACACTTGACTTGAGCTGCACCATCGTAGTAATGATTATGGAATGTGGTTAATGATGATGATGGGTTAAGCTAATGTTTATGATTATGGTTACTACTTGCTTGCTTAATCATGACTAATATACTATAATGATGCATAGTATAGGTCCTCACCTAGCATAAATAGGAATGGTTAAGCTGAGCTATCACTATAAGTGTTATTACCGCTTTTATGCAAAAAGAGTCAAGCTATCCCCTGATAAAGTCTGTCATACTCCTTGGAGTCTTTTATTTTAAGTCAGACGGGTAAGTCTAGCTGAGTACCTTCTCGTACTCAAGGTTTTTCCTGCTTGTTGTTTGTGCAGATGGCCATACCTACCACGGGTATTGCGAGACCTGCTATTATCCAGTGGATTAAGTACCAAAGGGCAATGGTCGTTCTTACTATCCTCCCCTCTTGCTTTTGTGGATTGATCATCAGGCTGGCACTGTATTAAACCTTAAGTGTGTGTGTGGGTTGAGCCTTTAAAACTACTTTGCTTTCGCTACTTAAATTGAGACCTGGTTTGTAATAACTTTAATTTCCGTACTCTGATGTTATCGGACTATTTGTGAAATGTTGTAACGTGTGAATGGTGACGCTAAACTTGTACGATCTTGGTTGATGACGTTTGGTTTGAAATCCTTCGAGATTTTCGGACTACCGGGTTTATAAGGGCTTAAGTGTGCTAATTACTTGCGTGGCGAGTGGTTTTTGCACTTATGCTTTTATAAATTGGGCGGTTCTGTTACACCTGAGACCTTCTTCCACTTGTGTTTCTCGCCACCCTTGTTTTCAACTTGCTAACCATTTCAAGTCTAGCTTTTAAGCATATAGGTTATCACTCTCCAAAGCTCTTGGCAAGGATTAGAAGTTAGCACACTAGGTTCTAATGCAAATACGAGTAAGAAATCATCTAGTGGCACTTAGACAACAACTTTCACCGCGAGATCACCCCTCTTAATAGTACGATTATCGATTCTAGGCCCAACCAACAAATTCTCTACTCTTCTATGGCCATCAAAATGAAAAATTCTAATAATACCTTTGCCTCTAACTTTCCATCCTGTTTCTCTTCTCCTTTCACCAAGATGTGGAACACTTGATACACTTGGGCATCTCACACCACCATCATCTTAATCTCTACTCCACCTTGATTTTGGACAACCCTTTCTTCAATGCTACATACGTAGCAATACGGTTAGTCCTTAAGTTTTATCAGTTAGCCAAAACCAAATTAGAAACTTTCAGAACTGAAGCTTTGCTCTCCCCTACAAGAGGCACGGGGAGAGGGCGGTCGTGGACATATAGCCCGGCCCACCAGCTTGTCGTGGCTAAACAACGTGCCCGCACAGGCACTGGCGAAACCAGGGGCAGCAGGTGTCGTGCCCCCACTAAAAACAAAGAATTTTTTTATACCATGGAACAAAATTCATTATATATTCAAAAATTCAATTATATATCACAAAAATTAGCCTTTTCACCTATCTCTCACGAGAATATCGTGATTTTTATTGTAACGTCCCACCTCCTCGAGGCCGGACCGGCTTACATCTGACAACTTTAATAGGACTAATACTGTACTTACAGACCAACAACAGTCTTTACTGCGTACTTTGTCCTTACTCATACACACCCGAGAAGAACTTTCTGGTCGGTTACCCATCACTCCAAGCCAAGCACGCTTAACTCTAGAGTTTTTTGAGATGGGTTTCTAGAAAAAAGTTGTAATTTGTTGGTATAAGTATCATATTAATCCTGTTAAACCTTAGGCTGGGGTGTTACATTTATTATGAATACTAAATATACATGTAAAATACTATGAAGTCATACACTTGTTATATACATATTTGTCACATTTATGATGTCTCATATATTGCTCGGCCCCTCTTATTAAAAAATATTGATTCTGCCATGTGAAGAAGAAACCACACCACTACCAAACAGGTAACCTTGCTAAGAGAGGCAAGGCAAGGGCTCACCGAGGAACCAAGCAGCCCCAATAGATTGCAGGTGCTCCTGCAGTTCACATCAAGACATCACCCCACGTTGGCACCTCCATTGTGACAATAGGCATTGGTCACACTACCACTCTGAAGAACCGGCACTCAACCCTCCCCTACAAGAGGCATAGGGGAGGGCGCCTGCAGACATGTAGTCTCGTCACCGGCTTGCCCACGGTCAGATAGTGAGCCTGCACACGTGTAATAGAAAAAGCACACCGCTACTACTAGGGCACCACTTGCGCTCTTGTCCCGATGGACAAACAGCGGCTCCACCAGATCTGGGCATGCGGTCACTGGATCCAGTAAGGTCTTGTTCGTTTGTACCCTAACTCAGGTTTTGTTTGGCTGTACACAAATACATCGAAATTCATAAGGTTTAGAAAGGATTGAGATACAGAAATTCATACGGTTTGGAAAGGATTGAGATACACTTTAATCCCTCTCAAACCATATGGATTGAGGGTGTATTTGTGTATAAGGTGGTTGGAGGAGATTAAAGGTAGGGATGGAGGAAGGGGGACCAGATGGGCCATAACCCCCTAATACTCTGGTTGCAATAGGAACCACCATGAATTTTCGTGCTAATTAACTCACCGCCAATGAACTTGGCCTTTTCTTGTCGCCAGCTACAGGCATGACCTAACCTACCCTTATGTTAGAATTTCTGGCTCCTTCCCTGATGAGAGGAGATGAAAGGGGATTTTAACTCGACCGAATGTTGTCAAAAAAAAAAAAAAAAAAAAAAAACTCGACCGAACAAAACCGAATGGGACACCCACACGCACGCAGCCCCGCAAAGGGTGGGCAATTTGGGTCTGGTCTGGGTGGTCATCTAGGCCGGAAGCCCACAACGGTGGAACCCAATTCAGGGCTTTTGTTTGGCCCGGCCTAGCCTATCTGATGTCTACCGTCTGCATCATTTGTTTCAGGGGCAAATTCACGGCCGCGTCGCTTGCACGAGCACAGGGGAGGAGGAGCGCATCGCCGTCGAGCACTGCACGACGCTGGTGGGGCTGACCGTGACTGACAACCCGTCCCCTTCCCCCCTGCCTCTTTGGCGGATCCCCATCTCTCCTCCGTCTAGCTGGGGGCTGAGATCCGAGTCTCTGGTCATCTCCGGTGATCTTCCTTCCTCGCGCATCGCCTCCGCCCGTCGGTTCCCGTCGCTGGGCGCTCAGAGATCAGCGGCGCCGCCCTCCTGTCTCCCTACGCTTGCAGGTATGCTTGTGCTAATCCAGTGTAGCAGTGGTTCCTTTCTTGTATAGATAGTTCCCGCGACAGTGTCAGCTTTGTTTGATCTTGTTCCGCGATTCAGCTCAGCGAAATGGATGGAGATTTGGTTTTTCTGATTCGGCCACTTATGATGTATGTATAATTCGATCTTCAAGCGCCACAGAAGTCAGAAACCATTGATGCAATTGGCCGTGGCTAAGCTGTAGCATAGTCTTCATTGGATTTTCCCACCTGAGTTCAGTTTGATTTCAGTTAAGTCCAAGAACGCAGCACTGATGGTGGTTGCAAAACCATTTTCTTCTTCAGCATAAAGCACAAATTGGCAGATGCATTAGTCAACCGTGGGCTTGGTTTTGCTCTCGATGAATCCCATATTTCGCCATTCTTTATCTCCATTCAGATCCAGTTAGTTGTGGGTTGGTGCTGCTGCCTTGTGTTACCATTCTGATATAGTCCAATCTATGGTCCAATTACTAACCAGTCCGACTGGACTTGAAAACTCTGTGTTAAAAATGTCCTCTGTTTTCTTTATTATGTGACGTTAAACTGCAAATTACTAGATCAAGGTGTGGATCTGTCTGTTTACACTTCTGTCGTTATTTGCTCTGCAGGAACTAACCCGAGTAGTATTGCTCAATGAATTTCCTCTACCGAACTACGCAGCCTGCAGTACCCGAGCTGCCAAGAATTTCAGAGCAAGATCATCACAGGGATGCCTTGCAAAAGCCGACTACGACACTGGAGGGTCTCATCGCGGACAATTCATACCAGCCCTCCTCCGCATGCAGCGAAGATGGAGCTGCTAATAATGGGTCTAGGGATAACAGTGGGGATCCTTCATCCCTAGATTTGAAAAGCCTGGTCCCACTGGGGACACATGCTGATGTCGCGGAGGATGAAGGATGGATCACAATTCCATGCAGTTCAGTGCCTTTGACTTGCTCGTCTCCTTTTCTTTGTCATATATCATAAAGGCATAAACACACCGATGCTTTTTATTAATCAGACTTAGGTTATTTTCATCAGCCAAGTAATGACTCCTTAATCGTTATCTTCATCTTGATCTGCATTGCATAAGTAAGGTCATGTAGCCTTTTTTCCTTTACTACTAACTAATTGACCATTACTTGTTTTCAGTGTGAAAGTGTAACCCTACCAGTTACCTGCTAAATACTTTAAGCCCAATAATTTGTTTTCCTTGTGACATGCTACTGGTAGCTTCTTCACACTAGTAAAACCATCTTAACATCTGTGCTTGCTAGTAACATCTACAATTTGCTTACAGAGGCACTTCGTGAAAGTTGGAATGACATATCAGAAATGGCTCAGTTGCAGACTCTGGACCGTTCCTTCCTTTTTCCTGGTAAATGTGTTTTCCTTGTGACTTTAGTAAAACTTTCTGGTTCTATTGCATCTTAGTTATTACCTATTTTCTGGAATTCACTTGGTTCAGTTATCAGGTGAGCAGGTTCATATACTGGTGTGCCTATCAGCTTCTCAGCAAGATGTACAGGTTATATCCCCCTTTAGAATTGCTGCAGTGATGTCTAAGAATGGAAATTCTTTGCAAAACTCTACAAATAAATCTAGCACTGTCAGTGCAAATGGTCATGATAATGGGGCAGCTGGAGAAAGTGGCTATCAGGATGTTGAATTCAATGGTGAAGCCTCTCCTTCAGAACATGATATTTTGAAGACTCAATCTCTCCTTCAGATGGAAGATCGTAAGCAGCAGATCGAACATGTGTTGCAAAAGATTTAGAGGATCCAATTTTTTTCGTCCGGATTATGGAGTCAGATGAACCTCTCTGGTCCAACAAAAGAGTAACTTCAACTAGAATGGCAGACGAACTACCAGATAACCAGGCGAATAGTAAGAGCTCAAGGAGTAATGTTTACAATACCATTTCTGATAAAGGGATTTTTGATGGTAGCACATCAGGGGGAGTCGCTCGAGATGTTGTCAAGTGTTATTCTCTGCAGAATGGAGACATAGTGGTATGTTTTGAAGGGTTCTTTTAATTACTGTGTGACATTGTATACTACAACTTCTTGATGTTGATGGGCATAGCAAAGTATCTGCAAGTTTTGTGCTGCAACCTAAGCTTAGCCAAGCAGCAGGCACCTCCCGGAAACTGACTCAGATCTGCTACTTACTCAAATTCAATGTCAATTGTCAATTACCCAAGTTAATTTAGATTTTTACAATTTCCCTTTTGATTTCTTTAGGCACCATTTCTTCTAAATGGCTTTACTAAATGGTGGGAAGTATAAACAGCTTCCCACTTAACAAGGGCAACATGTAAAAGAACTTGACACCTAATGGTATTGTAGACTGGAAATAAGACATTTAATCAATTTTAGCAATTTAGCTGCACTGATCAGTCTTACTGATGCGGTCTGGAAACTTTTAAATACCACATTGCCGTCTATAAAAGAATAAAATGCACCTAGGTCCACGAACTTTGAAAGTGAAGTTTTGGGTCCCTGAACTTTTTAAGTGGTTCACCAGAGGTCCATACCCCTTCATTTGGTGTTTATATCCGACGCAGCACATACAGTCAACACCCAGCCGCTTCCTGCTCCTGCACCCGTGCTCGCCACCTGCACTCACGCAACTTGGTAGCGTCTGCACTCGCCTGCCCAAGCGATGCAGAGCGCTGCTTGGGAAAGGGAGCAGGGAAGGAGAGGGGAAGGGAGAGGAGCCGGCGAGCATGAGCATGGAATGCTGCGGCGGTGGCACGGGAGGTCAGAATAGAGAGGGAGATGGGGTTGAGGATGGGCTAACTGCAATGCTCACGCCATGTTGGCTGTTGACTGTACATGTCATGTCGGATCTAAACGCCAAACGAAGGGTTATGGACCTCTGATGAACCATTTAAAAAGTTCGGGGACCCAAAACTGCACTTTCAAAGTTCATGGACCTAGGTGATACATAGGCAAAAGTTAATGGACCTATGATGCATCTAACTCTTCTATAAAATATTGAGAGTAAATTTCAGAAAACTATAATATAGGTAGAATAAATTTTGCAAAACTACACTACTCTTCTTGGAACCAATTTTACAATACACTTCTATTCTCATGCATCGCAAAACTACACTTAGAATTAATTCAAAGCAGTGTGCTTTTTCATTTCATATTGTGGAACTACACATTTATTGGTATTCCACATCATGAACCTGCATTTTTTTTTAGGCTTGAAACATTAAATGTGTAGTTCTGTGATATGTGAAACAAGATAAAATGTGGGAGTAGTTTCCTCAAAAGATGAAATGTGGGAGTATGCGATACAGTACTGTAATAGAAGTGTAGTTTGCTATTTTTATTATTAAAAAGGTTAGTTTAGCAACATAGAATGCCAATAGAAGTGTGCTTTTGTTAAATTGATTCTTGTAGTTTTGTGATTTTTTTTTTCAAAACTTAGACCTTAGTTTAGTTTTTTTTCAAATCTACTCAATTATTTAATTCATTTTTGTTTCTATCTTAATGAAATGACGCGCAGTTCTCCTGCGCTGTTCGAAAAAATTTAATTCATTTTTGTGAAATCCATGTGAATCCTTCTGTGCTACTATATAGAGTAATATACATTTATTTTTATAAAAAACATTTATAAGCAGTTAATGGTGTTACTATTTGGTTATTCACCCATGTATTTTGTTGTAATTCTCGTTGGTTTAAATGCATGCTGATTCAGCAATGACGTTCTCTGGTGGAAGGGCAGGTTGTTTTGCAAGTGAATGTTGGCGTCAACAAATTGGAAGATCCTGTGCTTGAAGTCCTTCAGTTTGAGAAAAGTATATCAAACAATTGTATGCCTGAGAATCTTGTAGATGGACATTCTGACAGTAATGATGATCCATGTCAGGAGCTGCTTAGTTGGTTACTCCCTTTAGATCGCACATTGCCGCCTCGTTCTTTGGCACCCCCTACCCTCAATCCAAGTGCATCACACAAGCAACCTTATTCTGCTTCTGGTTCTCAAATATTCAACTTCAGAAGTTACTCCATGCCTACAGCCTCTTCTGTTCAGACACCAAATAATATAAGATCACCACCAATATCTGAAAGTCAAGAATTTATGCCTGAAAAACCTGCAAAAACCCCAGATGTTATAAATGATGGGCAGCTTTCGTTTAGAGGAGTTCCTTTAGAACCTGAACGGTATTCTGTACGTTGTGGTTTAGAAGGCGTGTATCTACCAGGGAAAAGATGGCGGAGAAAAGTTGAAATCATTCAACCAATTGAAGTTCACTCTTTTGCTGCAAAATGTACTGTGGAAAATCTTCTCTGTGTCACAGTAAAGGTGCGTGGAATATATCAAAGCGCCCATTCAGTTTTCATTGTGTGAACTAATTTTCCAAAGATAATGTTTATATCATGAATTCCTGTTGCAGAATATTTCTCCTACTCATGCGAAAGATATAGTTGTATTCATTGATGCAATTACTATTGTATTTGAGGAGGCATCCAAAGGAGGTGCTCCTTTGTCTTTACCAATTGCTAGTATTGAGGTTGGGCATGGTCACAGCTTACCAAATCTAGCACTCAGGTATATGCAGCTTTTCTCATTGTTCTGCTCATGATCTACCTGCTATTGCAGTTATGTAAAGTTCAGGTACAACATGTTTACGAGCAGAAGAATTTTTTTCCCCTTTAAAAATGCCATATTTAGCGGCTTAATATACAAATAAGTACATAGAATATACCAACATGGGATCAAAATTGCTATACCCCCCGCGCCCCTCAACACACACATTTCATTCCCTAAATTTCCACTTTTCCAGTTTTATTTTTTCAAGAACTCAGAAATTGACTTCGTATGGTGGTGCAGAATTGTGGTTTGTGCAATGGTGGAGTGAACAAAGTCCACAAATGTTTCCATATCCAAGATCCACTGTAGTGTTGTGTGCTCATAATAAAGTGTGTGACAATTGTTTTAAGCATTCTACATTATCTATTATCTTTCTAGGAGGGGCGAGGAGCACTCTTTTATTCTTAAGCCAGCAACTATGTCAAGGGAACGGAAGACCAATTGTTATGCACCTCCGGCCTTGTCACTCCCGACAAGGACCAGTGCTTCTTTAAATACTCATACACCTAAGGTTGGTGAGCCATATGCTGATCTAAGCGACCAATATGCTGTATTGGTATCTTATCGCTGCAATTACACAGGTAAACTATTGATAAAACAAATAGATTCTTCAAAAGAGAAATGGAGTGGATTTTTCTGATTAGCTCTTTTATCTTTGTAGAATCGAAACTTTTTTTCAAGCAAGCGACAAGCTGGCGACCCTCTGCAGCCAGCGATCTTATGATCTCTGTATCATCCGAACTGTCTTTACGAAATCCTAGTCTTGGTGCTCGGGTTCCTAAACTCCCCGTGCAGGTAATTGCAGTATCTCCTCACTTATTTTATCAAAATTCTCCAATTTATCACTATGATAATGATATATCATTTCCTGCAGATACTAACACTTGAAGCTACTAATATGACATCCGAAAACCTTACATTAACTGTCCTTGCTCCTGAAGCATCTGGTTCTTCTTCAGTTGTATCCTTAAACTCAACTCCAACCACCCCAAATGGTTCTTTTGATGGTGTTAATGAGTCAGCAAAAAGATCTGGGCTGGGAAAAACATGGAATTGGCTTTCGAAGATTGAATTCTGTCGTAGCTACATCTCCAAAAAGAAGGTGATAATGGAGGAAATAGAATGAGTAATGCTTCAGGCTGTACTCATCTGTGGTTGCAAAGTGCAGTGCCCCTAGGGTATTGACCCTAACCTGTTTTCACTTATAAAAGAGTCAGCTCACAACTGAGCTACATATATTCCAAAAACATTGCAGAATGACATTTGGTTTTGGTGAATGTGTCTAACAGGTGTGTTCCTGCCCGCTCAAGCACCACTGTCAAACTTGAGCTGCTTCCATTAACAGATGGAATTATCACACTTGATACGCTGCAAATAACCGCAAGGGAGAAAGGTAATATTTTCATTAAAAAACAAATTTGGAAAAGAAGTGCTGATTTGGCAGCTAGATGTAGACTGTTACCAACACAGCAAAGTGGTACTTTAGCAGCTAGACATAGAGTGGACACAGATTGTCAATTTTAAGAAAGGAGTTTGTTATTTGCGTCATCCTGGCTTGAAGTGACTTTGGGAATTATCAGTGGAACTACCAAATGTCTGAAATACTCACATTCAGTACTTTGGCTGGTGAATATCATATATTATCTTTTATCCTTTTAAGACTTGAGAACTGATTGTTTCCCTGCAGGCCTTGCTTACATACCGAGCACTCCTTGGAGATACATGCCACCTCTGGCATGTCTTCAGGAAGGTCATAGGATAGGAGTGTATCAAGAGGTATACTGTTATGTATATTGGGGGTCTGGAACTCATCCTGTGCAAAGGAGTGGGAGACAACCAGGCCAAGCATGTTTTTGCTCATTTGTATTGGATGGACATAGGCGCTCACCTTGGAGCGAAACTACCCCAGATACAACCGAAGGATGGTTGCTGCCTACATGGAGAAACGAGCACAATAGTATTCCATGTATCATAATTGTGTTACAAATCCATTCATTTCATAGCGAGGCCACCGAGATACTGGTGTTGATCTTCACAAAGGCTTGTGAAATTTGTAATTTGTGTTGCTTAGTTTTGATGCCATTATGTCTGTTGTGGTGTTCATTTTGACCTGAAGTGTGAACCGCACCATCCTACTCATGTTGCTGAGTTGTACCATATGTGGGCTCTGGTATGATCATAATGTACTGGAGAATTAGAAACATGTGTATCCATTGGCCATTACTTTCATAACAGTATATCAGTTGTTCATGATTTATAATCTTTGCCACGCTGCTGTTAGATTTGCTAATCAAGTTTTGCAAATTGTGGCTCGCAGTATTCTTGGCAGGCAACGACCACACATCTGCCCAGGTGAGTGCTAAGCTTTTGGTCTGAACAGTATTAGAAGTACGATCTCAAATCATGGCCTGAATTGAACGGTACAGCAAATATCAAGGTTAAATTGGATACATGCCACTATAAATATCACGTCTTGGAGATAAATTATTACTATTCATGATATTAGAAGCGTATCACAAATCTCTAAAATTTGCAATTTATCACAATTTCTGGATCAAATTGCCCTTGTCTTTTTCCACGAGCGACACAAGCTCGGCTCCTGCTGCCATAGATGCTGGTGATGGTGGAGGCAACTCCGTCATGCAAGTCTGTGCGCGACCACCCCCAAAGCCCTCGCGGGCCCAACGGACTCCGTCATGCAAGTCTGTGCGCGACCACCCCCAAAGCCCTCGCGGGCCCAACGGAGGGCGAGTTCGAGCCCTGGCTGCCGCCAGCTGCTGGGTAGGGCCTCTGGCCGGCGTTGACGAGTGCTGTGGAGGTAAGGCTAGACCGCCAATGGCGACATGTGCACAAACGAGCGGCCATCAGCTCTTACAAAATGGGAGGGGGAGGAGGAGGACAAAATAGGAAGGGGAGAAGACAAGGCCAATTTGGTCCAAAAATTATGATGGATCCATTGAAGGGATAAGTAATGGTGATTTTATACACATGTAAAATTATAATGGGGCTTCTAATATCATATCTTCAAAACGTGATATTTGCAAGAGCATCTTTAATAGTTTGCCATCCAGCTTTTTTCATTCTTAATTTTTTTTTGGCAAAATAAGGAAAAAACCCTCTCCAATAGTTGCATCCTCCTTTTCCATCTTTTCTAACTTCTTAAAAATCTTTCCCCGATGCGCATATATGCACGGATCACGCATGCGTTTCGGCGTCCTCCGCTCATCCCGCACGAGAAAAAGTAGTGGAAGGGTGAAAACATAATTTTATCACTCTCAGGGTTCCTGATGCAAGTCTACTAGAGAGAAAAAATTTAAATCTAGGATCGGTTAATTAATGAAAAATATAGAGTTTTTGGTGCAAAATTTTGAGAAGTGAATTATATGAGATGAGATTTTTTTCCTCTCTATATTATTTAGGAGTTAGCAAACAATATGGTTAATTTGAAAAACAAAAAATACCAAACCCTTAGAGATGCTCTAATGACATACTCCCTCCATACTCGTATTAGTTGACGTTTTGAACATGATTGTGCTTACCAAGGAATAATTAATTAGGAGGTATTTTTCTCTATCTACCCCTAATAAATTTGATTATGGGTGTATTCTGTACAATAAGCAAGCGTAGCCTATATGGCTAGTGCAGCGTAGTTTCCGTCTTGAGACCTGTGTTTGATTCTTGGCAGGGCACTTTGTTTTTGCCAGTAGCGTTAAATGCAATGTGCGGTGGGGAGTGAAACGAAGCGATGCTATTAATATTCTGATGACCTGCACTGTAAGGGCGTCCCCAGCGGGGATCAAATCGCTAGCATAGGAGTCCGCAGCGCGCTAGCGAGTCCCTCCTAGCTAGTCTCACACGTTCCCCAACAAAACCTCTCTCACAGCATACATTCTCAGGTCCTTTTTTTTATTGTTTATATGGCTTATGATGCTAGCGATTTCTCCCTCACCACTGTGGACACCCTAACGGCAGCTGTGCATGTAGGGGCAATTGAGGCCCGCATACATAGAACGTCAGCTTTTGTGAAAACACTACTACACAAGCATTTAACGTCCAAGTAAAACGTGTAATGGAGGGAGAGTATATATATATATATATAACTCAGGTAAATTAGAGCCACTAGAAATAAATATTAGCTTGGATTGTACGGTTTTACGTCGGAGGTTTTACGTTACACAACTATTAGAGACAGAAAATATAGTTGAGGAAAGGTTACAAAATTACAGGAGGAAAGACGATGCGTAGGCGGAACCTATAAGTTGATCAACCAATTGAATTTAGTATCTTCATTTTTGAATTTGAATCCAGGAGAAGTTCCATTCAGTTAGCAACACCAATGCACGACGGTAGCAGCGCGGTGCCGCCGCCACCTAGCGCCCGTCTGCACGCCGGCGCGCTTCCCGCGCTACTGACCGGCCTCGCCCGCCGCGTGACAACCCCGGCGGCGGCGAGGCAGCTCCAAGCTCAGCTCCTCGTCCGGGGCCTCCCTCTCCCCGCCCGAGCCGCCGTCGCCCTCATAGCCACATCCCATTCTCCGCGCCACGCCCGCGCCGTCTTCGACAGCGCCGTGCCCGCCGGCTCCGAGAACGTCTACCTCTGGACCGCCACCATCGCCGCTTACGCCAGGCACGCCTCGTCCTCGCCATCGGCGGCCGAGCAGGCGCTCGCGCTGTTCCGGCTCATGCTTCGGCGCGGCGTCCCTCGCCCGAACGCCTTCACGGCGAGCTCCGTGGTCAGGTGCTGCTCGGCGCTTCGGGCCGTTCGAGTGGGGATCCAGGTGCACGGGTTCTTGGTGAATGCCGGACTCGGACGCGCTGCGCATGTGGGCGCCGCGTTGGTTGATATGTATGGGAACCATGGCCGGGAAGCGGATGCGAGGAGGGTGTTCGACGAAATGCCTACCACAAGCGTGGTGCTGGGGAATACCATGGTGGCGTGCTATGTCAGGGCAGGGGCTGTGGAGGCTGGGCGGTATGTGTTTGACAGGATGGTGGAAAAGGACCCAATCTCTTGGAACACGCTGATGATGGGGTACTTGCGGCAGGGGGAAGCCGGTGTGGCAAGGGAGTTGTTTGAAGAGATGCCAGAGAGGAATGTGAACAGCTGGAACATGGTGATTGCTGCATGCTCGCAGGAGGGGTCGTGGGCTGATGCACTTGCAGTGTTCAATCAGATGCGCCTCGCAAGGTTCCAACCTGATTCCGCGACGATGGCTGTGCTGATGTCTGCCTGTGCACAGCTTGGTTCTTTGTCAGTTGCAAGTCAGGTGCATGGGATTTTGAGGAAAGGCTGTGTCGAAATGAACTTCCATGTGCTGAATTCGTTGATCGACATGTACGCTAAATGCGGTAGTGTCAGCCAAGCTCATTTGTTGTTTGCTGAGACACGTCTAAAGGATACAGTGTCTTACAATGTGATGATCTGTGCTCTTGCACACCATGGACATGGTAGGGATGCACTTCAGATCTTTATTGAGATGGCTGAGCAAGGGTTGCAGCCAGATGCAGTCACTTTTCTTGGCGTTTTGTCAGCTTGTGCTCATTCTGGACTAGTTCATGATGGAAAGTTCTACTTTGAATCTATGAGAACAAATTATGCAATTGAGCAATCCTCGGATCACTATGCATGCATGGTGGATCTCTATGGCCGAGCTGGACTCATTGAGCAAGCATACCAAATAGCACGGTCAATGCCAATGAAACCACACGCAGGTGTCTGGGGAGCCTTGATCAATGCCTGCAGGAAGCATTGCAATGTTGAAGTTGGTAAGGTTGCAGCGAGAGAGCTCATTGCTATTGAACCTGGGAATCCTGGAACCTATATACTCCTTGCCAACACCTTGGCTCGTGGTCAGCAATGGGATTTTGTTGAGACTGTGTGGCAATCAATGAGAGGAAAGGGTATTGAGAAAACAGCAGGGTGCAGTTGGCTTGAAGTGGAAAATGTTGTTCATGAGTTCTTGATAGGAGAGTCCAGTCATCCTAATTCCGATGAGATTTACAGTATCCTTGAGCATCTGTATCTGCAACTAACTTAAGTTTGGTGTTTTGCTGTGAAGGAGAGACTAGAGGTGATCATTTCTTATGCTGGATGCCTCCATATGCAGTGTCAGGATGTACAAAGAAATTTGTGTCTGAGATGTTGAAGGCTGTGACTTCAAATGTAAACTTCTTGGAGCAGCTGTGCATCAAGGATGGTTTCATTTCATAATGACTGAAGACACAATGCAATGTACTTGAAAATGTGGCAAATAGTGGTATTCTGCAGAATCTATGACACATAAGGACAAAACCAAGTCAAGGTATGGTGCTGTGATATAATTGTGTTTAATGTGCCTAATTTATGTCAGAATTGCACATTCTTCTCACTAAGTTTCCAAAATAAAACTGCATTGCAGAAAATATTCTATCATTGACTAAGCAGATCAGCAGAAAGGCTTCTTGTTCTTCCACTAAAATATTGTAGAGAGATTGATAAATAGAGAGTAGCAGATATTCATAACCTGTTTGTGGTTATGATTCAGGCTTCCATTCATCTTTAACTTCTCTCGCGAGTTGGAGGTTTAGATCCCGAATCTCTAGTGGAGCTGACATTTAGAGCTGGTGGATCTTAAGGCAGGACTAATGCTTCAGATTTTTTTTTTTATCTTGGCACAACTATGGAAGTCTAAACAGAAGAAAATTTGGCACAAGAAACATGATTATTTCTTGAATTCAGTCTCTGATAGATGCATTCAAACTTCAGAGTTTTCTGGTAACTTTCCTTTACTTTTTTTCCTCCATATCTTTTGTTTGTAGTATGACATCTGTGACATTTAACTAGTGGAATATTGTTTTCTGTTGTTGTAAGCAGATGCTCTGCAACAGAACTTTACATAGCAAGAGTTTGTCAGGACAGCATGGTTCTCTCTAAAGTCTTCAGGCATTTTAAACATGTAGAAATTACATTAGCGATTTCTCACTTTTCAGGTACTCCATTACTAGTATGATTTAAGGCGTTCTTTTCGGTTGCAAGATGGAGCACGCTGCACACCAACTCCAAGTTTGGTATCAGATCTACCTCTGTAAGATGATCAGCATCATGGGCTGGTAATCGAACAACTTTGGCATATGCTGAGCAACCAGTCTGAAGGATTCCATGACCTGATGCCATGCAACGGTGCAAGAGCAGGGTTTCCCATGAGTCCATGCATATCAGAGTTAAACGTCATAAGCTTCTCCCATCCACTGAAACTCCAAACTTGGCATTGACGGCAAATTGACTGCATCAAGGAGGCACTGGTGACCGGTGGTGCTTGGATCTTTGGTGTCAGTGGCCGCTGGGCTTCAGTGAGCTCATGCTATGCACGTTGACCCCAGCACTGTTGCCATCTACACGAAGAGAACTGGGACGTTGAACCTGAGCTCACAGCTCAGTCTTACAGTACAAATTAAGCTGAGCCCAACGGCAAGCATGGGGCCGCCATGGCCCGTGGGTGCTGCTGTAGACTCACAAGGAAGAACAAGCTGCCTGCAACATTTTGCACTGGACAGTGGATACGGCGAAAGATCATTTCTTTTCCTTTTTGCTATTTTATTATTTCGAAGGAAACGTCGCTTTGTAGAGCTCTATGTATTTCTAATTTGTGCTCAGTGTCTTTCTGCCTATTCAAGTCTCATACACAGCTCCTTATAAGAAAAAAAAAAGTCTCATACACAGGTTGGAGAACTTCGAGCTGTTCGCGTTTTGTTTCCTTTTTTTAGAATTACACCGTATCGGATGAGAACTGGTGATTATAGCAAAAATGAAAACGTGGAACCATCTGACACCGAGGCTTGCCTCGAGATTCGCGTGCGACAAGGATTTAGGGACCATCTGGGCTGTTAAATCAGGCTTGTGCTGCCGATTAGGCCCGGCCCATGGAGCCCATAATACCATGTAACTTGCTCGGCCCACTAGGGTTTTGGAGTGCCATATAAAGGCCTGCCCTGGCGACCTAGCATCACTCCCAGCGAACTCCCCCCACAGAAGCGGCGGCGGCGCGAGAGGAGGCGGAGGCCAAGGAGAGGGCGAGGGAGAGAGGAGAGCACCAGCCATGGTGCACGTGAGCTTCTACCGCAACTGTAAGCCCCCGCCGATGATCCCCTCTCCCACTCCTCTGTTCGTTGCGCTTCGTTCCCTTCTCGTTTTCGTTGCGGGGGCGCCGTGATCTGGTCCCGGACGGGGGCCGCATAGGCCTAGTGCGTCGAGTTCTCGGCTAGTTGGCTCTACCTGGCCTTGGTAGAGCTTGTTGAAGGTTGGGTGTTGGGAGCAACCAAGGTTTTGTCTCGATTGGAGTTCCTTACTGCGCTGTGGTTCGCGAGGCGAGGTGAATGGTTTTGATGGCGCGACATGGAGCTCGGTGGATTTAGCGTGTCCACTGCTCTTGGTGTCGGTCGATCTGAGGTTTGTAGGCCGTTGCCCTGAATCTGATTCAGGGGAAGTGATTACAAGTGGTGGCTAGATTTGTCTGATATGAGCGAGTCTAATTCTCTTGTTTGCCCATGTGGATAAATGTTATGAATCAACTGTTTGGTTTGCGTACATCGCCAGGGATCCTGTTAGGCTTGTGTAAACCCATCAGAAATTTCTATCACTGTTATTTATACGTTTCTGGCATCGGGTGGTGTTTGTTTAACAAACGATTAAATTATTGGGGTTAGGACGCCTGTTTCTTTAGTATGGTCCATGCTGCTGTCATATCTGAATGCCAAAGTTAAGCAATCTATGTTGGATAATCATGGAGCTTGATATTTGTTAAATATAATGATCCATTTTGTAATTGAATTGCTTATATGTTCATTTTGTAGCTTGCTTGCTCAAATGGTTACTTAATCATTTAATCAGTTCATTGTGGTTTAAAAGGATATGTGGCAACTACCTGTCCTTTTAGTTTCTAGTTTTTGTCCTTAAGGTTTTTCATATGTTTGATGAAAATATCCCTAATTATGTTTATGGTGAATGGTTTCTTTATGCAGATGGTAAGACATTCAAGAAGCCAAGGCGTCCTTATGAGAAGGAGCGTCTTGACGCTGAACTGAAGCTGGTCGGTGAGTATGGACTGAGGTGCAAGCGTGAGCTGTGGAGGGTCCAGTATGCACTGAGCAGGATCCGTAATGCTGCAAGGCACTTGCTGACCCTTGATGAGAAGAACCCCCGCCGTATCTTTGAGGGTGAGGCGCTTCTCCGCCGCATGAACCGCTATGGGCTGCTCGCTGAGGGTCAGAACAAGCTTGATTATGTCCTTGCCCTTACTGCTGAGAACTTCCTTGCAAGGCGCCTTCAAACACTTGTCTTCAAGGCTGGAATGGCCAAGTCCATTCACCATGCTCGTGTCTTGATCAAGCAGCGTCACATCAGGTATGCTTACTTGGCTGCTTGCAATAAAATCCTTTTTGGTGGTGTTTATCTGAAAACTTGGTTTTCAGTGGAATGGCCTGATAAGAATATGCAAGTTATCTTGCAGTACTCTTTTGATGCAAAAAAATCTATGAAATCCATTTTGCCTGTTCAATATATATATATGAGTAGGAAGTAGCAATGATGCTGGGTTATGTCTAATAAATGGTATCAGTTGTTACTCACATATCTTGCTTTGTCATTTCATGATTTCTTTGTTCCCTGCTTGTCTCTCTAACTGCTTGTTCCAATTCAGCACTGGATTATATTGTCTATGGATTACCTTTCTCAATACATAGTTATAGTTTATATTTTAAGTTCACTGCATCATTGGTCGTCCTCTGAATGTTTTCTTGTGTTTATAATGATTTTGTACTCTTATTCATGCAGTGATTAGAACTAATGAACAATAGTTTTGAGCCTATATCTGTGCTTCTCTTGAGTTGTTTCTGAAACTTTGGATAACTAGTGATATAATAACTTTTTTGGATGTATTATCTTGTTTAGATTAGATCAGCATGGTTAGCTGTCCTGAATGTATTATCTTGCTTCAAATATTTCTGAACTGTGATGTTAAAGCAGGTATCGATGTTTCTTTCAGACTGTTCCTTGAATGAAATTTCTGTTTGTGGAACCTTGCAGGGTTGGCAGGCAAATTGTCAATGTCCCATCATTCATGGTGAGGGTGGAGTCTGAGAAGCACATTGACTTCTCACTGTCAAGCCCGTTTGGTGGAGGCCCACCAGGCAGGGTGAAGAGAAAGAACCAGAAGAAGGCAAGCGGTGGTGGCGGCGATGGTGGTGATGAGGACGAGGAGTGAGGATGCACAAGTAGCATTACCCCCAATATAATATTATCTAGTTTCCATAAACATGTTCGTACCATGAGTCTTAGCTGCGTGACCTGCTGCTCAGCCCCAGTGCTGGCTTCGGATCATGGATGGTTATCATTTTATCTTGCGATGTTATTAGCCTATATACTTAGCTGCTATGTTTGGAGATGTTTAATCTTGTTGCAGTTTTATGCGGTTGGTTTTGACTTATGCTCTGTTGCTATTAAGATTTCCTGTTTTCTTTCGTCCAATGATTTTCTGAAACATCGTTCATAATCTGCGTCAGTTGCATTTGGTTGTATTGATATAAGGTGCCGATAATTTTGTTGTTGTGAGAGTATTAACGACTGGTTTGTGAGCATTTGATGTCACCAATCGCCACACTCGTAGGCGGATGCCATCGGATGTGGTTAACAATGGTTTTTTTTTTTTTTTTGTTGGTTGGTCGAAGTTTCTAAAGTGAAAGGGCAATTTAAAATTGCATATAGGGTGCGATATTCTTTTACAAAAATAAAAAAAAGTACATAAAAGCATTAGAAGCCTGCGTTTGGCCTAAAAAGATCTGTGTGGACGGTGTGTAATTCTTAACTTGCGTGCGGTGGGCCAGAGGCACGTACACACAGCATGGCCGCCGGCGATGTCAAGGTTCGAGCGCGGCACGGCCGCCGGCCGCCGCCAGCAGCGAGGCCCAAGCACGCGGGGATGGACAGCGATATGATGGCGATTTCCTCTTCTAATATTGGACGATTGGCCCTCGATTCTTCATTTTTCTTCCTTTTTTTCATGTGACCATTATTCTTACTGTATCCGGACAAACCAAACAAGCTTGAACATGACAATCTCTTACTCAGTATTCGCTATGCATAGCTAAAATAGTTATTTTTACCCTTAAACTATTGTTCAAGACTCATTTTAGTTTTTGAACTTTCAAAGTGTCAATTTTAGTCCTCAAACTATTAAGTTATTGGCTGATCTCGTCCATTGTCCTTAATGGACATATGGCCAGGAGTACCTGCGCAATGACCATACTACTACTCCCTTAATTCTATACCATCCAGACAAGTCAATGCGTCTTTAGTGGCACAAATCACGTCTTCGATCCACGATTTCCTTCCTCAATCCTATACCAACCACACAAACAATGCGTCTTTATGTAGGTACTGGCAAGTCCCAACATGCTTGTGATGCTCTATTCAAACTGGCGCAAGAATGTGATGCTCTATTCAAACTGGCGCAAGAGCCTAACAATTACATACATGAGTGCTTCTCACTTAATACATATAAGAGGACATACCAATATATACTCCAGCCAGTGGAATATGAGGTGTTCTGCTATGTGTCTCCAAATCCAAAACCATTGACCTAGAGACGTCGTGGCCTATAATTGAGGAAGAGGTAGCATGGTCATTACACACTTACTCCTGGCCACATGGCAATTCATTAAGGGCGATAGACGAATTGACCAGCAAATCAATAGTTTAAGGACTAAAGTGGACACTTTAAGTACAAAAACTAAATGAGCCTTAGACAATAGTTTAGAGATAAAAATGACTATTTTGCCCTCTGCATATAGCATATCTAAACACCAGCTTAGGATTTGCTTGGATAAACCTAGTCCCTCCTATAATTCATTGTGGTGAAAATATAACTATTTTGTTACTTTAAAACTCTTCTAATACATGTGGATCAGACATGATTGGACATTGGTACACTCGGAGGTTTGTTTGAATCTACTTAACTAAAGTTTAGCTAGCAAAATTTCAAAATAAACTTTAGCCAAAAATATTCTCCCAAATAAATTTTAGTGGGGTGATTGGATCATCTAGCCTAATAGACTTAGGTAAATTGAGCTAGGTTGAAGCAGTTAGACTTTAGCTGTGAATCAAAAAGACTTAGTAAAGTAGTAGCACATTTAGTGGGTGAGGTAGAGACATTATTTTTAAAAATATATTTTCAAAAAGTATATTTCTAGAATTTTTAAGACGATGCATATGGCCTTGTTTGGATCTTCTCCTATAAACTTTATTAGTGCTAAAGCTTCAAGTAGGTGGTCTAAAGTTAGTTCTAAACTTTAGCTCACCTCATATTAGAGCTTAAGACCTCAGAAGTGAGTTAGAGTACTCTCAAGTTTAAAGAAAAGGATCCAAACAAGCCTTAAAGTATATTCATGTATGCCAGTGCAAAATTTGAACTCAAATTGAATGTAAAATTTACAAGATAGGAATGCATGTACACAAAGAGCCAAAATATTGAGAACATAGCAACACTCGGGTGGCTAGCAGAGCCGGTGCAAGTTCGATTCCTAGGAATCGAACTCGCATCTCTCACTAGGATTTGCCCCTAATAAATTGTAACATCCCCTTTAAACCAACACCCAAAAATCACAACTTTCAAAAACTTTTTTTTTTTTTTAAACTAACCTATGCATGGTGAGTGTCATGTAGGAAACCCTCCTTAGTAAGTTGCATTAGCTCCTATATATGGGTTAGTGGCATATGCATTTTACCCTTCTTTTACTTACATGTGATTTGCCTCTTCATGGAATTATGTGATGCTTATATAAGCTAATGATTTAATCAACAAAGGTGACATGTGAGCTGCCAATGTGGGCCCCACACTCCTGACCAGAACCTAGACCACCCTAGGTGGACCCCACCAGCATGTACATACATGTGTATGCTATGTTTCGCCTTTAAGCCTAATAGAAAGGAGAAAGGGGAGAAAATAGGAAATAGAAAAGGGAAAGAAGGAGAACAGGCTAACCGGCCTGCCAAGGCCCAGCCCGAGCCAGCCCTGCACCCCCTTCCCTCCTTTCCCTTTTCGGCCAGCAAGAGCCGCGCGGCCCAGCCAACACGGCCCACGGCCACCAGACGCTGCGCCCCTCCCTTATCTCTTAGAGCCGATGACAGGCGGACCCCGCGGTCCTACCTGTCATCCCCAACCTTTCCCTCCCTCCCTGCTTTATCCCCACGCCGACGCCGTCGCAACACCAAAAGGGGGAAGCGACCATCGCAGCCGTCCCTGTTCGAACCACCTCGCGCCCCTGCGGATGGCCGCCACGTCCGCCCATCCCACGCCGACGCGCAGGGTCGTGACAAGCCGAGCTCACGGACCCGCCACGGTGACGCCACCACGAGCCCCATCTCTCCCTTTTTGGCGGCCGCCGCTCCAAATTGGGAGCGACCGCGCCCTCGACACCGCCCCGCGTCCCTAAAACCCTAACCTAGAGCACTAGGATCAATGCCACGTGCCCCTGGAGAACTGTGCGCCGTCCGCCGCCTTCCATGGCCGCCGGATGCCTATAAATTGGACCCCTTCGGTGTCCTACCCCCCTTCCGTAAACCGCCGCCACCGGTGGCCTAGCCGCCCCCATACCAGCCGGAGAGGAGGGCCGTGAAGGAAGAATTGATGCTCGGAGCCGCTGCCGGAGCTGCTCTGCCCCGCCAGAGAAGGAGGGGGAGCCGCCCGCCGGAGCCGGGAACGTCGTCGCCCCGATCGGCTACATCACCGTAGCTGCTCGGCAGCGCGCGGCTTCGACCCAACGCTGCACCACCTCGCCACCGCACCGCCATCCTACCACCCCGAGCCCAAAGTGGTGAGCCTCAACTCTATCCGACCTCGCCGTCGTGTCCGCCACCGTTCCGCAGACAAGGCGCCGCCGTGAGCCCCACCTGGGTGGCTCAAGGCCGCGTCTTGGGAAGCCGCCGCACGCGCCCAGCCGCTGTTCGCCCAGCTGCTGCCCGCCGGGCTGACGCTTAGCGCCACGGCGCTGAGCCGCCGCTTCGCGCCGCGCCCGCGTCGAGCCCCGCGCGTCGTAAAGACACCCGCCGCAGCGAGGCTGCCGTTCCGCCGCATTGCCGCCGAGCCGTTTCCTCGCGGAGCGGCGAAGCCACTCGTTGCCAACGCCCAGCCGCCAACCAGCCGGCCCGTTGGAGTTAGCCGCCGCGCGCGGGTGTCTCACCGTCGTCCGCCACCACGCCACTGCGTCGCTGCCGCGGCCTGGCCGGCCGTGACAACCTACCCCCGCCATGAAGTTCACCACCGTGCCCCTAGGCAGCCTTCTCAGCACCGCGGACGGAGCAGGCGCCGGGCCGGGCCACCGGCGCCGCCACTAGTAACCCGCGGCTCGCCACCGGAGCCGCCTGAGAGGCCAAATGCCCCACCTTACCCCTAGCCATAGCCGAGGCGTCTCCCTCGGCCGTGGGGAGCCCTTGTCCGTTCGTCCGGACCGGCGAACGCTTGCCGGAGCAAGGGAGTCGCCGGCGGGTGCTCACCGGTGAAAAACAGAGGAGAGCGAGAGGGAGGACGGGAGCGGCTAGGTCCCACGTACGCCCGGTGCACCGTGGCCTGTAGAGAGAAGGAGGAGGGGAGGGCGTGGTCCACCGTGGACCGAGCCAGGAGTCCACGGTGCGCCCGCACCGAGTTCACCATGAACCAGCCCCCGCAGACCAAGCCCAGTGGGAGCCCAAGCCCGCCACGCGGATGCGTCTGTGTGCCAACACGTGTCCGGGCCGGGCCGGCCCAACCCGACCCTGATCCGGCCCACCAAGCCCAGTTCGAGCCCGTCAGTGTTTGACCGTTGATCGGTCAATGTTGACCGTTGACCGGTCAATGTTGATCGTTGACCCAGCCCACCCGCCGCTGACCCAATCAAGCCAGCCAGTCAGAGCCTGCCACGTGTCACCTATTTTCTGAATTTAATAAAATAACTTTTCCCTTTTTCCTTTTTCAGAAATGATTTCAATCTTCGAAAAATCATAATAAATCCATTTTAACTCCGAAAAATATGAAACCAGTGTCCAAATTTTTCTAAAAATGAGCTCTAGGTCATAGGCTTATCCATGAGTGCATTTGCTTCTTTTGGATTTCAGTCACTTCTTTGTGGACCTCTATAGGAGCCGCTAAAGGCGGTATTATGTCACGTTTTTCAGAGACGGAGGAGCCGCCGACTGAGGAGGGCGATGACTACGAGTACACCGAGGACCTGGGAGATGACTCGACCGTAGGTGCCACGTCCCACCCAACCTCTTAGCACCTATTAGGCATGCAATTACTAAAATGCTAGTGCTTTACTACTTGCTGCTTGCTACTATTGATAGGGTGCATGGTAGATTGATTGATTGAGCCTCTACCTTGTCGTAACCAATCCCCTGCACACCCGCTGCTAGAATTAGACTCGCGCTTATCTTGTTACACTGTTGCTACTCACTTACTACTATTACTACCGTTGATGGTTCATTCTTGTGAGTGGCTAAGGCACGTGGTGTGACAGAACCGACCAATCCATCTGAGATTAAGCGTAACTGTCCCCGTTAATAACGTTGACACGCATACACCGCTTCTCGAATGAATCCGGTAGTCCGCCGAGTGTCACGAAGGACCTCGGTAAATCAACTTACATCCAGGATCACATGATTAAGGAAACATCATACATCGCTTATACAGAGTTTACAAATGAAAATAATTACACACTGGTTTCAAATATGTTACAGAAAAGTGGCATTGTTTCTAAATTATAATAACAAAGGTGGTGGTATATCACCAGTTTCCATCAAACCTCCTTACAAGCATGATGAGAAAGTTATACGATATGACCATGCCCGTTGGCCTTACTAATCCAAATCATCCATAGGATTAAAACAAGCAATGCCAAAGCCTTCATAAAGGTTAACATCTGCAACGATGGGTAAAAATCCTGAGTACTCAATTGTACTCCGCAAGACTTACCCGACAGGAAAAAATAAAAGAAAACTCTAAGGATAAATGATAGGCTATGTATGTTGGGGTTTGATGGCTAGCAACTTTTGCGAAATTGCTCATTATTAGATTCCAAAGTTTTATATATCGGCGGCAAAGTTATTGAGAGGTTATTCCTAACTAGGTTTGCACCTTTCTAAAACATACATTTGAATTATAACAAGCATATAACTAAAGATGAGGTACCAATTATAATCCTTTCAATATCAACAGTGAATTCCATCTCTTTTACTACGTCTCTACGAAAAGATATGAGTTTCTCACTATCCGGGAGAGACGGCGATTCGAATCGATTACACCAGCTAGGTAAAGCCCGTATCACACACTCGCACGAGTGTGTACCTCACCCGTCTTGAATCACCGTTCACTCTATTCGAAAGATAGGATTGAACCGCCCGCCAAAAACTCATGGTCCTCGATCCTCACCCGTCGAGTACCCCAACGACCCGTGGCCTTGTAGTTGCTACTATGCTCTCCTCCCAGTAATGCTAACGGTTCAAAATCTACCTCGAACGAGCTAATCGGTTTCACAGTCGAAACGAGTTATTCGGCTGTTATGTGAAGGTATGTTCAATCTCACACCTATGTCCAGAATACGGTACGGTCCTTAATCGACACAGGGCCAGGGGAAAAATACAAGCATACAAGACCTCCATGTCTTGTAGCATCACCAAACACCGAATCCCGTCCGGTCTCCAATTATCATTCACCTCATGATTAAGGATATCACATGTACCGATCCTAAATGGTGCGGATGACAGGAAATCATCCGACTTCTTAATGATCTAAGCATGGCTAAGCATAATCTATCTATTTTATCTAGTAAGATAAACGGTTTTCATTTTAGTGGACAAGGAAGTCATGCAACAACAGTGTCAACCACCCCTAATAACTTAATGCACATAACAGTACTATATAAAGAAAAGGATTAATTGTATTTCAAAAAGATAGAATAGGTATTTAGGATGCTCCGGGGCTTGCCTCGGCGAAAAGTGGAGAATCCGGGGTTAGTGCACTTCGGCAGTGGCTCAGAGTCTTGTCCTTCGCCTTCGGGTGGCAACTCCTGTGGATCCTTCTCCTTGGTCACCACATACTCGACGGAAACCTCTTCCTCCGATCCTATATGAATGTATGCGATGCATAAATAATAAGGCATATAGGATGTGCGATGATAAGATGCTATGGCATGAAATGATACATGATGACATGCTTATGGGAAATGACAAGAATGGAAAGCTACATAAGGTTCCATGTGTGCAATTCTCTTTCTCTGATGACAACACTATATTATCGAGTTAGCTAAATAGACTAACATCACTTATTTCTAAACATACCGAGTATGTGCATATCTCTTCTCTGGAAAGGTTAACATAATTACTAGAAAGCAACAATTATTTGCTATCATCTAGTGTATCATGATCTTCTCACTAAACAAGAGGATTACCAAAGATCAATGGGGTTTTCTTAATCCAAGGTTCACATGAAAACTTCTAAAGTCACATAAAACATTGCATGGTTGTGTTGCTTTTAAAAAGGAAAATCATATAAACATGTGTGTCATTAAAATTAGCAATCATAGCATGAAATCATAAGTCATCAACTAACCAATCAAAGTACTTCAGAGATAGACAGTGGAATATGATGATAACTATTAAAGCATGGATTTAAATCATGCAAAAATAAACATACATGAAATCAAATGCTTCTTTTTTCCTTTTATTCCTAATTTTGGAAATAATGATTTTATAAAACATTCTCAAGTCAATCTCAAACTTTTTGTGCAGGTTGGTAATGTCATGAAATAGGTGTAAAATAAATTTCATAATTTTTGGACTAATATTTCATCCTAGAAAAATCATAGAGTTGGCATTTATTAATTAAAAGAGATATTTTTATCTCCTGCAGAAACTATTAAAAATCTAAGTTTTATATTTTTCTTGAATATATATCATTACAGAGAAGCTATACAAAAATTTGCATGATTTTAGGAGCTCTAGATATTTTTCTATGAAATAAATAATTCCTAGAACTATTCACCAAATTGGAAAAAAACAAGAAAAAGAAAAACCTAATCCTCCTGTGGCCCGCTAACTTGCGGCCCACACCGGCCCAATGGCCCAGCATGAGCTCAGCCTTGGCCGAGGGGTGGCCGCCGGCGGTTTGCCGGTGTACCTCGCCGCCGGCGAGGCTTTTCGGCAAAGAACGAGCATACCAACACAACCGCAACCTCATGGCGAACTGATCTAGGGGCTTGGTTAGCTAGGTTGGCGACCGGAGGAGGCACGCTAGCGGCCATGGCGGTTCGGCGGAGCTCCGGCACGGCGGCATGGCGATGCTCCGGCCAACAGGACCTAGTAGAGACCCAAACGGTGACAGGGTTAGTTTCGCAGGCTCACCACGACCTCGATGCTTCAACTGGTTCAATCGGAGACGGGGCGGAGAAGGGAAATCCACGGCAGAGGCGGCCGTAGCGGCGTACAGCGGCGGTGCGGCGGCGTTCCGCCATGCCTATGGCTTGGCGAAAGGGTTTAAAGAGCCGATGAGCTCCAGGAGCTCAAGGCGGACCGATAGCACTAGCTAATTGAGCACGACGGGCTTTGGAGCGGCTTGGACACGGCGTGATTATGCACGGCGGTGCTTTTCCGGCCGGGAAGAAGACGACCCTTGCTCGGGCAATACCGGCAATGGCACAAGGCGTAATCGGGTGAAACCGGTGCGCCCAAGGATGGCGGAGTTTGTGACACAAGCAATTGGACTGAGATGGCGTGGTGACGGCGAATTTGACGGTGGAGTGGAGCTCGGTCGTCGGCGGGAAGAAGAAGAAAAGGAGGGGACGGCGGCCGTGCAGCGGCTTAAATAGGACAGGGAAAGCACGAAGGAGTGGCCAGCGAGTTTGCGAGCTCATGCACGTGGCTGGCAACGCATTGCCGCGCACGAGTGAAACACGGATGGCCGTAAGCGTGTCGCCGGTGAGAAGGAAAAGGAAGAGAGTAGAACAGCGGCGAGCTGGACGGCTACCGGCAACGGTATGGGCGGCCGTGAGCCCTCCACTCCCTTCCGGCCAACGCAACAGGAGTTAATCAATGATCACGGCGTGGCAGCGGTGGCAAATCGGCGACGGCCACGGCGACGCCGACACGAAGCTGCTGCAACTGTTGCTACTGTGCATGACTGAAACCTCCCTGTTTAACCACCTCTAACCCTCTACTCAAGCAACCAAAAGACAAACTAACTGCACCACTGTAAACTTCTATGTGTGATCTACAACTTTGCTTAAAAGGTTGAAGGCTAAATCCTACTGGATTGAAAACTATAGACCAACAAACACCAGTAAAGAGAAACTGGAAAAATCTATTCAGTTAATCAGCATCCTATCTAAGCTGATTAGCTGCTTTTGGTAATTAATTAAGGATTAACAAACTGCAACCAAGCTCAACCAATTTCATCATTCAAAAGTACAAACTTTGTACTAACAATTGGTGAACTAGTTTACAAAATTTTATTTATGAAAAACTATTTAAATCAGCCTTGAAAATGGAATTTGATTTCTGAAATCAGGGACTTGGAATTTTTCCAAGTCACCTTAAAATTTTATGCTGAATTCAGTTCTAAAGTCGATTTTTGAGCATGTTACAAAGGAATTTGGCCCTGGACCTCTAAATAAAAGTTGTTTCATATAATTTATACTAGAACTTTCATTTAGGGCTTGACCCCAAAAACTGAAAAGAATATATACTTACATCCTAAATTACTTAGCAACTTGATAAAGACATTTATGGCACATACAACTTTATGGAAGCATGATTTGACAAAAGTTTAAATATAAACCCTACTTTATATTGAATTCTAAACCATTTTGAGTCAATTTTAGAATCCCTTAACAAACATAGGTGTTGCACACATAGAACTTGCAATAGCTTTTGCATATGATCAAAATGCTAAATGATGCTTATGCATTGATGCAAATGCAATGCACTTGATTAACATTTAGAATGTTACACGTGGTGCCGTTGATGTGGAGAACCGGGATATCGGGAGTGATCTTGGCGTGTGTCTTGGGTGTGTGGTTAGGGTTGTATCGACTGGGCAGGATCTTTGGTAAGTTGTGAGGATGAGCCTTGCCGGGGGAGTGTGATCTGGGCACTCCCCGTGTGAGAGTACCTGTGGCGGGTATATGTGTTGGGAGAAGGTTTCGAGGAGGAGAGCCTTTGTGGTATGAATCCTCAGAACGGGAGGTGCCGCTGAGGCACGGGGCGTCGAGCCCCATGTGAAGATGTCCTGTCTAGTCACTCCTAAGGACCGGTATGTCGTGAGAACCGGTTCATAGGACCTTTCGTGCACACCACTCGTTCCTGATGGGTGGGAAACGACTTGACGGCTAGCTGGCCCCCTGCCATTACTACTAGGTTGCTAGGTGATAGTGTAGGGAGGTACGGGTGTCGAGACCCATACCCTCCTGAGACAGCGTGGTGCCTTCCTGGGATTCGGCACCACGTCTTAGTCTCAGCGTGCCGGTAGACTCCGGGGTGCCCCAGAGCTGAGTGGTAGAATGGCATTGGGCCTGTTAGGCGGCGGCTCGATATCAGCCTAGGCAAGGCGCATCGCCGATGATGGTGATCTTGTGGTTCCAGGTGTACACGCTCTGCAGAGTCGATCGATCTATACGTATAGGCGTGTCCACGGTCATGGACATTCCTATGATTTACGCTTCACATGATTAGCGAGTGGAGTCCATTTCTCTTCTCTCCCCCTGTGTATGTTGGATTCCGGCTTAGGCCGTTGAGGCGAGGAGGAGCGGGAGTCTTCCTCGTTGACAAGAGAGAGTGAGTATGGTGAGATGTGTGGTGATGGATTGATATGGATGGGATGGATGGGGAAATGTGTGGTTATAAACAGGTTAAAACTTGACATATACTACTTTAATTATGTTAATGCATAGGAAAACCAGAGCCTCAAGTAGGCCCTTTTGCTTATCCTTGCATCCATTTTCCACACAAAGAAAGCTTCATATAAAGGGGTGGGATTAGTGGCCAGCACAAATCGTCTTCGATACGTTGTGGTTTAGGAGAGGATCTTGAGTGGGAGTTCAAGGAGGAGGATCAGGAGGAGTAGGAGTGTCATACTACGCGCAAGGAGAAGACGCGTTGATCCGTCGCTACCTTTCTTTTGCTGTTCCGGACTATGTGTGAGTGTGTGATTTCTGTCTTTCAGGCGATGTAATAAATTACTTATACCCTGCTATTGTACTCTCTAAATTTAAATTCCGCCGTATGCGCACTTTGAACCACTGATTGTCGATGATGGTGATGAGTCCTTCGCGGCCATCACATTGTTGTACGAAATCTGTGAGTTTTCCCTTCGAGGAAAACGCGGGTTGTTTCAGTTGGTATCAAGAGCCATACTTGCCCGTAGGACAAGACCCCTAGAAATGGTTGATAGATTAGGGTGAATTCTTTGTCTTCGGTTATATTTACTGACCTTGCATCTTTTTATGCATGGCTTATCTTATATTCTGAAACTTAAAAGTTGCCTTTTACCAATGCAGCTATGGAGGCACCAGACGAGTTGAGAACCAACGGGATGCAGTACGGTGGGTTCGCCAAGCTGCTGCGTGAGGTGCTGCTGGATCTCGGGGTTGACCCCGAGCAGGTCCAGTACGTCATCCACGGCGAGAGAGGCATCGTCGCCATCTCCATCGAGGTGCCGGCGAGCGAGTACTGGCCATACATCCGCGGCTTCACGGAGTTGGAGGTTGACACCACCGTCGACATATGCGGCCAGTCCGTTGCGCGCACGGCCCTCCGTACCATGTGCCGCAACTCCCGCCAGCTCCTTGCGGATGGACCCTTCTGCATGCTACCCGGGGACTTCAACGTCGACTCCGGCACTCCGGCCCTGCCGAGGCTCTCCGACGACAAGCTTGTCGGACCCGGCTGCTCCGCATGCTTTGGACGTGACCTCCCGCTTACGCCTCGCCCATGATCGTTACATAACGACCTTGGAGGCCGAGAACCGCCGGGTACAGAGCTTCCCTCGCTCAAAACCGACGACATCATCGCTGGGATGGAGCGGGACGAAGCCGCCTCGCGAGACGAGCTCAGGTGGGAGAGAGAGAGCCGCCCCAAGGAGGCCATGCTTGAGAGGGAGAAACGAGCGACTCAAAGTGGAGATCGGCAACCTCCAAGACAAGGTCGGGGACTACGGGCTCCGCAACCACTACCTGGACGGGCGCGTCCTCGAGCTCGAGAGTACCCTGGCCCATACCACGGAGGCCCTCCGGGAGCATGAGGACGCCACCAGGAACTTCAACCTTCACTACCTGGGGCTTCTGAACGACATCAACTGGGGGAAGAAGGTGATGACCTAGGAGGCAGACTACGCCTGGAACAATGTTCTCCACCAGGTGCAGCTCATGAAGAACGAGTGCATCGCCCACGACCGGCTCCGTCGCGTTGAGAAGGCCTAGAGGAGGTCGGACAAGCGGCGCATCGACGAGTACCACCAGCTTCAGCAGGCTGTGCCCGCTGTGTACCGCCGCCCGCCCTTCGTCGAGGACTTTCGCCCGCACAGGACCCGGCTCAACTTGAGGCCCACCGACACCAGCCACCTGCCTGCTCCTGCCGGGACTCCACAGATGGAGTCTGCGATCACCTTCACCAACAGGTTGTACTGGCCTGTTGTGCCTTCCACCCCTGCACCACCACCACCTCCACCAGTTGAGCAGCACCACCTTGGACCCGAGCCTTCTACCCCACTCTCTCCAGCCACTCCACCCTACGACACCTAGGTGTTCCACCTATGCTTCCAGTAGTGTAGACTAGCATCCTTGCATGTTTGCCCTGCGTGGCACCGGAGACATGTCTCACCTACCCCAGGATAGAGTAATTGTCACCCTTTTGGAGACTACCTATGAGTAGAGCATTTCTCGCGAGTCTTCTAAGCGTAGCTACTAGAGACATCGCCATGTAATAAAATAAATGTAATGGATGCTTGGATCTTTATGCCGTTTCATGGATCTTCATGCTTCTTTGATTGAGTGTACGGCTAGTGTTTTCGAATTAAATTTGCCTAATGAACTAACTACCAATTTTAATACAAGCTTGTTATCTTATAATCAACCCCTCTAACAGATGTCCCTCCGCCGCTCTAGCCGCTTGCTGAACCGCCCACAGACGCCGATGCCAGCAGTTCGTGGTCGTGGACATGGTCGCGGGCGTGGCCGCCGCCGCGCGCCCGGCCGCGTCGCGCGCTTCGATCAACTTCGAGGAGGACGAGGTCCTCGTGGAGGACGTTCCTAAGGAGAACGAGGTGCCGCAGCCCGCACCAGCTGGGGGTGCTGCTCCTACCCCACCCGCTTGGGGGTGCTTTGCTCCCGACCCACCACCACCGGGAGGTGCTGCTCCACCGCCACCTCCGCCTCCACCTCCGCCACCGCCCCCGCTCTTGGCTGAGGTCATGCAGCGCCAGACCCAGCTGTTGGAGACCCTAGCTGAGGGAGTCCTTCGCTGCAATGGAGATCCACCCAACGACTTCCAGCGCAAGCTTGAGGGCTTTCTGAAGCTAAGGCCACCGACCTTCGACAACTCTGACGACCCCATCATCGCCCTCGACTGGCTCAAGGAGATCGTGAAGAGCCTCGACCTCACCACCTGTACGGACGAGGAGTGTGTGGCCATCGCCGCCCACCAGCTCGTCGGAGCTGCTCGAGCGTGGTGGGACAGCTTCTGTGACATGCACGCTGACCCCGCGCACATCACCTGGGAGGAGTTCGAGGAGGCCTTTGTAGAGTACCACGTGCCAGAGGGCGTGATGGACGCCAAGGTCGAGGAGTTCCGCAACATCCAGCAGGGGTCCCAGAAGATCCAGGAGTACGGCAACCGCTTCACCTCCATGATGCGGTATGCCCTCGGCGACACCGACACGGAGAAGAAGAAAAATGTACTTCTTCAAGAAGGGTCTCAACACGCGCATCAAGCTTTCTCTCCGGGCACACCTGCCACACCCTTCGTGAGATGATGAACAAGTGCCTGGAGATCGAGAAGGACCGCCTGGAGGCCGACGCCCTGTCCAAGGAGAAGAAGCGACGCCTCGAGGGGTCGTCCCGTAACTCAGCTCCACAGAGGTCGCGTGGAGGACTGCCCTCGCACCTCCGTCCCCACAACGCCAAACGCACCGCGCCTACCGTGAGCCAGGGTGGTGGTACCTACACCGCCAACTACCCCCACCCTGCTCAGGGTACGAGCGTATGGAAGACCCCCGCACCGAGCACATGGAAGGCTGTCGTGCCCACCCCCACAGGCAGCATCCCTTACACTTGCTTCGGGTGTGGCAAGCCCGGCCACAAGATCCTGGACAGCCCCAACAGGAAGACTGCTGCGACACTGACGGCTCCAGCACGGAGGCCGCCCGTTTAGGCGACACCCCACAGGAGTGCCTCGGGAGCCACCCGCGGCCGCTTGACCCACCTCACCGCTGAGGACGCCCAGGACTCCCCCGACGTGGTGTACGGTATGTTCATGGTTAACGAAGCTAAGGCTTCGGTGCTATTTGATTATGGTGCTACATGCTCATACATATCATCCAAGTTTGCACGAGAGAATCATGTACCCGTCACTCCACGACGGGGAGCTATAGTGACAAGTTCTCCCTTGGGAAACTTGTGGTACACACAAGTGTCAGGGAGTGAGAATAAACATTGAGGGTCACCCCTTTCTAGCCAACCTCACCCTCCTTCCTTCTAATGGTCTAGATGTCATCTTGGGAATGGATTGGTTAATCCAGCACAAGTGTGTGATCTCATGCTCACCTAGACATGTAGAGTTCACCCATCCCAAGGGTCATGTAATCAGGTGTGAGCCCAACCATGGCAAGACGGTCTCCATGTTGTGTGCCCTTGAGGCCCAATCCGTGGAGAACGTACCTGTAGTGTGTGAGTATCCGGATGTGTTTCCCGAGGAGTTGCCGGGAATGCCATCAGATCGTGATGTCGAGTTTGTGATCGACCTTCTGCCTGGTACGGGTCTGATTGCAAAGCGACCCTACCGCATGTCAGTTGACGAGCTAGAGGAGCTCAAGAAGCAGCTTAAGGAGCTTTCCGACAAGAGGTACATCAGGCCTAGTGCTTCCCCTGGGGATCTCCTGTCCTGTTCGTGAAGAAGAAGGATGGATCGATGAGGATGTGCATTGACTACCGGAATCTGAATGCTATGACCGTCAAGAACAAGTACCCTCTGCCAAGGATCGATGACATGCTTGATCAGTTGAGAAATGCCAAGTTCTTCTCCAAGATTGACCTCCGATCAGGGTACCATCAGATGAAGATCCAGCCCGAAGATGTACCCAAGACAACCTTTGTCACTAGGTACGGGCAGTACGAGTTCACGGTAGTGTCATTTGGGCTCACTAATGCCCCGGCCTACTTTATGAACATGATGAACAAGGTGTTCATGGACAAGTTAGACAAGTTCATCGTCGTGTTCATTGATGACATACTCGTCTACTCGGCGTCAGTGGAGGAACACGAACAGCATCTGAGGACAGTGCTCGAGAAGCTAAGGCAGAATCAGCTTTATGCCAAGTTCAGCAAATGTGAGTTCTGGCTTAAAAAAGTTGCATTTCTGGGATATGTGCTTACCGCAGAAGGAGTAGCAGTGGATCCAGCCAAGATTGAGGCCGTGAAGGCATGGGAGCAGCCACACAACGTGACTGACATTCGGAGTTTTCTTGGTTTAGCGGGCTACTATCGCTGCTTCATCGAGAACTTCTCCAAGATCGCAAGACCCATGACCAACCTCCTTAAGAAGACCAATGAGTTTGAGTGGACTCCGGATTGTGAGAAAAGCTTTCAGATTCTAAAGAAGAAGCTTACGACTACCCCCGTGCTAGCCTTGCCAGATATCTGTCAGGACTTCGTGATCTATTATGATGCTTCTGGACATGGCCTGGGATGTGTCCTTATGCAAAACGGGAAGGTGATTGCTTATGCCTCCCGACAGCTGAAGCAGCACGAGCAACGCTATCTGACACATGATCTTGAGCTTGCAACAGTTGTACATGCCTTGAAGATCTGGAGACACTACTTGATTGGCAACAAGTGTGACATTTACACCGATCACAAGAGCCTAAAGTACTTCTTCACTCAAGAGGACCTGAACAGGAGACAGCGAAGATGGCTAGAATTGATCAAGGACTACAACCTGGAGATTCACTACCATCCGGGACAGGTAAACGTAGTCGCAGATGCCCTGAGTCGCAAGAGTTATTGCCACTACCTCACCACTAGTACCCCCTCTCCTGAGCTATGTGGCGAGATGGAGAAGCTCCAGCTTGAGGAAGTGCCGAGGAATCAGTTGAACCTTCTGAGAGTACAATGCAATCTTGAGGCGAGGATCCACAAAGCCCAGAAAACCTGTCCTGAGATCACAGAGTTTCGAGAGCTCAGAGGATCGGCAAGTCTCCTGAATTCAGGGAAGACGGACAAGGGACGATCATGTACAAGGATCATATTTGTGTGCCCTTAGATGAGAAGCTGCGAGAAGAGATTCTATCAGAGGGGCATGATTCTAAGTTCTGCATACACCCAGGGAGCACCAAGATGTACAACGACCTCAAGAAGACCTTCTGGTGGAGAGGCATGAAAGCAGACATTGCGGGTCACGTAGCAAGATGCGATATATGCAACCGAGTCAAGGCAGAACACTAAAGACCAGCTGGATTGCTGAAGTCACTTGATGTACCAACATGGAAGTGGGAGAGCATCTCCATGGACTTCATAGTCAGGCTACCCCGTTCCCCAAAAGGGCACGACTCGATTTGGGTAATTGTCGACCGTTTAACCAAGGTGGCCCACTTCCTGCCAGTTAAAAGAGGGTACCGAGCTGATCAGTTGGCAGATCTCTATTTTGACAACATTCTGAGACTCCACGGGGCCCCAAGTCACATTGTATCAGACAGGGGGAGCCAGTTTCTATCACAGTTCTAGAAGGGCCTTCACAAGGCCATTGGGACACGTCTCGACTACAACACCGCTTACCACCCTCAGACAGATGGGCAGACAGAAAGAGTGAATCAAATCCTAGAGGACATGTTGAGAGCTTGTGTGCTCAAGTATGGGAAGGATTGGGAGAAATGCTTGACGCATGCGGAATTCTCCTATAACAATAGCTACCAAGCCAGTATCGGGATGTCACCATTTGAGGCGCTATATGAGAGGAAATGTCGGACCCATCTGATGTGGTCCGAGGTTGGCGAGAGATCGTTCTTTGGGCCCACCAAAATCCAAGAAGCTGAAGAAGGAGTCGCCCAAGTGCAAGAGAACCTGAGGATTGCGCAAAGCAGACAAAAGAGATATGCGGATAAGCGAAGGAGAGACCTCACGTTCGAGAAGGGGGACTATGTCTACCTCAAGGTGTCCCCGCTTCGAGGTACCGGCAGATTCCATGTGAAGGGAAAGCTAGCCCCAAGATATGTCGGACCTTACCGGATCTGCCAGAAGATTGGCAAGTTGGCCTACAAGCTGAAGCTACCCGAAGAGCTGACTGGAGTGCACCCCATGTTCCACGTGTCCCAGCTGAAAGGTCCTAAATGGCTAGAGGGGGTGAATAGCCTATAAAAAATCTTGCAAAGCACTTAAACAAACCGGTTAGTACACTAAATGGCGAAGCAAGTGTTGCGCTAGCCTAGAGAGGGGTTGCAAGCCAACCTATCCAATTCTAGCAAACCTAATACACTAGAGCACACACAAGCAACCTAATATGCTACAAGCTACACTAGTGCACAAGGATAATCGCAAGGAAGGGAACCGAGAGGTGCAAACCGTGCCTTCGGGATGATGACCAATCACCGTCTTGTCAATACAATGAAACCCGAAGAGATGATCCAATGGAGAAATCCAAGTTGATCTCGAAGGATCAAACCACACAAGAACACCGAGGGACACAAGATTTTTATCCCGAGGTTCACGTGCTTGCCGGCACGCTACTCCCCGTTGTGTCGACCACACACTCGGTAGTTCGGTGGCTAATCGGCGTCACAAGCCAAGCCCTCGCCGGGCGCCACAAGAACTCACACAAAGTAAGGATAACTCAATGACACGAGATTCTACTAAGGATTCCTTTCGCGATCTCCCACGGGGTGGGATCAACACCCCTCACAATCACCTCCGGAGTGGCCAAGAACAATCTTCAACCTTGCTCAACTTCGACTCACTGCTCCAACCGTCTAGGTGACGACAATCACCAAGAGTACTAAGCTCAATCGCAGCAAGAATGCTCACTAGTGCCACTAGATGCTCAATCACAAGGCAAATGCACTAGAAGCTCTCCCAATCACTCTCTAGATCAATCAAGAGGCATGCAAAGTGAGGGAGTTGGTTTGCTTAGCTCTAGGGGATGTCAAGAATGTCAAGGTGCCAAGAGAGACTCCCTAGAGCCGGCCAATGCACTTATATAGGCGCCCACAAGATCACATAGCCGTTGCTCACAAGAACAGATTTCTGCTTGGCGTCGACCGGGGCTGGAGTTAAGTGGCGACCGGACGCGTCCGGTCCCAGCGTCCGGTCCCTCTACCACGGGCACGTGTCAAGCTCATTTGAAAATAGCCGTTGCGTGCCAACGGCTCGATCACTCGCGCGCTGTCAGACATCGACCGGACGCGTCCTACGCTCGACCGGACGCTCGCACAGTGCGAGTCCGGTCGCTCACCAGAGAGGTCCAGAACGTGAAATTCTCGCCCGGACGCGTCCGCTGCCTACTGACCGGACGCGCCCCGTGTCCGGTCCACTCTCTGCCCAACTCGGCTGCAAACAAACCTTGGCACCGGATGCTCCGGTGACCAACGTCCGGTCACCCTAGAAAACACGTCGGACGCCACACCTTGATCGGACGCGTCTGGTCCCCTTCGGGACAGCGTCCGATCACCTCTAAGTGACTACTCATCGTCCGAAAACTTCCGAGTCCCGCCTCGCAAGCTCAGCGGGAGGGTTTTGTACCCAAACACCATCACCTCTTGCTCTCATGTGCCAACACAAAAGTGTCTCTCCACTTGTGCGCGTGTGTTAGCATTTTTAAATGAATTTTGCAAGAGATTGTTAGCTCACTAGGTTCCTAATGCATATGCAAAGTCATTGCTCACCGAGTGGCACTTAGATAACCGATATTGCGTGACATCGCCCCTCTTAATAGTGCGGTTATCAATCCTAAATCCGGCCATCAACTTCTCTACTCACCTATGGCCGGCAAAATGGAAATGCCCTAGCATATACCTTTGCCTCTAGCATTCCATCTTGCTTCTCATCTTCCTTCATCTCCAAGGGTGGCACTTGATCATCTTTGATCACTTCCATCAACTCGATCACCATTCCACCACTTGGCTTGGACCTCCCCTTCCTCTAATGCTACACACTTAGCAATAGGGTTAGTCCTAGGTTTCATCAATTAGCCAAAACCAAACTAGGGCTTTCAATCTCCCCCTTTTTGGTAGTTGATGACAACCTCCACAAAGATAGGAATTAAATTCAATTTTGGCTTTACACCACTTATCCAAGCAATATGAGCTTATGAAAAGAATTGGACAAGTCATGTAAAACCTATTTGGTAGCTATGGCTCCCCCTACATGTGTGCTAAGAGTTTAGATTAGAAGCTTTGCACATATGATGGATAAATCAGTTTTAGGAGAGTCATTTCTACCAAATTGATGCTAAGGTGTATAGAATGGACCTTTGAAGCGTGATACCATCGGAGTGCACATCATGAACCATCCTTAGCACCAACTCTAGCTAGAAACATCAAATAGCTAGAAACCCCATGAGATCAACATTAGAAGCACGGTTTCTAGATACCACTTGAAAAGCATCAAGAAAAATGCTACTTCTAGCTAGAACCTATACATGCTAGTAATCAATTCATCAATCAAGATCTATACTAGCAAGCACCACACAAGCAAGAGAGATACCACTTATAAAATGAACACACCTAAGTGCAATGCAAGCAATCATATGGATATGCACATTCAAGTGCAATCAATTGTGTTCATGAGCTTGCTCCCCCTACTTGTGTGCTTCACAATTTTGTTCCCTTTTCATTCTTCAATCTTCATCTACGCTCCCCCTTGATGCATGCTATCTTTGTATTCTCTCCCCCTTTATCATCAATGACCACAAAGGTATATGATCATGCTCGGTGTAGACTTGAAATCATGGAGGGAGCTTGGAGTAGAGAGATGATCACTTGAGGTTGAGGATCACTTGTTTCCATAAACTTTCTTCTCTTGTGGTTCAAATCAGTAAACTTGCATAAGTAATCTAGCTCGGTTTGAGCCAATGACAAGCTTCTTCACACATCTTTCAATGGTTATCTTGTCAATGTTGAACTAGATCCTTTCTTGCTTATTTAACTAGATCAAACACTAGGTTCATATTCTTATGAACAAGTTATATTTAGCCACTAGATCATACAAGACATAGAAGCAATAGTGGCATTATATGTACTCAAAATCACTTTGTTTTTATGAATGAGCCTAATAAGCAGAGATATCACTAGAAGAAATGTCTACATGCTCTAATCAAGTCCTTATTAAGTATGAATGCATCATGCCAAACAATTTCACCTTTGCTTTAGTCGAAGGAGAGGCATGTCATATAGTTGGGGGTCCATTCATCTCATGTTGAAGAAGTCAAGAATGTTCAATTCATTCCACAATGTGCAAAATCTCTTCTCATCAAGTGGCTTAGTAAAGATATCGGCAAGTTGATCATCGGTGACAACACTCTCAATAGAAATATCTCCCTTTGCTTGGTGATCTCTAATGAAGTGATGCCTTATGTCAATGTGCTTTGTCCTTAAATATTGAACCGGATTAGTGGTGATCTTCACAGCACTTTCATTGTCACATAGCAATGACACTTGTCCAAATTTGATTCCAAAATCCTTCAATGTGGCCTTCATCTATAGTAATTGAGCATAACAACTTTCCGCACTAATGTATTCGGCTTCGGCGGTAGAGAGTGCAACACTATTTTATTTCTTGGATGACCATGAGACAAGTGACCTTTCTAGTAATTGGCATGTTCCACTCGTGCTCTTTCTATCCACCTTGCATCCCGCATAGTCGGAGTCCGAATATCCAATCAACTCAAAGTTTGACCCCTTGGGATACCACAATCCAACATTTGGTGTGTGCTTAAGATATCTCAATATTCTTTTAGTTGCTTTCAAATGACTTTCTCTTGGTGAAGCTTGGAACCTTGCACACATGCACACACTAAATATGACATCCGGTCTAGAAGCGGTCACATAGAGTAGGCTTCCAATCATGGACCGATACAACTTTTGATCTACCATGTTGCCACTTGTATCCAAGTCAAGATGACCATTTGTTCCCATTGGTGTCCCAATTGACTTGGCTTCTTCTATTCTAAACTTCTTTAACATGTCCTTGATATACTTGCTTTGACTCACAAATGTGTCTTTCTTTAATTGCTTGATTTATAGACTAAGGAAGTAGCTAAGCTCTCCAATCATAGACATCTTAAATTCTTTTGCCATCATTTCTCTAAACTCTTCACAAAAGTCTTGGTTGATTGATCCAAATATAATGTCATCTACATAGATTTGCAACACAAACAAGTCCTTGCCAATCTTGATCTTGTTTGCACACTACTTCTAATATCACCAACCACTTGATCTAGAGGATGATTCCTTGCAATATGAGTTGGTTGGAGAACATGAGGTTGAACACTTAAATTTAGTTGATCACTTGGTTAAGATAATGTACTAGCCGCTTGATCTTGCACTTGGGAGTCACTAGCTTGAGTTTGAACTTGAGAACCACTAGCTTGCACATTTAGAGACACAATTACTTGATCTTTATCATCTTCAACTTCTACTTGTGTTGGCCTAATGTCACCAACATCCATTTCCTTCATGGCTTGTATCAATTGAGTTCCTCTCACATCATCTAGATTTTCTTCCTCATCTTGAGAACCTTTGGTTTCATCAAATTCAATATCATGTACTTCCTCAACTATGCCATGAGTGAGATTCTAAACTCTATATGCTTTGCTTGTGGTAGAGTAACCAAGTAGGAATCCTTCATCACACTTCTCAAACTTGCTCAATCAAGTGCCCTTCTTGAGAATGTAGCATTTGCATCCAAATACTCTAAAATATGCAATGTTGGGCTTCTACCATTTAACAACTCATATGGTGTCTTCTCCAATAGCCTATGACAATAGAGCCTATTTGAGCACTAGTTGGTGGTATTGATTGCTTCGGCCCAAAAAGAATGATCCACATTGTATTCACTCAACATTGATCTTGACATATCAATCAAAGTTCTATTCTTCCTTTCAACTAGCCCATTGGATTGAGGTGTGTACTTGACCGAGAATTGATGCTTAATTCCAAAGTCATCATATAGCTCTTCAATTCTTGTGTTCTTGAATTCACTACCATTGTCACTTCTCACTTTCTTGATTGAAGTTTCAAACTCATTTTGGCTTCTCTTGACAAATGTCTTGAATGTGTCAAATACTTCACTTTTGTCAACAAGAAAGAACACCCAAGTATATCTTGTGTAGTCATCCACTATCACAAATTCATATTTGTTTCCACCAATGCTCTCATACTTGGTCAGGCCAAATAGATCCATGTGCAACAACTCAAATGCTTTGCTTGTGCTCATCATGCTCTTGTTGGGATGAGTGTTGCCAACTTGTTTGCCCATTTGACATGAACTACATAGCTTGTCTTTCTCAAACGCCACATCCTTCAACCCTCTAACTAGATCATGCTTGATTAGCCGGTTGAGTTGCTTCATGCCAACATGTCCAAGTCTTCTATGCCATAGCCAACCCATGCTTGATTTAGAGAACAAACATATTGTCAATTGAGCATCACTAGCATTGAAGTCCACAAGATAGAGATTCTCATATCTAAAGCCTTTAAATATCAAGTTGCTTCCATCAACACTCACTATCTCAACATCATCAACACCAAATATGCATTTGAATCCAAGATCACATAATTGAGCCACGGACAAGAGATTGAAGTTGAGAGATTCCATTAGCAACACATTGGAGATGGGCATATCATTTGTAATTGCAATCTTTTCCAAGCCTTTCACCTTGCCTTTGCCATTATCACCAAAAGTGATACTATCAACACCATTGCCACTTGATGAGATGGATTTGAACATTCTAGAATCCTCGGTCATATGTTGAGTGCACCCACTATTAAGCACCCAATGCCTTCCTCCGGCTTTATAATTGACCTACAAAAGCAAATCAATTCTTCTTAGGTACCCAAACTTGTTTGGGTCCTCCAAGGTTAGTTACTAAGCTTTTGGGCACCTAAATTGCCTTTTTCTTTGGGCCAACAATGGGAGCACCAATGAACTTAGCCTTCACACCATTAGCACCCTTGGTAAGCAAATAACAAGAATCAAACTTAATAGAGGATATGTTAGCATTCTTCTTGTTCTTGCAATATTGCTCTACATGCCCCACTTGCTTGCAACTAGAGCAAAAACGTCTATTACCCTTCACAAAACTAGTCTTGTAAGTGACAAAGGCCGCCTTGCCATTCTTAGGGGTATAGCCCAATCCTTCTTTGTTAAGGGAGAACCTTTGGCTACCCAAGCACTTTAGCAAGCGGGCATCTCCACCATAGGCCTTGCCTAAGACATGAGTGAGCTCATTTACCTCTCTCTTGAGGGTCTCGTTCTCCACCATGAGTGAGGCATCACAAGTGAAACCATCACTAATAGTAGATGTGGCATTGCTTGAGCTACAAGAGGGGTTAGTGGAACCAACAACAATAGGAGTATAGAATGATTCATCAAGAATATCACATGTTATTCCTACGTTGCATGTGTCTACAACATCCTCAATCTTAGCTTGATCAAGGAGGGAGGAGTGGGCCTTTTCAAGCTTAGTGTGAGCCTTCTCAAGCTTCTCATGGGGCTTCCATTAGCCTCTCATGAGTAGCATTGAGTTCATCAAAGGATTGCTCAAGAGCTTTCTTGCTCTTGCGCAACTCTTTGCACTCCTTTCTCTTCTCCTCAATATAAGAGTGAGCATCTTGTAGCATGCTAATGAGGTCCTCCTTTGAGTACTCCTCATCATCATCACTCCCACTGTCGCTCTCATCATCGGATTGTACCTTGGATGGCTTAGCCATTAAGCATGTCGATGGAGCATCAAAGAGTGAAGGCTTGTTGGAGATAGCAAGACTAGCAAGTGCCTTCTTCCTTGACTTCTTGTCATCCTCACTTTCATCATCACTATCACTTGAGGCATCACTATCCCATGTGACACAATATGATTGCCCCTTCTTCTTCTTGTACTCAAGCTTCTTCTCCTTCTTTTCCTTCTTGTCCTTCTTTTCTATCTTGTCTTTCTTCTTCTTGTCATCTTCATCACTATCATCATCACTATTGAATGGACAATCGCAATGAAGTGATCTTTGCTCTTGCACCTAAAGCATTTCTTGGCCTTGATGGCATCTCTTCTCTTTCTTGCACCATAGCCCTTCTTCTTCATGAATTTACCAAATTTGCGTACTAAGAGAGCTATTGCTTCATCATCCACCTCACTTGAGCTTGTGCAAGCTTCATCTTCACTTGAGCTTTGCTTCTTGCTTTTGCCCTTGCATTTGGAGAAGGTGGCCTTGAATGCCACGGTCTTCTTTTTCTTCTCTTCCTCTTGAGAGCCCCCTTCCCGTTCCACACGGTAGGTGTCATGTGTGATCACCTCATCTAGTACTTGGTTAGGGGTCTTAGTGTCCAACCCTTCTCTCACCAACATTGTGACCAAGAACTCAAATCTTGATGGCAAGCTTCTTAGGAACTTGTGAGAGAAGTCCGCATTCTCCACCTTCTCACCCAAATTCTTCAAGTCATTGACAATCACTTGGAGGCGGTGGAACATCTCCGGCACACTCTCATCATCTTGCATCTTGAAACTTGAGAGCTTGTCTTTGAGAATGTATACCTTGGCACTCTTCACGGCTTGTGTGCCCTCATATGTTTCCTCCAACCTAGTCCACACATCATGAGCTCTCTCTAAATCCTGATTTGCTCAAACACCTTTGCTTCCAAGGCTTCATAGAATATGTTGATTGCAATGTCATTGAATTGGAGCTTTTCTTCTTCTCTTGCGGTTAGGTCGGTTGGATCAATCACGGCAAAATCTTTGTCCACAACCTCTCAACCCTTCCGATTCAATGATTTCAAGTATGCGCACATCTTTCTCTTCCAATGATCATAACCGGTGCTATCGAAGTGCGGTGGCTTCCCCACATAGTTGATATGATTGATTTGAGCCATTTTCACACCGTAGGTTGTTAAGCCTCAATCAACGGTGACCTCGGCTTGATACCACTTGAAAGGTCCTAAATGGCTAGAGGGGGTGAATAGCCTATAAAAAATCTTGCAAAGCACTTAAACAAACCGGTTAGTACACTAAATGGCGAAGCAAGTGTTGCGCTAGCCTAGAGAGGGGTTGCAAGCCAACCTATCCAATTCTAGCAAACCTAATACACTAGAGCACACACAAGCAACCTAATATGCTACAAGCTACACTAGTGCACAAGGATAATCGCAAGGAAGGGAACCGAGAGGTGCAAACCGTGCCTTCGGGATGATGACCAATCACCGTCTTGTCAATACAATGAAACCCGAAGAGATGATCCAATGGAGAAATCCAAGTTGATCTCGAAGGATCAAACCACACAAGAACACCGAGGGACACAAGATTTTTATCCCGAGGTTCACGTGCTTGCCGGCACGCTACTCCCCGTTGTGTCGACCACACACTCGGTAGTTCGGTGGCTAATCGGCGTCACAAGCCAAGCCCTCACTAGGCGCCACAAGAACTCGCACAAAGTGAGGGTAACTTAATGACACGAGATTCCACTAAGGATTCCTTTCGCGATCTCCCGCGGGGTGGGATCAACACCCCTCACAAACACCTCCGGAGTGGCCAAGAACAATCTTCAACCTTACTCAACTTCGGCTCGCTGCTCCAACCGTCTAGGTGACGGTAATCACCAAGAGTAATAAGCTTAATCACAGAAAGAACGCTCACTAGTGCCACTAGATGCTCAACCACAAGGCAAATGAACTAGAAGCTCTCCCAATCACTCTCTATATCAATCAAGAGGCATGCAAAGTGAGGGAGTTGGTTTGCTTAGCTCTAGGGGATGTCAAGAATGTCAAGGTGCCAAGAGAGACTCCCTAGAGCCGGCCAATGCACTTATATAGGCGCCCACAAGATCACATAGCCGTTGCTCACAAGAGCAGATTTCTGCGCGTCGACCGGACGCGGGTTAAGTGGCGACCGGACGTGTCCGGCCCCAGTCCGGCTCTCTACCACCACGGCCACGTGTCAAGCTCATTTGAAAATAGCCATTGCGCGCCAACGGCTCGATCACTCGCGCGCTGTCAGACATCGACCGGACGTGTCCTACGCTCGACCAGACGCTTGCACAATGCGAGTCCGGTCGCTCACCAGAGAGGTCCAGAACATGAAATTCTCACCCGGACGCGTCCGCTGCCTACTGACCGGACGCGCCCCGTGTCCGGTCCACTCTCTGCCCAACTCGGCTGCAAACAAACCTTGGCACCGGACGCTCCGGTGACCAGCGTCCGGTCACCCTGGAAGACACGCCGGACGCCACACCTTGACCGGACGCGTCCGGTCCCTCCGGACGGCGTCCCGGTCACCTCCTCGAGTGACTACTCATCGTCCAAAAACCTCCGAGTCCCGCCTCGCAAGCTCGGGGGAGGGTTTTATACCCAAACACCATCACCTCTTGCTCTCATGTGCCAACACAAAAGTGTCTCTCTACTTGTGCACGTGTGTTAGCATTTTCAAATGAATTTTGCAAGAGATTGTTAGCTCACTAGGTTCCTAATGCATATGCAAAGTCATTGCTCACCTAGTGGCACTTAGATAACCGATATTGCGTGACATCGCCCCACTTAATAGTACGGTTATCAATCCTAAATCCGGCCATCAACTTCTCTACTCACCTATGGCCGGCAAAATGGAAATGCCCTAGCATATACCTTTGCCTCTAGCATTCCATCTTGCTCTTCATCTTCCTTCATCTCCAAGGGTGGCACTTGATCATCTTTGATCACTTCCATCAACTCGATCACCATTCCACCACTTGGCTTGGACCTCCCCTTCCTCTAATGCTACACACTTAGCAATAGGGTTAGTCCTAGGTTTCATCAATTAGCCAAAACCAAACTAGGGCTTTCACCAGCTCCGCAAATGTTTGAAGGTGCCAGATCAACAGGTGCCCACAGACATCTTGGATCTCCAAGACACGCTTGAGTACAAGGAGCACCCCACGCATATTCTTGATCGAGCAACCAAGGAAACCCGAAGCACCACTATCCCCATGTGCAAAGTTCAGTGGAGCAACCACACTGAAAGAGAAGCCACGTTGGAGAAGGAGACGGAACTCCGGATGCTCTATCCCTACCTCTTTGAAAGGTACGCCTTCTTCTGAATCTCGGGGATGAGATTCTCGTGAGGGGGGAAGACTGTAACATCCCTGTTAAACCAACACCTAAAAATCATAACTTTCAAAGACTTTTTTTTGAAAACTAACCTATGCATGGTGAGTGTCATGTAGGAAACCCTCCTTAGTAAGTTGCATTAGCTCCTATATATGGTTAGTGGCATATGCATTTTACCCTTCTTTTACTTACATGTGATTTGCCTCTTCATGGAATTATGTGATGCTTATATAAGCTAATGATTTAATCAACAAAGGTGACATGTGAGCTGCCAATGTGGGCCGCACACTCCTGACCAGAACCTAGACCACCCTAGGTGGACTCCACCAGCATGTACATACATGTGTATGCCATGTTTCGCCTTTAAGCCTAATAGAAAGGAGAAAGGGGAGAAAATAGGAAATAGAAAAGGGAAAGAAGGAGAACAGGCTAACCGCCCCGCCAAGGCCCGGCCGAGCCCCCCACCCCCCTTCCCTCTTTTTCCCCTTTCGGCCGGCCCGTCCTACCCAGCGCCACGGCAAGACACCGCCCGCCCGCGGCGAGGCCGTTCCGCCCGCGTTGCGGCCGCCGTAGCCGTTCCTGTTGAGCGGGCGAAGCTTCGCCTCGTTGCGAATGCCCGGCCGCCCAACCGCCGGTCCGTTGAGCCTAGCCGGGCGGCTCACCGCCCCGCCACCACTGCCGCTCCCGTCGTGCTCCACGGCCCTGACCCGTCGAGCGTGACAACCTACCCCCCGCCGCTTGCGCTGAGTCCACCGCGCCCCCTAGGCAGCCTTCGAGCACCTCGTGGACGCTTGGCAAGCGGGCCACACCGCCGTGGCACCGCCATCGGTATCCCCACGGCTGGCCACGTGCCGCCTGGAGAGGCCAAATGCCCCACCTTTTTACCCCCTAGCCATAGCCGAGACGTCTCCCTCGGCCGTGGAGCCCTTGTCCGCCTCGTCGACCGCCAGGGACGCTTGCCGGAGCAAGGGAGTCGCCGGGCAGCGCCGCCGGTGAAAAATGTAGGAGAGCGAGAGGAAGAGGGGAGCTGCCAGGTCCCGGTGACGCCAGGTGCACCGTGGCCTGTAGGAGGAGGGGGTGGGCGTGGTCCACCGTGGACCGAGCCAGAGTCCACGGTGCGCCCGCACACGAAGTTCACCATGAACCAGCCCCCGCTGACCAAGCCCAGTGGGAGCCCAAGCCCGCCACGTGGATGCGTCTGTGTGCCGACACGTGTCCGGGCCGGGCCGGCCCAACCCGGCCCTGATCCGGCCCACCAAGCCCAGTCCAAGCCTGTCAGCGTTGACCATTGACCGGTCCCTTGACCTGGCCCACCTGTCAGTGACCCAATCAAGCCAGCCAGTCAGAGCCTGCCACGTGTCACCTATTTTCTGAATTTAATAAAATAACTTCCCCTTTTCCTTTTTTAGAAATGATTTCAATCTTCGAAAAATCATAATAAATCCATTTTAACTCTGAAAAATATGAAACCAGTGTCCAAATTTTTCTAAAAATGAGCTCTAGGTTATAGCCTTATCCATGAGTGCATTTGCTTCTTCCAGATTTCAGTCGCTTCTTTGTGGACCTCTATAGGAGCCATGTTTTTCAGAGACAGAGGAGCCGCCGACCGAGGAGGGCGGCGACTACGAGTACACCGAGGACCTGGGAGATGACCCGACCGCAGGTGCCACGTCCCACCCAACCTCTTAGCACCTATTAGGCATGCAATTACTAAAATGCTAGTGCTTTACTACTTGCTGCTTGCTACTATTGATAGGGTGCATGGTAGATTGATTGATTAAGCCTCTATCTTGTCGTAACCAATCCCCTGCACACCCGCTGCTAGAATTAGACTCGCGCTTATCTTGTTACACTGTTGCTACTCATTTACTACTATTACTTCTGTTGATGGTTCATTCTTGTGAGTGGCTAAGGCACGTGGTGCCGTTGATGTGGAGAACCGGGATATCGGGAGTAATCTTGGCGTGTGTTTTGGGTGTGTGGTGAGGGTTGTGCCGACTGGGCAGGATCTATGGCAAGTCGTGAGGATGAGCCTTGCCGGGGGAGTGTGATTTGGGCACTCCCCGTGTGAGAGTACCTGTGGCGGGTATATGTGTTGGGAGAAGGTTCCGGGGAGGAGAGCCTTTGTGGTACGAATCTTCGGAACGGGAGGTGCCACCGAGGCACGGGGCGTCGAGCCCCATGTGAAGATGTCCTGTCTAGTCACTCCTAAGGACTGGTATGTCGTGAGAACCGGTTCATAGGACCTTTTGTGCACACCACTCGTTCCTGATGGGTGGGAAACGACTTGACGGCTAACTGGCCCCCTGCCATTACTACTAGGTTGCTAGGTGATAGTGTAGGGAGGTACGGGTGTCGAGACCCATACCCTCCTGAGACAGCGTGGTGCCTTCCTGGGATCCGGCACCACATCTCAGTCTCAGCGTGCCGGTGGACTCCGGGGTGCCCTAGAGCTGAGTGGTAGAATGGCATTGGGCCTGTTAGGCGGCGGCTCGGTATCAGCCTAGGCGAGGCGCATCACCGATGATGGTGATCTTGTGGTTCCAGGTGTACACGCTCTGCAGAGCCGAACGATCTATACATATAGCCGTGTCCACGGTCATGGACATTCCTATGATTTACGCTTCACATGATTAGCGAGTGGAGTCCATTTCTCTTCTCTCCTCCTGGGTGTGTTGGATTCCGGCTTAGGCCGTTGTGGCGAGGAGGAGCGGGAGTCTTCCTCGTCGACTAGAGAGAGTGAGTATGGTGAGATGTGTGGTGATGGATGGATATGGATGGGATGGATGGGGAAGTGTGTGGTTATAAACGGGTTAAAACTTGACATATATTACTTTAATTATGTTAATGCATAGGAAAACCAGAGCCTCAAGTAGGCCCTTTTGCTTATCCTTGCATCCACTTTTCACATAGCAAAGCTTCATATAAAGGGTGGGATTAGTGGCCAGTACAAATCGTACTGATACGTTGTGGTTCAGGGGAGGATCTCGAGTGGGAGTTCGAGGAGGAGGATCAGGAGGAGTAGGAGTTCGTACTACGCACAAGGAGAAGACGCGTCGATCCGCCGCTACCTTTCTTTTACTGTTCTGGACTATGTGTGAGTGTGTGATTTCTGCCTTTCAGGCGATGTAATAAATTACTTAAACCCTGCTATTGTACTCTTTAAATTTAAATTCCGCCGTATGCGCACTTTGAACCACTGATTGTCGATGATGGTGATGAGTCCTTCGTGGCCATCACATTGTTGTATGAAATCTGTGAGTTTTTCCTTCGAGGAAAACGCGGGTTGTTTCATAAATTCCATTGCTTCTCATCCACAAGAGGAATGCAACGTGCCTGTCGCACATGAAGCTTTGGATGGACCTGGTGATTCCACAAAAGATGCAGCCTAGTGACCTACATAGCTCTAGGTTTGTATTGTGTATGCGTGGTGCGCTTGTGTAAGGTTAGTGTGAGTCTATATATGAGCAAATACTATGGTTATATCTAGAGGATAGACATAAAAAAAAAAACCAAAACGCCCAGAATTAAAATCAAAGTTCAACATCATTCCAGTGCGGTATTATTAATTCGGAAATGTAACTTGTTGACCCAATTTCAATGCCAACGTCCAAACGGACTCTTACGCTGCGTGCCACTTGAATTTTATAATTTTTTGTATGATTTTTTATAAAATGAGTTTGAATGTAACCTTTACTACAAAACACGTACCCTGAAACTAACAAAACACATATATAAATATATATACACCGTAGATGTACACCATTGTAGAAAAGATCTAACTGATGAAAATATATCTTTAAAATAATAAATCTACTACTCCTATATTGCTAAGACCCACTAAAGGGTTCTATTCAATCAAATCACTCTATTTTATGAAAGTGATGTCAACTGACATTATCAAAAGAGTTACATGCACTAAGTCTCATTTATCTCCCACTAGCTATTTCTTTTGAAATAGAAAAAAGTCGTAGCACCTAAACCAAGAATCATAATTAAAATCTAATTGCACCATGGTGTTTCTCGCAATAAACTCTTCAAAACAAGATTCCACATGGATATATTTAGATAACTTTTTTAGAAACGTTTAAACCGTTTCTAAGCAAAAACTCGTTTCTAAGGAAAAAACCTAGCAAAACTGTATATCACATTGATTACATGAGGTCCTCCGAAACATGCTTGATTTTATGAAGGAAAACTGCCAAAAATGTTAGGAGGGGCATGACCCTTAGGTATAGTAGGGTTGAGGGGTTTTGGTGGATGAGATTTGAGTGATGCCCATATATAAACCCGTTTCTAAGCAAAAACCTAGCAAAACTTCATATCACATAGATTACATGTGGCCCTCTAAAACATGTATGATTTTATATGAAAGAAAACTCCTAGAACTTTTTGGATGGGAATTGACCGTCAGGGCATGTATAGCCTACAGATTAAGATTGTCTATAAGTTCTTAGAATTTACAATATAGATAATTAAATAGACAGTTTATACAATCCATAGACAAGTATTGTCTATTTGATTGTCTATAAATTATTTAATGCTTTAACCATGATCAATTATGAATATCATTCTTGTATACCATTATGTTGCTAATTAACACAAATTAGATCAAACATATACAGTAAATATAATTGCATTTTTTTCATAGTGCTTTGTCGTATGTGCTCGCATTCTCATTTCACGAGTAGCAACATGTTCAGTATGATATAAATTACTTATTTGCCATATCACCGGCTCAAAAAATAAATTAGTATGTGAGAGCATTCATTCATATCACCATACATTCGGTCGCTCGAGAAAAACAGAAAGTATATTTAATAAATAAGTCAATCGAACAGGTTTCTTCGAATGAGAGTGCAATTTTACAGATGATACATAGAATTAAAAACCATGTAAAATTCAGATCTACCACAACCTATGGCTGAATGCATACATAACAGATAGCTCTAATGTTTCAGATTGAGAACACAAAATCTAAAAGCACCATTCTTTAGATGATAATGGCTGCAATCAACAAACATATGTGATCTGATGTAAAATTAAAATTCAGATGATATGACTGCAATTCAGATGGACGAACCAAAATCACGCAATCTGGTAACATCCTCCTTCGTAAAGCATATGCAGAACTAGAACAAGAACTTCACATTCCTCCCAATCCAAAAACTCAAACATATTGCAATCGCGAAAAGGCACAACGGGGGGGGGGCAGCCGCTCGTCCGTGGAAGCGAGGCGCTCGACCGCCCGCCCGGGGTGCTCGGGCGTAGGCCGTCCCCCGCCCGGGGAAGCAAGCGGCGCCGCGGCCGGGCCATGGGCGCTTCGGAGGGATGGAGATATTTTGGAGCGAGGCTTGCTTCTCCTGTGCGGCATGCTTGATCCCGCGACTTGGCGCTTGTAGACGGCAATACCGTACAGCGCGTCTTCCTCTCGACGACCTGGCGTGGGAGCACGAGCCGCCATCGTCGTCTCGCCAGACGACGACCTTGCCTCGATCCTAGCACGCGAGGGGGGTTTTGCAAAATGCACAGTACACATATAGGTCTAAACAACGCGCTGTACATGCTCTCAGGTATAGTAGAGGTAGACGTTCGGTTAGATGAGATTTGGACAATGTCTATATATATTTCCATTTGACGACCGCAGCAACGCACGAGATTTCATAGTTTATATGTTTCTGTTCACTAGCTGAGTGCCCGTGCGTTGCAACGGGATAACAATCATATATACATGTCAAATACAAAAAATCTTCTGAAAACCAAACGTCAATTATTAATTCCCCATAAAACTCAGCCATGACGACGATGCTGCTTTTGATGTAGTGTCAGTACATGTATAATACATGTATGTATTCGCTTAAGGTGTATAGATACAGTTATGTCCACTTGAAAAATATTTTTATCATTTGACACTCATGTTCTTCCACCATAGTCATGTCCACAACTTAGCCATCATGAAGCTCTCCTTTGCTAACTCATCCCTGGATTGGAGCGGGAGCATTGTAAACAGTCAAAACATAGCTCTAAAAGATTAGGCAATGTTTTAATATTTCTACTTACATTAAAGATTGTCAGAATATATTGTATCCTGCAAATTCTGACAATATTCTAACCTAGTTATAGTGTCTCCTTGTCTCAGCTTACTTTCCATAGATTAAACATGGCATATCAATAATCAATTAATTATATGATTAATGTGGAAAGAATAGCATTACTGTGAACTGTGAATGGTTATTTAAGGACGGCCGTGGAGACCAGGGAAGCAAACCGTACCAGCAGTACCACAAAGATCATATTCTCACAAATCAAATTACATGACGCTACACGGAATTGTGAACTGCGAAGTATGCCTCATCAGTTCACCTGCAAATGCTGACAGGCAGACGGGGTCACAGAACCTCACCTCGGCTCCTGGAACAAATATAGCCACTGTCGCCACCACCATATATGCTGGACAACCTAAGGGGGTGTTTTGGATCCTGGGAAAAGAGCAGGAATGACGTCGACAACAGAATGATGGATAGGAAAAGATGCATATACTACTGGCAAATAGTGAGACAGCACTGACGACTACCTCACCTGGTGAAGTCAGCAAAGTTTGTAAAATGATTCAAGAAAGTTAACCTGCTCAGGACAGAGCTGGGAGCTCAAACGCTCTTCCATCGATGCTGAATGAAACAGTTCATAGGGAGTTTGTGCCTGCAATCCATGTGTAATCTGGATGACGCATGTTTTGGCATAGCTGTCGATTAATTCAACTTCTTGTTAGTTTCTGATGTACGAAAACAGAACGAATAAGTGAGTGAATCAAGATAGTCTCTCACCCTGTTGACACACTATCATCTCCCATGCATTAAATATAGCTTCCGACATGCCATCTACAGATCCTCATACTCTCAGTACCAGCTGCACAAGAATTGTATGAGACCATATCCGTAACTTGCGCACACAAAACAGAAGGCTTTATTGGAAACTAAATTGATTTCAGAACCGCAACCAAACTTGCCAACCATTGCACCAACCTTACTCCATGTGTTCCGTCAAACATACTTCTGATGGTGGTGCCTGCTATTAACCAAAGAAGCTGAATTATTTCTGTCAAAAAAAAAGCTGAATTATTTATGTGACTTACTCAATAAGGACAAAGTGCATCCGTTTCTTTAACGAGGTAAAAATGGTCAATGCATTAATAATAATAACTTAAAAGTCTGAAACATAGTTTTCTCTAACCTGAGCTTTCAGCATGGGAAATCAATTAATTGTACAAGCTATTAGACTGTTCAATGCATGGTTACTGTGTTGTTAGACTGTTCAGAAGAAAATGTTAACAGGTGTGCATTTGACCTGCACGAACCTTTTGAGAGGGAGCTGAGTATTTAAGCAAACTAAGTAAACTTTTTTAAAAAATAGCATGTACAAAATTGGAAATGGAAGAAAAAAATCTCTTAAAAACAACTGAACATTGCTCCATACATTAAGCAATGCACAGATTTTATATTAACTGCAACAGAGAAGGCTTACTTTAAGCTAAAGATAGAATTTGTATGGCTATTGTTTAATTTAGTAAGCATTGCTGCGCTTATGCACTCTATGCAGTAACAGCGTTCTAAAATAGACAATTGATTTTGCACTAGCTGCAGCAAGCTATATAGCATGCTAATTCATAAGTGCAGTTTGATTCTTCGTCAGAAAACATCACCTGGCTACTTGCACAACAAAATTATTATATCTTAGCTAACACTACTATGAAGGGTATTCCAATCTAAACCAAGCAACATGAATAAATTTCCCTAATCACAACCAAATCAGCGGTGAGTCAAAATCTGAAATTTTGTATTCCTCAAGGCTTAATCTCTGCAAAAAAAACAAAACTGAAATTTAGAAGCAGAAATTTCAAGTGATGAATCAGGAAAGGGAAATTAGCATGTGTATGATCCTTTTCTTTGTGTTGCTGCAGTATGAGGTAGTAAGACATAAGGCAGCTAATATGCTACCAAAGTAAGCGTGGCAAGGGCAGGAATTCTGCCGAGCAGGTTACGAGTACAAGCAACAGTTTTGAAACCCAGACATCAAAAAATTCAGAAACTAAGTATACATCAATACTGGAAGCAGAACAATCGCGAGAGAGAACAAATAACCAACAAGAAATCTCATGCATTGGATGCAAAGAGAAGGTACCTCCGAGGGACATGCCCAACACAGGTGTCCGGTTTATTGATCTGGGTTAAAGTGCAGACTGCAAAAATTGATATAATCAATTAGCAGTCGAAGTTTGTAGATCGGAAAGAGTTCCACATTAAAATAGAATTTATATTTGATAATTCGGAATTACCAAGCCTCACATAGCATAGCAGGTCCCCAGTACTCTTCTATAGCAAATTGCAATTGGCAACTCACTGTCTGACTCTAAAGACTACAGACCTGCAGCTCTGGCCTTTGGTGAGCGTCGTGATCGTGCGGCAACACAAGCAGCTCCACTTCGTAGATTGGTGCCGCGGATCAGGTGTCGTGGTGGCCGTGCGGCGTCTTTGATCCCTCGTCGGGTTAGCGACCTAATACATGTACGGACCTGTAATTAGATCAGAACCGAAGACAAATAGCCAATTAGTTTCGGGGTTTGGGTGCTCCATTTCGCACAGCAGGAAGGGAAGATAAGGGGTTGGCACACCTGGTGCTTCTCCTCGCTGGCAAAATACCGGGTTAAGACCTGGCGATGGCGAAGGGCGCAAAGAAGACCTTGAGGAGGCCAGACCTGGCGGCGCGACGCGAGGCCTCCGGGTGCACGAGGTGGACGAACGCATGGTGCCTGGAACGCGACGTCTTCACTGTTGACGGCGGGGAAGGCTGTGGCGCGTTCACAGCAGGGAGGAGGAGGCCGGGGTTGCCGAGGTGCTCTCCATGCCGGAGCCGGAGGACACCCGCCGAGGGATGGGTCAAACAAGAGCTGCCTGTTGGGTGGAGGGGCAGAGTAGGGAGGATGACCGCGTTCTCGGTTGCGACGGCGGCCAGATGCGCCGAATGCCCGGGTCAAGGGGATTGGAGGGATCTGGCAGCGGGGCTTAGAGGGAGCTCGAGGACGGGGAGGAGGGGCAGAGGGAGCTCGGGGATCGGCAACTGATTGGGGGTAGGCGGCATGGGCAAGAGCGGGAGTCGTGCGCCAGTGTGTGGGTGGCAGTTCCATCATAGAGAGAGAGAGAGAGCGCGCGCGCCGTGGCGAGGCTTAGCGCGCGGGGTGGGGCGATTAGCGTGGGGGCGGAGCGATTAGTAGCGGTGACGATGACATTTGGGTCTTTTTAGTTGTCGTAGATATATTTTTTTCTCTAAATTTGGCGGTGCTTGAAGTCACAGCTTACTGTTCAGACCCGAACCCAAACTCGGCCGATTCGCTCCCTATCTTTGCACGCCCGCATTCTGTGACCCTATTCCTCTCCTCACCGCGCGCTTGCGCCGCCGCCGCTCACCTCACCGAACCCTAAAACCCCAGCCCCCGTCTCCCCGAGGTCGGCCGCTCCGGGCGAGACCCTAGGCGTCGCGGGAGCCCCCGCGGCCGGGGCGCGCGGCGGAGGAACCCGGGAGGCGACTCCCCCTCCCTCCCCTTACCGGGGGAGGGAGAAACTAGCGGAGGAGGTGAACCAAGGCAGAGGGGGGCAAGATGAGGATCATGATCAAGGGAGGCGTGTGGAAGAACACGGAGGATGAGATCCTCAAGGCGGCCGTGATGAAGTACGGCAAGAACCAGTGGGCGCGCATCTCGTCGCTGCTCGTCCGCAAGTCCGCCAAGCAGTGCAAGGCCCGCTGGTACGAGTGGCTCGACCCGTCCATCAAGAAGGTACCCGACCGCTCGCCTGTCTCACGGATCTGTCGCTCCTCTCTCGGCAGACTAGCCATTCCGCCCGGTCGCCATTCTATTACTATTTTTTTTATATTTTCTGCTAAGGATCTAGTGTCATGGGAGCTGTGAGATGTGAACTGCTCATTGGTGTGAAGTGAGATGCCAATGAGCCAATCTAATGACTTTGTGCTATGTGAAACCTTATCTTCTCTACCATGTGCAGTGTTCTAAAAATCAGTAGCTGGGATTTATTGGGATTAGCTGGGTTACCCGTTTGATAGCGATTATGCAGTAAACAGGTAGCGCGCTTTTGTTTTAAAATGGGTCTAGCAGCCACGTTTAGAACACTCTCGTTATGTTTTTCTGAATCCTGCTGCATTGCAAGGCCTCAATTCACAATGGCAGGGTAACTGTCACTGGATGTTGTCTGGTTCACTCAAATCAGTAGAGATGTGATTGTTAAGGATTCTGGTGTTATGATGGCACAGTCTATTTTGTTTAAATTAAACTTGTCAGCAGCTCAGCATGTTGTCTGCCGCAGAAGTGGAAAACACTAGAAGTGAATAAGTGATTTCCTTTCCTTTGAAATCTTGTATGCTTAATACTTAACCCAGTTCTTAGCGATTTAGTGTCATGATGCAAAGTAGCCAGTGGACTCTTCCTTTTATCTTGCTTTTCCCATATGGCTGACTATCCCTGCATGCTAAAAGAAAAAAAGATGAATTTTCTATGTATTTATGCAATAGAACAAGATTTATGCTCTATGAACTATGAAGTATGAACCTTAATTAGTATGCTGGTTATGGATTGTGACAATCTCTATAATTAGATGACAAGTGTTATCCTTTCACAAGCATTTAAACCGGAAAACTTTAGAATCACATAAAAGAATATCTGCTTTTATCTTGAACATCTTGAGCTGCAAGTTGGTGGTAATATGGAATATTGACATCCTTACTTTAGTAGGTTGTTGATTGTAATGGTTTTTGGATAGCAAATTATTATTTTTGGTTTGTCTCAGTAAGCGTTCATGTTTGCATGCTATGGATATAGCATCAGCTAATAACACCTAATATTTCTCCTAGCTAGACAACATACATTTCCACATAGATATTAACTGAATGAAAATTTTGTCTAGTGGTCACTATATGTAACTGAAAAAAGCACCTGAATTATTTTTTTTTTCTTGCCAAAAGAGAAATTTTGCACTGTTTCAAGTAAAATTTGACATTTTCGTAGATGTAAACAACACAAAGTTGATTTTGATTGTAGAAGGTTGGTCCACTGGGGAAGGTACTTTATTTTACCTGAAATTATGCCGAAGAAGATCTCTTTTAATTGGACTTAGTTATTCAGGGTGGTGTACTTTGCCAGGAACGACTGAGTGACTAAATAGGTTTATAAGCAGCAGTGGTTCTATTGACTACCTGTTGTAATCTGTCTAAAATTTTTCAAACTGTGAAAATGCACATAGATATCTTTGTAAGTTTGAATGATTAAGCTAAATTTACTGATTCAATGCTTAATTTATTTGGTAAAAGTGAGTTCTAATGTTACTTTCTCCAGTCTTAATGTATTTAATTGCAAGAACTGTGTGAAATATGAATATTAATTAATGGACCATAACATACTGTAGTTAAAAAAGAGTATACTTATCTTGTTTTGGAACTGGTTAGGTTCTGGAAATTTTTAGGGTTCATAGATTTCTAGTTATTGCTGTGTAAATGATTGGTTATTACTGGCTTCTAGCTTGCAGTTATTTTTGGAAATATCAATATTTTAATTGACATGAGTTTCTTTGTAACATAGAGCTAGACCTATTCATCCTTTAATACTTGTGAGATAAATGTCTGCTGTAAGTTTATCAGTCAATTTTTTTTCTGATAAATAAAATGGATACAACCTATGTTAGCGTTTTCATCATTGTATTGATATAACTTGGAATGCTACTAGCATCTAGCAACTACAAATCAATATTTGGAAGCAGTGCACTAGTCACATTTAGAAGATGTGCTGTCTGTATATCTTTATCTCTTGCTGTTACTATTCAAAATTTGCTGCTTAAAATAGAAGACAAAGCCCTTCATTTTTCTCTTAGGGTATTCTGCTATGTGTTCAGGAGGTGGCTATATTTTATGCAGCTTTTGTTTTCTTGCAGTGTTTAGTGTTAATACCTTTTCCATGTAACATGCTCTTCACATTGTTTTTTTCTAATAATATATTTGGGTTCTCATGTGAAAGAACCACACGGATATTGAAGACTGCTACAGAGTTGAGACCATTCCAATTGTTACATAGATAAATATCTCCTATACATTTTTGTCCATACATTTGGACCTATATTTTTTTTTCTCTGTTTTTAATACAATAACACATCCATCATTTTACGCTGCTAGATGATTATATGGCTTAGATGAGATGTTAAGTCAGTAATGCCTTTTCTTCAGTGATTGAAATGTGGACCCATGTTGTTAAAAGTATAATACACCCATTAATGTCTTTTGTTAATAGACAAATCTAAATGAATGTGTGGTACTCTAGTACTTGTGATAAGGTGTTCAGTTACTTTTTCACGAGCAGTATCATCTAATTTTTAACTTTACTGAAATTCTCTGAGTTCCCAAATTGTCTGCAACATATTGAAGTGAATGGTATAAATAACCCATAACCTTCAAAATAGTGGTCTGTTTTGTTTACTGATTTCTGTCACAAAGATGATTCTTTATCGTTTCGCTCACTGTGCTAACTCATCTATGTTAACTTCAGACTGAGTGGACAAGGGAAGAGGATGAGAAGCTACTTCATCTTGCTAAACTCATGCCTACTCAGTGGAGGACAATTGCACCTATTGTAGGTCGAACACCATCGCAGTGTCTTGAACGTTATGAAAAACTGCTTGATGCTGCATGTGCAAAGGATGAAAATTATGAGGCTAATGATGACCCTAGGAAGCTGCGGCCTGGTGAGATTGACCCAAATCCTGAGTCAAAGCCTGCACGTCCTGATCCTGTTGATATGGATGAAGATGAAAAAGAAATGCTTTCTGAGGCTAGGGCTCGCTTGGCTAACACTAGGGGTAAAAAGGCAAAACGAAAGGCAAGAGAGAAACAACTTGAAGAGGCAAGACGGCTTGCCTCACTACAAAAAAGGAGAGAATTGAAGGCGGCTGGTATTGATACGCGCCACAGAAAAAGAAAGAGAAAGGGGATTGACTACAATGCCGAGATCCCATTTGAAAAGAGACCACCGCCAGGTTTTTATGATACTGTTGGTGAAGACAGGCCACTTGAACATGTACAGTTTCCAAATCCACCATTGAGGAGCTTGAAGGGAAGAGAAGAGCAGATATAGAGGCACAATTAAGAAAACAAGATATTGCTAGGAACAAGATCCTGCAGCGACAGGATGCCCCTGCTGCTATAATGCAAGCAAATAAATTAAATGACCCAGAAGCTGTCACGAAGAGGTCAAAGCTAATGCTGCCACCTCCCCAAATTTCTGACCATGAGTTAGAGGAGATAGCGAAGATGGGCAGTGCTGGTGATCCTGCTTTAACTGATGAGCTTGGTGAAGGAAGTACTGCCACAAGAACTTTGCTTGCCAGCTATTCTCAGACTCCAAGGCTTGGTATGACCCCATTGCGCACTCCACAGCGAACTCCAGCTGGGAAAGGTGATGCAATTATGATGGAGGCAGAAAATCTTGCACGTCTTAGAGAATCGCAAACACCTCTATTAGGAGGCGACAACCCAGAGCTTCATCCATCAGATTTCTCTGGTGTTACACCACGTAAGAAGGAGATACAGACTCCAAATCCAATGGCAACACCTTTGGCAAGCCCTGGACCTAGTATTACTCCAAGGATTGGTATGACACCATCCAGAGAGGGGCAAAGCTTTGGTTTAACACCAAGAGCAACTCCTTTCCGTGATGAGCTTCGCATAAATGAAGAGGTAGAAATGCAGGATAGCACTAAACTTGAGCTTCGTAGGGCAAGCTGAACTAAGAAAAAAGCCTGCGATCTGGTTTTGCTTCTATTGCACAGCCAAGGAATGAGTACCAGATAGTCATGCCACCTATTACAGAGGATGAGAAAGAAGAAGCTGAAGAGAATATTGAAGAGGACATGTCAGACAGATTGGCACGAGAAAGAGCTGACGAACAGGTTAGGCAGGAGGCGTTGCTCAGAAAGAGATCCAAGGTGTTGCAAAGGAGTCTGCCTAGACCACCTGCCGCTTCAGTAGAAATTATCCGGCAATCTCTTATTAGAAGTGGAGAAAGCAGAAGCAGAAGCACCTTTGTGCCACCTACATCACTTGAACAAGCTGATGAACTAATAAATGAGGAGCTCCTTAGGCTTCTTGAACATGATAATGCAAAGTATCCTCTTGATGAAAAAACTCAAAAAGAGAAAAAGAAAGGGAGCAAGCGTCAGCAAAATGGGGGATCTCTTGTCCCTGAAATTGATGATTTTGATGAAGATGAACTAAAAGAGGTCCTATTCGTTTTCTCCATTCTCCTATGTTCATATTCAGCTATTCACGATGAACTGCATTGCATCACTTTCCTGATAATTTTGTCAAGATCCACCATATGTACAGTTTCACGGAACTATCATATTAGGTGGACAAACAGTAACTTGAAAACTTATGTGCACATCTGCCCATATCTCACTAGCATGGTAATGTTTGCATTACTTGATAACCAATCACCACATGCAAATACTATCAGGTGAACTGGCATGCACAATGAATGATGAAAACATGCTTTTCAAGTTCTCATTTTGTTTTGACTTTATGTGAGTAAAATCCTGAACAGTCTTTAATACCTGAATTTTACAATCAGATTTTTCTCTTTGAGTGCAGATGAGAATTGTCACCTGCAAGTGATCTGTGAATTAGAACTGTCATTTTTAGGGCATTCAACCTGCACTAGAGTACTCTATATGCACTACAATGTTGTCAAGTAGTTTGAGCTTTTGGCGTGGAAATTCATGCCAGTCACAGTAAATTGTACATTTCATTGGCTAAAAGAAATACAGAGATCACAATGCATAGTCTACAAGAATGGTAGTGATCAAACCATTTATAGTTCATAACTTCACGTGCTCCTTCATTTTGACTGTTCCCTTAATCTATGAGAAAAGTTATGTAATGATGAAATAAGTTGTTTAAATGGCCTTTTTTTTTAAATGGCAGGCTAGTTCTATGGTTGCAGAGGAGGTTCAATACCTTCGAGTGGCCATGGGTCATGAAAATGAATCTTTTGAGGACTTTGTGAAAGCACATGATGCATGCCAAGAGGACCTTATGTTTTTTTCCTACCAACAATAGCTATGGTTTGGCAAGTGTTGCTGGAAATGCTGATAAGATTTCTGCTTTGCAAAATGAGTTTGAAACTGTGAAGAAGCGAATGGATGATGAAGCTAAGAAGGCTTCTCGGCTTGAGCAAAAGATTAAGCTTCTGACACAAGGATATCAGGTAAACTACATCATCTGCAATCAAGATCATCTATATTAAATGGATTTAAGCAATATGTCATATCAGTGGCAAAGCTAGAGCTGTGCAACACTTAATTAGTATATTACCTTGATATGCAATATTTACATTGTAAAATTCAAATTTTCTAACGTAATATATATGTTTCCAGAAACATATAAATATTTATCGCAGATCTGTGCAAAGTTTGGATGTAGAAAATTAGATTCGCCACATAATCAGATATCATTAGTAATTCAAATTGCATATTACAGTGGCCAATGGATTTAAATCCTAAACTCTTTTTGAACCGTAGTTTCACAAATCAAGCCTATATAACCGGAGCTCCTAATTATGAAATAATGAAAAATGACTATCTACTTATGGTCCCATGGGCTAACAACTTGCAGCTAAAAATTGGCTCTAGTCCATCTAAAGAGGGTTAATTTTAGCAAGTCTTGACAAGTTAGCCCATTAGCCAAGCACAACTAGCTAGCAAGGGCTATAGGGATGTATATGCTCCTATTAGCTAAGGATCTAAATGCACATTGGCTAATAGTTAGATGGCTAATTCTTAGCTAAATTTTAATCTCTGGCTAACGATTAGCCTTAGTGATCCAAACATGTCCTTATTATTCTTATATGTACTTGGCATCCAGCCAACTGTTTGTCGAAACAGCCATATAGCATATTTACATACCGTTTAAACGACACACAAAACACAATGGTACAGTATTTCCATTTAATTGCTTGTTTATCCCGTTTAAATGATTGTTTTGCTCATTTAAGTGGCTGTGTAACATGAATAATGGTTAAATAACATGTTAACTGTTTACCATTTCATGTTTAAATAACTATGTTACCTCAACTAAAAAAATGTTTATCATGGTTTTTGAGGCATGTTTAGGATAACACATTCTTGTGTGTTACGCCATATCGCCTAGGCGTCTATACCTCAAAGTTAAAAAAAATGTCCATGCCCATTATAAATTTGAAGACCACTTTATATCTATCTCGATGATACAGACAATCAGCAAGCAAGCAATCATTACAAATTTAGGTGTTTCGTTTGGACAAAATATGAAGAATATTTGAATTATAGAAACAAACAATAGCACTTGGATTAGGCTTGTGCAAGCAGTGAGTGATGGGAGAGGGCACAAGGCATGCATCAACGGATATAATATACTCCATTCGTTCCAAATTATAAGTTATTTTGATTTTTAGGTACATAGCTTTTGCTATGTATCTATACATAGTGTAGTAAAAATTATTTACCTGAAAAAGCCAAATAATTTATGACTAGAAACACATCATGACTTTGGTGCCCTCCTTCTAGCTTATTGGATCATTGAGAGTAAGCTGGAAGAAATTTGACTGAAACAAAATAGCAGTCAATATTGAAATAGTATTGATCTTTCGAAAAGAAATATTGAAACAACATTAAGAGTTCTCTCCTTCGCTCGATTATATAAATCACAATTGCTCTCATCTCTTGCTCCACAATTACTGATTAATGTAATTAAAGCCTTGAATAGGAGACAGGGTTAGCTCAAATTAGGGTACCTGTGGCTGCCTCGATTTATGCAATTTGCAAAATGTTAAATGTCATGATCCTCAGCAAACATTATATTTAGTCCATGTCGTATGGTGATCCTATTGACAATACTCATCAAAATGCCATCAAAGACAGAAGATGAATGTAGTGAGTAGCGACATTCTGAGGGGGGTGCACATGTGGTAACTGTGATATGGTTACTTTTATTTTTTTCCGTTGTGGGTGCATTTGCACCCTCAATGGGGTATGTCACTTCGCCTGGCATGGCTTCTTTAAAGTTCTCTTTATTTGTTTTATGTATTCTTCTCTATCATCTGCCCTATTTTTTGGATTGTAATAAAATAATGGACCCTGTTGAAGCCAGCCTGAATAATTGAACATGATATTTCCTGACTGAATTTGCTCCCTTGTCCATTGAAACAAAATTGTTGACAATACTGAGCTGTTTGTTTTTTATTAGGTACGGGCTGGAAAACTGTGGTCACAGGTCCAAGATACATTCAAGCAGATGGACACTGCTGCAACAGAACTCGAATGCTTCCAAGAGCTGCAGAAACAGGAACATCTTTCTGCTTCATATCGAATCCTAAATCTGACTGAAGAAGTGAATAAACAGAAAGCACTAGAAAGGACCCTCCAGAGCCGTTATGGTGAGCTGGTTTCTGGTTTCCAGAGGATCCAAGAACAGCTTGAGGAGCACAAGAAGCAACTCAAGTTACAGGAGGCAATAGAAGCTGAAAAGCGTGCTCAGGAGGAAGTTGGAGCACCAAATCATGCTGCTGAGGAAGAGGATGGAAGGAAGCCTCTCAGCCCTGAAGAGAGACCAGAACAGACAAATAGAGCTACTGATGAAGAGGCTGCAGGAAGCAAGGGAACCACCGAGGATCAGATGGATGTGGACAGCCAGAATGTAGACGATGGATTCGTAGGGCCTCCTATCCCACCAGCACCAGACACTGAAGCGGATAACGATGAAGTATCAATTCAAGAAAACACTTCCAACACCCAGAGTAGTGAGTGTGCCTCCACGAATGAAGGTCAGGATAAAGCAGATGGCAGTGTGGCTGTTGATGCTGGTCCTCAGGAAGAAGGCAAGGATGAACGTGCACGTGTTGGTGCCAGCATCAGTGAAGAAAACACCGCTGTATCTTCGGATCAAGCTGTCTTAAAGGAGGATGAAAGCAGGGCTGCTGAATGAAATATTGTTTGATGACTCCAGCAGCAGTCTACATGAGGGTTCTCAGAGTGTCAGATTCATATATGAGCCTCTGAAAAAAGGGGAATTTCAATTTTTTTTAACTTTTTCTTTAGCTGCTTGATACGTTCCTTGTTCTCAGTCCTAGCTGAACTTGTGTTTTTTATTTGGTCAATCCCTTTGGGCATTCGAACTTTATTTTGATGTGAAAACCTGACATGTTTTCTGTCAACAATTTTATCTCGACGAGAGAAGGAAAAAACATGCAAATATCTGAAGTAACGTTTTACGTGTCATGAGGCCATCCTTACAAGATCTGTTTTCAACTGATAACTTGATGTGATGCTCAAGACCACACTGCCTAGTGTACACAACTTGTGTACGAAAAAGTGCTGCAGCCCTGGTCCATGCCCAAGCATGAGGTTCAGGGTATACTAGCGTTTGGATATACAACCTCTGGTTTATCCACTTCTTTGGTCGCGTCCAAATGCCTGCCCATCATCCTTTAGACCCTACCAGCATCCCAAGCACGAGAACAAATATCTCCTCTCCTTCCTTTGTAGGCAGCTGGCACCCTGCCAAGAAATATCCTATGCAGGAGATATTTTTAGCCGCTGAAAAAGGTGCAGGGCATGTGTCGCTGACAGCAGGGCCAAAAGCGCACCGGGTGAAGCCAAGCCATGTCTGTCTTCTTCTGAAAGTATCAACAGGCAGGGCACATTTGGGCAACACTGGACCACAGGAATGGTCAGTGTGAAGGAGTGGGCCACAGCGTTGTGCAACCGCTACCCTCAAAATAGATTGCTCTGAATGGGTAAACTGGCAGATATTCAGTGTCTTAGAGGAGTGGCCTCATTCACAGGTTTGATGAGAGTGAAAATATACCAAGGGCAAACTAGACTTCGATTACAAATTCCTGTTTTGCTTGAGACTGATTTTGTTCAGTTCAAATGCATGGTAGTCATTCATATCATCATCTGAATATCACAAAGAAGATGGACACATATATCATGGAAAAAAAAGACCTGCTGAACACTATAAAAGGGATCTGATTATAAACACAAAATGGTTTTCTCCTAGTATGTTATAGGATATTTAAATCGTATATATAAATTTCCTAAACATGCAAAAATAAATCAGGAAGTTAAGAAACAAAGGTCATGGCAATGCCCAAATAAAGAAAATGAGACTCGGTAAGAAGACCCCTGAACAGTAGGCACTCTCCCCCACCTCAGTCACTACTTTCCCGCCCTATCCATATATAAACCTCCCCTCCTTCCTCCTCTGCATGCCTCAACAACCCGTCTCCAAGAAACCACCTCCCCTCGCTCAAATCCCAATCCAATCCTTCACCGCGAACCAATAGAACCCAATCCGATCAGTCCCCACGCAATTTCCCACATCTGTGTGTTTCATCTCTCTCTTTTTCTTTCTCCCCGATAATAAAGATCCGATCGGAGTCCGGCCGGCTGCTGATTCACCGGGGATTGGAGATGAAGGTCGACAGGGAAATGGAGATTCTGCTCAACGAGATCCCCCTCCTCCACCACGGTGGCCTCCTCGGCGGCAGCGAGGCCGGCGCGGACGACGACGTCGACCTCTCGTTCCTCATCCACGAACTCGCCGCGATGGGCGTCGTCGACGGCGACGACGAGCCGCCGGCGCCCCGGCGCTGCCAACGGCTTCGGCTTCTCCGGCATGATTTACCCCAAGAAAGGCGAGAATAATCTTGTAGCCCTGCACCCGTTCTCCATGGCCAGCCACTGCGCGCACATGCCGTCTCTGTTCGATCCCGTCACCTTCGACGCCGCCACCGCCGCTGCCGCTGCCGTCGACGGCTGGGACATCCGGTGCTCCCCGCCGCCTTCTGTGCCGCCGGCCGCCACGCCGAGGGCCCGGTGCAAGAACGTGAGGAGGAAGAACGGCGGCTGCGGCGCGATGACGACGACGAGCCCCAAGAAGTGCGGCGCCGCGGCGGCGGCGGCGGCCAAGTCGCACGGCGAGAGCCTGGCCGGCCTGCGCGGGGTCATGTCCAACATCGCGCGCGACCAGCACGGGTGCCGGCTGCTGCAGCAGAGGCTCGACGATGGCAAGCGCGAGGTCGACCATATCTTCGCCGGCGTGTCGCGCCATGCCGCGCAGCTGATGGTGGACCCCTTCGGGAACTACCTCATGCAGAAGCTGCTCGCCGTGTGCGACGCCGGGCAGAGGATGGCGCTTGTGCTCACCCTCACCGCTGACGCCTTCGTTCTCGTCAGGATATCCCTCAACGTCCATGGGTATAACTGTCAATTCACTCCCTGATTTTTTTATTGTTAACAATGTGCATATATTTTTGCTTTTGGGTGGCTCTTGTTGATGTGTGGTTTTGATTGAATCCGGTGATGGGCGTTTCAGGACACGGGCAGTGCAGAAGCTGATTGAGAGCCTCAGGACAAGGGAAGAGATCAGTCTTGTCATCGATGCTCTGCGTCCCGGGTTCTTGGAGCTCATCAAGGATCCCAATGGCAATCATGTCGTGCAAAAGTGTTTGCAGTCGTTTGAAGCCGACGATAATAAGGTATTTATGTGTGCTGGAATTCTTATTATGCCGCCATTTGCTCTGAAGTCTACATATATTTTCTGTTCCATTGGTTACATCTTCTGTAGATGAGTTCTTTGTTACAAGATTTAGACAAAACATTTCGATTCAAAAAAAGAGATGATGGGTAATGAAGGCAGATATCATATAAGTAATAATTCTGTAACTGTATTATGCCATTGACATTCAGTTGATACACATTGATGACAGATTTGTCTTGGACTGCTTTCGCATGTCTAAATTTTGTGGCTTCACTTTTCGTTTAAACTCAGATATTAATAACTGACAAGTTACAGTCTTCAGGCGATCTTTGATGCTGCTGCACTCCACTGTCTCGATATCGGGATGCAGTGCCATGGTTGCTGTGTCCTACAGCGCTGCATTGCGCGATCGCGTGGTGAGCACAGGGACAAGCTGGTTGCTGCCATTGCTTGCAATGGATTTAAACTTGCCCAAGATGCATATGGGTAATAGTCTGTCCAAAAATCTTCAAGATATGTTAGATAGCCTGCATTTCCAAAATCCAAACATACAAAAACCGTGCATTTTCATACTTGCATCTCTGGAACCAACCTGCAACATTTCTTCATGTACTTTTATCAGTTTTAATCCTTATCTGCTATGGTTGCAGGAACTATGTTGTCCAGTATGTAATAGACTTGAAGATACCAAATGCAAATTCAAGTCTTGCACAACAGTTTGAAGGCAAGTATATCCATCTGTCAATGCAGAAGTTCAGTAGCAATGTGGTTGAGAAATGCCTGAAAGTCTTCAAGGAGGTTGACAAGGCCAAGATCATACTAGAAATCCTTGCCACGCCACACTTGGAGCAATTGCTTCAGCACCCTTATGCAAACTATGTCATCTACTCTGCTCTCCAGAATTCTAAGGTAAACCTGATGAAAAGGACATCATTCTCAGTATTTTTGTAGTAACTAATTTGTTGAAATTTATTACTAGGAAATTTATTACTGTGATAGGAAATTTATTACTGTGATGGGAATTTCAGGGTTCACTTCATTCTGCACTGACAAATGCAATCCGACCTCATGTGGAACTACTTAGGACCAGTCCATACTGCAAGAGGATATACTCTCGAGCTTTGCTGAAGAAATGATGAATTGATGACAGGTTTTCAGCTTGTAACAAGAACGATTCTTCTCTTGTGCTATTTTTTTAAGTTTCAAAAGGCATAAAGATGATCAAGAAATAGATCTGTATAAATTAGTATTCTTTGGTCGTGTACTTCTATCTGTACTTGTAATTGATGCACGGCTGGTGCCTGGTGCTGCATAATCATCTGGGACGGAATAAGTTCAATGGAAAGTATTCTACGAACTTTTTCATATATATGTAATGTTTTATTTACGCTGTTGATGCATGCAAATATTTTTTTACGGCAGCAAATATTTTGTTGTTGTTACCTATTGATGCAGTTCATCAATTATTCCATTGCAACTGTCGATGTCGATCGAAATGAGTAAACGACACCCAACAACACAGAAAATGTTTTGCAACTTTGGTGTCATCCCAGTTTGTTCAAGAACTAAAAGAACTACACGAGGGCACTACCCAGCCAGTTTGTTCAAGAACTAAAAGAACTACAGGGGCTGATGCAGTGGACGTAGGCCTGGAGTGAAAGCCGCAAGTGAGCCTAGAGACCACTACCCAGCCAGAGACCGACACAGGAGCTGGCGAACCCAACAGAAAGCTATAACAACAAAACACCAGCTACAACAGCAAAACACTGGCTCTCTGAGGCCTTGTTCGCTGCTCTCAAATACACTTCAATCCATACGGTTTGTAGGGGATTGAGGTGTATTTTAGTTCAAATTCTACTCCAATCCTCCACAAACCGTATGGATTAAAGTGTATTTGTGTGCAGCCAAACAAGGCCTAAGAGGGACAACAGCAAGACGAGACCAGATTTTCCAGCCACGAGCCAGCAGTTCCCTTCCGCCATTATCCAGTTCACCAGGGCCATCGGCAACAGGGCGTTGAGGTCAAAGACCCACGCGCTGCGCTCCTTCCAAAGACTCACCTACCATAGTGAAAAAGTCAAGCTTATCAATTATCTTTACACCTAAACCATTGATTGGCAAAGAGAGTAAATGATCTTATAGGCGTACCCCACATCGTCTTTACACCTAAATCATTGATTTTATTGACAAGTACATTTACAAGTTAGAACATGTCAAGTGCATTTCTGTGCTCTTGCAGTTTGAAACTGTTAACCTTATCAATGAGAACATGGGATCGTTTATTTGCACATCCTTTTGCGCCTCTATGGTTCACGTTGGCAGACTTCCAACACTTCTAAGTATTTTTGCAAGCAAAAAACATGTCTGAATGCACTATTACAAAAAATAGGACAATAAGGTAGGTTTAGCAATTGCATCCCATTATCTCTTGACCATAGTACATTATTCAAGGCTTCATCGGTGACATGCAAAACATCAAGCCCTTTTGCTTGAAGGTGTACTTCCATGAGCATTTTGCACTGTGGAAAACCTGAGCCATCGAATTAGAAAGCCATATCAGTATTCATTCCACTTCTAATAACAAAACACCTAGCTAGACCGAGAAGGTGAAGCCTATGGGTCCAAATGATTTGATTTCACAAATTTGCCAATGGAATTAACCTAGCCTTCTGAAAGATGTAAGCCCTACATTTGATACAAAATGTAATGACTGCCAGGCCAACAAAAACCCAAGAGGGGAATGGTGAATTACGTCTTCTATTAAGCGTTCAACTTGATCTAATAAACAAACTAGTATGATGTGCAACCTTAGATTTTATAGTGTGTTATTTCTATGAAATCCATATCAAGTTTTGCAAACCAGAGCCAATCCTATTAACTAGCCTATGCAAATCTAGAAAGAGTGAAGGCTACAAAAAATAAAGCACAATGCATAAGCTCGAACGTAGTAAGTGAAGAGCAAGTCAAGAAAGGGCAAACTCTCGTATCTTGTAGTATCAGTTGCGAGACTACCTCGTAGTTCATGTTAGAACTCCATCAATGTACAATTCTGGTTACCAACGCTACCCCGGTCACAGTGTTGATCAGTGATCACCATCAAGTCTTACGCAACCAAGACAAGTGTTGCAAGCCACTAAGGCACACCACTGCCTTCTGCTCTTTCAGCCACCTTAACAATGCCTACTATGAAGTTTCTCCATTAAGGAAGGGTTCTACTTGTACCCTGCACACCAAGTTGCCACTGCTCCAACCTCCAAGTAGTTCAGCTCACAAATTACAGGAGCATGCTAACCCTATCACTCAAGCTCTAAGGCCTAACCCCCACAATATTGAACACTAAATCACTTGAGAAGGTGGATGGAACATGGAATCACTTGCTCTAGCTCCTAACCTTATGGCACTCGAACACCATTGGGTAAAGGTAAGTCAGTGGGACCCCATACATGTATAGCTTATCTACTGCTAGCCGTTAGAATCAAAAACAACTTTTCTGCACACCATTTGATGATCCAGGCCCTGCTTTTTCCACTCACAGGATCATCCAGAGTTTGTATTTTCGCATTGCCCATGAGATGACTAGGGACCAATGTCGCCAAATGTCCGATGGGGTGGACTTCTTGATGCCACTGTTACTGTATCGCGGCCTGCTGTCCTACTCATCGATGGATCATCTAGTGGGGAATATTCCTCTCTTCGCACTTGGCCAACAACCCGGCCAACATGCCATTTGACCGGTGCTGCCGTGTGCTCGCACCAAACCGTTAAGTGGTGGTATTTGAACAATGATTCACTGCAATTCGCCAGACAACACACTGATAGTCTGGTGTGTGCAATGTCACCACAGCGATGCCACAGTTGCTGGTACTGCAAAACTCAGAGGCAAGAAATATAAGTAGAACCGATTAATTCCCTTTAGTTACGGCAGCAATCTGATGCTAAAGGTGCAGATCAACTTGTATCTAAAATCCTTTACATGTACATGTTCCTAATATCTCCCAAACCTGGATCTGCATAGAAATGCACAAAACACAGAACATTTCCCAACTAATCACTGATTGCTACATCCCGGCTCTGATTGTTTCTAATAAGAAATAAATTATACTAGAAAGAAAGTGCAACACACCTATCTTTATAATAAAGCATTAATTTTGAGGACAAATGTAGCAAAATCCTAATACATTATTTGAACATCAGACACATCTACAGTATCAATTGTTATAATGCTTCCTGTACTTGGGAGTTGGTGTTTTGCTGCTAATGGTACACCTGACATGTTATTCAATAAATCTTATTTCCAATGAAGACCAAGAATCTTGATCCATAAGTTCTCAAAGTTCAGCTAGGCGCTAGGCGGAATCTAGGCGCTGACCCATTGCCTAGCGCCTAGTCACACATAGTCGCCGAGTACTTGGCGCCTAGCTGCGATTAGGCGCTAGGCGACGCTGGGCGAAGCCCGTCGCCTAGCACCTAGCGCCTAGTCGCGCGTAGTCGCCGAGTACTCGGCGCCTAGCCGAACTATGTAAGTTCTATTATCATCATGACAAGATGCAAACTTCTACAGTAATGTTACCTTCTCAATTCTGTGTTGACTGTTGAGCTCGAGTACTGATAATTTCAGTCAGCAGCGACAATTCCTTTACTTAACTAGAGCTTTTTTTTCCTGAAAAAATTCTGTTCAATCACTGTGCAGTCCCACATGGTCCAGAAAATAAATCTGCATCTGGAGGAAGATAATCAGACACTTATCTGCATTGGTGGCACAAAGAATGCAATGGTAGGTTAATTCCTGGAGACAGCACACATAACAAAAGCTGCTCAGTTGGAAGCTGGATGTCTTTTTGCTCTAGGGAGGCGAAAAGCTGACATTTACAACTGGCAAAAAGAAAAAAAAATCTTTTTTTTTTCTTGGGCAGTACCAAATATTGTCATGAAAGTGAGTTCAGGGTAAAGCCACTGCTGAACAGTAGCAGTGAAAAAGGTGCCTGGTTAAGCAACTTGCAGCCTGATAAAGCTTGACACCTTTCCATCCTTAATTTTCTAGGGACATGCCATATGTATCAAGAACAAAACAAAAAGTATGCGCCCTCTCATATTCCTGATATAGAACATTGCATCTTTCTTTAGACCACCCCACAGGTTGCCATTGCCCATGGACAAATAACAAAGTCTGTAAACATTAGAATGTGTTGTAAACAAATATTCAGTTATTTTCCCTGATTTATGCCCAGATCTTGACTGAAACAAGAGTTATAAAATTATATAATACTAGGTTGTATATTCATCATATGATTGTACAATCATACTAGTCAACAAAATGGCATAATGATCTATTAATTTCGTTGTCTGACCTCACAAGAGGAAAAACTTTCCTGCATATAGAGGATCCAAGCACAAGGACCATCAACAGCAAACAGAATTACCAAGCCTACAATACCATAAAGACATTTCTACTCTTGGATGAAATGATGTTCTTGTGCATTTCTCTTTAGACCTCATAAAACTTTTCATGGTGACCAAAAGTAACATTAACCTATTCCAAGCAAATGATGGGATTAGTGAAGAATCAAGCATTCTAATATAGGAGCGAAACTCTGATTAGTGCTTACCCCAACAAATTGGCATTAAAGAAGTCTATCATTTCAACATTTCCCTTTCCTCTCATTGTATCACCATGTTCACAATCAGTTGGTTTAAGGCACCTGTAAAGCTCGATGGCATCAGACGCCAGAGCTACTGCTGTTGCAGTGGGAGTTAGAGAATACATTTCTTGCCTTCAATGAATCCCCCTTCTTTTTCACACCCTTGCACGGCGGCAGTGGCACTTCATGCTTCAGCATAGTACTCGAGATCTGATCATGATAGGTTCCAAGCCCTCTAGAACTCGACAGAACAACACATAAAATTCCTTGCTGCACATAATAAAAAAAATTCTTCATGTGCACCACAGTGACAATCAAGTCAGAATGGTTGCTTTATCCTCAAACCAAAATGACTCTGCAATACTGGATCTATACCATCACAAATTCAGCACCCAATGGTCTCATAGCACATGCTCTGATATTCATCTTCATATTCTGAAGCGGACATATCTTCAAGTAAATGCCCTAAAACCCATAGCATCTGTCTCCTCAAGTATCGTGGTATGCACCCTTGGTAGAAGGCATGGGCTCTTCCCTTCACATGAACCCAACTGCAACCAGGTGTCTTCACCATGCCAAGTTCTCTCATCCTTGACCTTATGCCTGCAACACTATCAGACCGACCAATTGCATCATATATACCACAGAGAGTGACATAATTGCTAGCATTGCCTTCTTCTAACTCAAATAACTTATAAGCTGCAACCTCTCCAACATTGACATTATTATGGATAGCACAAGCAGAGAGCAACGCTCCCCACAGACTGGCACCAGGCTCCATGGGCATCTTCCTTATTAATCCAACAGCTTCTTCAATGGCTCCAGCACGCCCCAAGAGGTCAACCATACACGCATAGTGGTCAGCAGTGGGCTCTACAGCATGAACCTTGCTCATCGACTCAAAGATCCTCCGGCCATCATTTACAAGCCCTGAGTGGCTGCAACTTGACAGGATCGAAATGAACGTGATGCAGTTTGGCTTCACCCCTCTGGACACCATCTCCTCATAAATCCTCAATGCTTCTTTTCCCCTGCCATGGACACCATAGCAAGATATCAGCGTTGACCAGCTCACCACATTCCTCACCTTCATGCTTGCAAACACAGCTTGCGCTCCGTCAACCTGACCACATTTAGCATACATATCTACCAATGCATTCCCCACAGCGGTATCTGAATCAAAAGCAAAGCACCGCACCATCCTACCATGGATCTCTCTCCCTTTCATCAGCTGCCCTTCATCTGCACAGACATTCAACACATTTGGCACAGCCCGCAGATCCCTTGCCATATCCATGGACTCAATCTGCGCCTTCCTAAAAAGTTTCAGAGTTTCTTCTGACCTCCCAGCCCTCGCATACCCAGTAACCATGCAATTCCATACAACGGCATCTCTCTCTGGCATCTCGTCGAACACTCTGGTCGCATCATCCAGCATCCCGGTCTTAGCATACATGTCCAGCAGCGCACCGGAAACTACAACATTAGCTAGCAACCCGAGCCGGAGAGCGAAGCCATGGAACACCGCGCCAAGGAGCGTGTCCCGCAGCTCAGCGCACGCGCGGAGCACGGCGGGGATGGAGTACCTGTCCGGGCGCAACCCCGAGGCGAGGAGGCGGGAGACGAGCTCCACGGCCGCCCCCTGGCGGGGAGGCCGCGAGGAGGACGTTGTAAGCGTGCATGGACGGAAAGGACATTCCATCGAACACCTGGCGGGCGCGATGGAGCGCCCCGCAGCGGCTGTACAGCAGGACGAGGTCGGTGTCCAGGGTTGCGTCTGGAAGGAGCCCGCAGACCAAGCCCTGCGCGTGGGAGCTGCGCGCCCGGGGGAAAGCGCTCCGCCCGCCGCGCACCGGCGGATAAGGGCCGAGAGACGACCGGCGGTGGGCGGCGGCATTTCGACGACCGCCGTACAGGCGGTACTGGGCTGCTGGCGTTTAATGAGCGGAGCGGCCTGCGGGCAGTGCCAAATTGGGCGCGTGAGGGAGGGAAAATTTCCTATTTCTCTTTCCTGGGCGGCGCATCGAGCCCTCGCGTCACGAGTCGCGACTTCGGCAGCACCGAGCAAGGGCGGGCCGGCGCCCGGCGGCACATCATCGGGCGGGGGCGGCTGCTGCGGGCGAGTGAGCGGCGGGCCGGCTGCTGCTGCAGGCGAGCGTGCGCCGTGCGACGGGCCGGCGACTGCTCCGGTCGGGCGGCGGCTGAGGGCAGGCCAGACCTGGGCAGCAGCAGCGGGCGGTGTCTGCTAGCCTGCTAGGCCTGGACGGCTGCTGCTCTGCCTCTGCTCCACGAGGACTATCAAACGAGTTGCTCTGCTCCACCTCCACGTCTCCACGACAAGCGATAATGGTGAGCTACTCTTTTTGAATTTTTTATTTGATGCGGGAAGCGCAACAGAGCCGCCGGCCCCGGGGAAGTTCAACTGAGCCCCAATGGAAAAGAGAGAGACTGGGAGATCCTCGCTAACAGAGCTCGCCGTCGAAGTAGAGGGAGACCGGAGCCGCTTGTACGATGGAGACGGAGGATACTGTAAACGGGGAACAAGCCCTAGCCCCTAGGACCTTCAAAACGTAGAACGGCCCTGCTTTCATGGTATCACAAATTTTGGTGTGGGCCCTGCTTTCATAATTTGGAGTGTAAAAGTTGGAGTTTCATCCTACGATTCGAGAGAATTCAGGATTGCTTTCCTGCACGAAAGGAAAAAAAAAAAGTTACAACATTTTGCTATTGTGCTCCAAAAGGTTAAGAGGACCAGAATTTGCTTTGCGGTTGTGACTTTACAACCATCCGCAAAGTTTTTATGCGTGCACATTTCTCATGGCCAATTCACCGTCTACTTTTTTCAGTTCCCGAACCAGTCTCTACTATTTTGCTAAGTGATTTGTCTGTCTCTATCCATATACTTATTAATTTTGTAGAATAGTATGTTAGAGTAGTCTTTAAGATTGAAACTAGGTGTGATATCTAAGAGTACCACATCAGTAAAAATTATCCATAGAAACCACCTCAAATAATAATATTAGACTTTTTTTATTTCCCTTATCTCTTGGTCCCTCTGGCTCTCATTCTCTACTCTCCCAACCTCACACGAGTTGCAGCGAGGGCGAGCACTAGGGGCAAATCTACGTGTAACCACCGGGGTCAGCTGACCTCCGACCTCGATAACTTGTCAAAAACTCACTTAAAGTTCTTTAATCCACCCATAAATTACTCTTTCAATCAGAGAATCAACATATGTTTGACCCCGTTGCTCACTCCTTGACCCCAATGTAATAGTATCCTAGATTCATCACGGCGAGCACATGCGGCTGCTGGCGAGTGCGCGGCTAGAGGCGGCATGGTCGAGTGTGCAACAGTAGTGTGGACAAGCACGCGACCAACAGATAGAGCAAGCATGCAACAACAGAGCGGTCGAACGCACGCGGCGGTTGGCAAGCCATCATGGGGCCCCACATGGATAGAAATGGTTGGTTTCTTCCTGATGGTAAAATTGCTGCTTCGTGCTGCGGTTTTCAAGAGAAGACTTCATTTTCTTAGAAGAAACGGTTTCATGTATTTTTTTTCTTTAGGGATAGAAACTATGATTAATTCCCCGTTATAACTTTCCTTAGCTCCCAAGCCATCCAACTATCCAAGTAGAAATGTGCATCTATCCATGTTCTCATGTTCCACCCAATCCCTTGCCAAACCGGCAACTGCTACACACTCAAAGCGAGAGTTGCTTCTGGTCTCTTGCACAAACCACGAGTCCATGACTCAGATCCGTTTATCCTGCTGCTTTGCCTAGTATCAAGCCCTCCACTCTGCCACTCTATTTTTTATACATAATTTCCTTCGAGTCAACTAGTTCTATCTCTCTAGCTCACATCTCCTGTGAGATCACTCTATTTTTTATATATAGTTTTCTTCTGATCTGAGTCAACTAGTCTATCTCTCTAGCTCACATCTCGTGGGTCGTGGGAGATCACCTCATTTTGACCTTCCATAGTAGCCGTCCAAGGGTACGGAACGCAGAAGCATGAGGTTTCGCAGAGGCAAGAGTTCTTCTAGCAAGGCCAAGAAGGGCACCGCTGCTCCATGGCAGAATGGAGAGCGGAAGGTTGATGGAGGAGGACCCGCGGGCTCCAACAGCAGGCAGGTCGCCCCGGACACCGGCATGGGAAACATCGACGACGGTAATGTTGTCTTCTTGCCCTGTTGCAGTTCTTGTGTATGTGTGTTCTTTGTTCTTGTGTTGTAGAAATATTTTTGGCATGCAATGCTTGTGATTTTGCTACGGTGTAGCAATGATTTTTGGGTGGTATTTTTGCTATGTAAAGAGTGTTGTTCAGTTGCTACGGACGGGGGAAAGGGAAAAATAATACTGATTTCTGAAGTTTTGTTAAATGAACCAGATTACCAGAGGCTAACATCCTTTTAGTACGCGCCGGTGTGTTATTTTCTTGCACTGATTTCATATCGAGGCCTTTTTCTTCTTTTCTTAATGCAGGCTTATACTGAAATTATTTATTCCTTCCATGCTTTTTCAGTAACATCCGGAAAAAAATGATTGCACGGGAAATGTTTACTAGCTATAACCTAACACCTATAGGTGGTCTGGTATTTGGGATTTCTTGACAAAAAGTTCAAACTTGGGCCGCATTATTATTTCGAATAACAACTGGCCAAATCCATATACATGTTCTGACACTCTGTTCAACAATTGCATGCAGCAAAGATTTATAGCACTTTCATTTGTCAACAATTTTTTTTTTTAAAAATGCCATATATCGTTCATAAATTTTGACACCAAACCCCAACGGTCCGTGCGGCTGATCACGACCAACAGTGGACCACTATAGTTCATCGGCATGTGTGTACCCAAAAGCAGAACCAGCTTGGCCATTTTTTTTTTTTTGTATATACTTGCAATACAATATTGAATTTTTCCTTGTTTCGTATTTAGGTACCACATGTAGTATTGTCATTTTACATATTTCAGAAATACAGAGTACTGTCTACTCTTTTTATTTCTCTGTGAGTTTTTGGTGTTCAAAGTTCAATTGATAGTTTGAGCATTTCTCAGGACGGCAAGAATCGAAATTTGAGAGAACATTACAGCCATCTCACAACGAGTAGTGGGAACATGTGCATTCTCCTTTCATTTAGTGCAGACAGAAATATGGGCCTCCGCAAATTTGTGCGTGATTATCTCCATCGGCAGTTGAACCATTCTCATTATGAATCATGAGAGTGGTTCTTTTACCAGGATCCCCGGACAGCATTGTGATCATGATTTGGTTGTCTGCAGTTTGCCATGGTTGCAACAGTGATCGTATTCATGTCATTATCATGGTCAATGGCCATGCCCAGAACTGTGGTCATGAATTTAGGTGTCCATCGTTTTCCACATGTAATTGGTAGCCTGACAAATTTTTTTGCAGGTAGCAGCAGAGATGAGACATTCTTTGAAGCCACCCCTTGGTTGGAATCAGAGTCTGAAGATGATTTTTACAGTGTCAACGAAGGTAAATTAAGTTCACAAAAATATACACCGGCACTACTCTCTGTCATATGTAAATCAGTAACAAAGTCAAATTCATTTTAAATTTCTTGACTAGCGGTGTCATTTATCTTCTGCATCATCAGATCTGACCCCTGCAAGATCATTCACATCTCGAACTAGCTGGACCACAGCACCTAGACCCCACGATCTACTGACGCTGGGGCGCTCTTGAAGGCTGAACCCCAAAAGCAGCCAGTCCCACAAAGGAAGCTTCGGCGACCTCCTACGAGCCGCAAGGCGATGATGGCACTTTGCCGTTGAGGGCCCCAGACGATCTCTCTAGAGACAATTCCTTGCGCATCAGTGAGGATGTGAACCGGTGCTGCGTGCCACAGTTTGCTCGGGCCATCAGCTGTTATGGGAAGAGGCAACACAAGTGAAGTGGGAACCGCAGTGGATGACAGTGGCCTGGGTTGACTCAGAGCTTTGTATTTCCTAACTGTTCTGCGCCTTGTTGAACAGCTAGGAAAAGATTAGCTGTCCAAATGTGTACATAGTAGACCAAACAACTACACTGAGGCAGCAAAAATGGTATAAACATAGGATTTGATGCATGCTTCTTGCCGAACTGCTGCTATAGGAAACTCCCTTGTAGACGAAAACCTATTGTAGCAATCAAAGAAATATTCAATGTGTAAGTTTATTTTCAATTAGATTTGAATCTTTGAAACAAACAGTGTTCGAAACGGCAGAACTAGGCAAGCGCCTAGGCACACCTAACCACTAGGTGATCGATGGGGTCCCACCTGGCCTAGGGGAGTAGGCGAACCCCTAGGCGGGCACGGAGCCTAGGCGACAAAAGGAAGAATATTTGGAGCAGCCTAATCTAATGTGATGCACGCTGATGTAGACGAAGAGGTCAACCATCCTTGTTTCATAACAATAACTGTGTCTTCTCGCATATCAACACGACAACAACAAATAGTGTATCCATGGTATTAAAACATAGTGATGGGGCACCATGTGTCAATGTGCCACTTAATATAGTGCGCCCAACTAGGGTTTCATGGAGAGGATGGGATGAGGCGGCAGCTAGGATTTGTGCATGTTCGAACTAGTGTCTTGCACTTAGCCTTGCCTCTGTACTTCTCAACTATTTGAAGAAGGAAAAACACCTTCATGCATTCTGTCCTCTAAATTGTTCATCACACAATCCATCCTTTGCCACACCACTTTTGTCGGTCCACCTCACCCGCCCCACTCGACTAGTTATCCCATCCTCTTACGCTGTCGCCCATGATGCCACAAGCCTAGCCACACAACTCCCATGCCATGACTTCAAGCACATCCAACCCTTTGTCACTCACCGACATGCACTCTGTCCTCTCACTCCCACATCCTCCGCGCGAAGAGAAAAGTGTTGCCTGGTGCCCGTGAGTGAAAGCTTGAAAATGTGTAACTGTCATTTACAACTACATCCCCTACATCGACTACTTCGACTACATCAATATCTCTAGCGAAGGCTCAATTATGAAAAGAATGCTACCAAAGACAAGGTCATAGATGTTTGAGTGGAGGTTGACACTAAAGACTAGCCGAAGACTAGCTAGCGATAAGATCACCCATAGACTCGATGTACAAACAAGAGCAACATGTCAAGACTAAGTTGTAATTGGGCCACACTTAATTATATTCAGCTATTGGGTATTATACTTTCGATCGAAATTGAATAGCTGAGGCTGCTGTTGGGAATGCATTATATGTTAGGGACCCGGTGGTGTTTTAGGGCCTAAATACATAGCTTAGGGATTGTAAGATAATATTTAAAGCACATTTATAACCCTTAGAAACTCTATTGTAAACTAGAAGCCCCACCAGGAAAAATGAAAATTTCCCCTCCCACCTTCCCTATAAAAAAGAGAGAGTGGGAAGGTGGAGGGGAACTCTTGTTCTCTCCACTCTCTCCCCTCTCATGTTCGGTCAGAGCCCAACAAAAATGTAAATTGCCTCGAGCCCACTAAGTCTGTCATGTTTGGTTAAAGACCAACAAAAATGTAAATTGTCTCAGCCCTACTAACCCTAGATTTAGTTATCAAGGAACAAAGCAAGTCCAATCAATACAAACAAAGTGTATTAATGATTATTATATGTAGTCTTTTAATTTTCCTCCTTCAAATTGAGTTCAGACCAAACATTCATGCCAGTAAAAATTATTAAAGTAGAAAACATAAAATGTGTTCGAGGCTTCAAGACATATAAAAATCTTTATAGCCAGGTCTGAAGTGTCAACTCAAATATTATTGTCTGCAGATTTTTTTGCAACAATCATAATTTCCTCATCACCAGTAGTATCTATTGTTGATAGAGAAAGTGTTCCATGTAATCCATTAAAAGATGATTTTTTGTCTTGCCTTGTGACCTACCAAGCAAATCTATTATGAAAAATAATTGTGGTTAGAATAACAATAACACTTACTTGTTAAAAATTGAAACTGTCTACATTATATTTTCTCTCATGTTATCCATCAAGTCCTACCACTCTAATAACTGAATGATGACACCACCATAGGGATCATTAGACCAAAAGCCAAAATCCAAAAATGATAATTAGGCAGAATGCTTTCATCAACAAGCTTTAGTAATATAGTTGGAAATAGGACTAAGATATACCCACATTTCCGAAGTTCACACGACGAGATTACCGTGCGCACAAAACATATGCAATCACACAAACCTCTAAAGTAGGGCGCAACACATTTCCTTTCAGCACCTTTCCTTTTTGTCCTTATCCTCTAAATAAAACCAAAATGCCACTTGTAATCTTTGTGCTTATCCACAATGACGACAACACAAAAACAATGATCACAAGAAAATAGAGAAAAGTTATAAAAAATCTAATAGCATAATATCTAATAGTCTTTAATAGAGTATATTTTGGAGTGTTTAATAGAGATGCTCTTACTTCACTATCAATTAGTCCTTCAAAAGTCTCCATGAATACGCTTTGTGATCTGGCATAGAGATCTTGCCCCTAAGCACACTCCTTGTGAACTAGTGTAAAGCTATTGACTACCTATCCTGAGTCAGTCTCTCATATATGTTTGCATGTCTAGTTCAGTTAAAAGCTAGCATGCATGTAAGCTTCGTTTTTTTGGATGTTGAGCGCGTAGGAGGTCATGACATGCGGATTGTTGCCATGAGCTTTGGGCATGCCAACATAGGTGACGTCATGGAGTGTGAGGATGGACACGTGTTGGTATTTTTAAAGCACATAGAATAATCACAAAGAAAGATCCGTAAGCACACGAATACCGTTGTAGCTTTCACCTGGAGGTTTTTAATTATCGTACCCACAGGGAAACGTGTGAGACTAACTTCAATCTAATTCAACAAAAGGGGTGATAAATATGTGGTGGTAATTGGGTGAAATGATAACTAAAATGGTTTATGATAACTTAGAGTGGTTTATGATAACTGAGAGAGAATAACTAAAGGTCCTCTACTTCTAACTTTGGGTAAACTATGTCTTCTACTGATCAACTTCAGGACATTAATCAGAGCAGGTTGAGTACGTGAACCTCACCCAAAAAGATAAATATATCTTACTCTAACAACCGTGTTCTACCAAACCTATCAACGGGAGGTGGGGACTAAATAGGTCTGTCACATCTACGATCTACCACCGATCCGGAAGATTAGGGGGCATTCACGATAGGTCATAGGTGGCTTTGTGTTATCACTATTGAACATCTGCTTTTTATACACTAAATAGATGCATGTAGTGAAATTCGACCTGTCTAGTGCTGCTTGTGTTACTCCATAGTATCATCTGAAATATCTGAATTGCAGTTACAAGAAAAAAACCTTAGGAGCCCAATAATTGGAACCTGTTGTGACCTGCACCTGCTCCTACCATAGCATTGGTGGCAAATTACTCAAACAAGCGAGGCAATATAGTGTTCTGGATTAGGCAAAAAAGGGGCAACAAGTTATGTAATTTTGAGGTTTTTAGCCCATGCTATGTTTTGTGTGTCATGCAATTTACTTGCCATGCTTATCCCTAACTTCTTTTTTATTTTCATTACAGATGTGAGGCCATCAAGCTTTAATTTACAGCAGCTAACACAATGTGCATGAAGATGTATATACCTACAGGAGTGTTCTAGTAAGAAGATAACATCCGGTACTAATTTGATAGGTGCAGTAACAACATTAGTCATTAAACCTTGGGTACAAATTAGGATCAGATCTGCTAATAAGTTTCAATCAAATCTGCTAAATAGCTGGAATCAGAATTGCTTTATGCAGTAGGAGCTACACATGAATTTGATAGTTGTCAAATTTTCTGGCAAACTGGAATTGTTTGATGCAAAGAACATGGTATTACTAGCAATAGATCTGGACATCTAGTTGGATCTATTTTCTATGATCATTTTTGTAAATTCTGGTGTCTGAGATTGCTTTTCCTGAATGGCTTACTAGTAACTGAATTGCTCAAAGATCTGGACATTGGTACTAGTTGTAACTGAATTGCTTACATGTTTTGCCTATAAACCGGATGATTTCGGCAATTTTTTGCGGGCATGGATTTTTTAATGGTGGCGTGGTGTCCTGGAAGCCTCTGTTTTTGCGTGTTGAAAGGCAAAAGCAAAACAGGGCGATGTGAAAAAGTTTCTAGGTGGGGCACCACGCCTTGCCTCTGGTGGGCACAAGCCCGCTTGGTGCGTGCAAGCCGTAGCGCTTCGCACGCGCGTGGCCGCCGCTTCCCCACGACCAAGATGGAAACGGATGTGTATCCTATTTCAAACTTTCCTAATATGTAGTGTAGTGTGCGTGCGGCCTGCTTAATGCATGCACGGCCCTGCGTTAGTCGCTCCCATGAGCCTACTATACTATTACTCAGTTGCTAGTGTCAGGGAGCAACATAGGTAGTTAAGCACCAGCATGGAGCCAGCATTTGCGGTCATATAGAAGAATAATATAATAGCATTAGCCAAGAGAAATAAGCACTACCTCGATAAGGGAATATTCGTCTTGAAACTAAAGTACCAAGTCTGCTAAGCCAGGTGTATAAGATGAGGAAGATGTGGTGCCAAAATTTGAGCTCCAGAAAATGGCAGAATGAAGATTAAAAATTTGAGGTTATCATCTACTTTAGTTGATGCATTTTTTGGTGTTACATAACTGTCAAGATGGACGGCCTTTGTTGATTACAGAAAGAAAAATGATATCATGGAAAGAATATTTTAACAGGTCATGGAAGAAACAGGTGTACAATAACCTAAGTCCATTGAGGGGTGGATTTTACGAATTGTAGGAAAAATCATTACACTGGTCATAGAAAGGGCTCAGCAGGCACCGAGCGTGGCTGTAACACAGGCATTGCTAAATCTGAAGGTGATGTAGACGGAGCATCATAATGCAGTTGGCTCCTGGTATGGCCAGCTATGTCACAAAAGGAAATTAATGGCTAACACTGAGCAAATGGAAACAGTAGGTTTGCCAACGAAAACATTACCTATATATGGTTCATCAACATGAGTAGACATGTATAACCATATCTGAAAGAACTATACTCCGCAGGCAGTGGGAAGGTGACCAACAGCACGACACAAACTGAGAGCCGCTGAAATAGCAACGTGGCACAACAAAGTATTGGTAAGTTTATATCTGGAAACAATTAGGAGAATGCTGCAGTGATATGGAAAAAAAATCTCCTTTTTTTCTCGGTGCGGCATTCCATCGAGCGGCTGGAAGGCAGAAAATAGGAAGGGCAAAGAGAACAGGAATTGAAGGGCTTGCTATGTGAGGGCATGGCGAACAACGCGAAACAGTCATGATCCTAGCGCTGGGCGAAAGCGAACGGAAGGAAGTAGGTATTGGATACAAAGGCATAGGTGGCCGAGAAGGCGGAGGCAGAGGTGGACGGGAAGGCAATGGAGAAGGATGGCGTCTACATCCTTGCATCCATGGCCACGACTGTGGGTGGCGAAGGGCGCGAGATGCGGCGGCAGATGGGAGCGTGTCATGGGCGTCGGGCAGCAGATTATAGGCAGGAGGAATCGACGGCGGCTAGCGCGTTGGCGAGGGTCAGGGCAGCCGTGGCCGTGGTTGTGGGCGGCGGCGCTGGCATGAGCAACTGCTGGTTTCCCTTTTTTTCTTCGGCTGTAGATGGAGCAAAGGTCTTTGGGATGGGAGGGAGGCCGGGATGGAGGCCTCCGATGGGTTATGCGTGGAGTTGGGTGGGCTGGTGAAGTTTCAGGCTATGGCCATGTGCTGGCCGTTGATGTGTAATCCAAAGGATAGGGATATGGGTAGACGTGGCTGTTTGAGGATCCAGTAAAATGTGTCGGTAAATAAGGTTAACTCTCGGTGCGGCATTCCATCGAGTGGCTGGAAGGCAGAAAACAGGAAGGGCAAAAAGAACAGGAATTGAAGGGCTTACTATGTGAGGGCATGGCGAAGAACGTGGAACAATCACGATCCCAGCGCGCTGGCGAAACGGAAGGAAGCAGGTCCTGGATACAGAGGCATAGGTGGTCAAGAAGGTGGAGACAGAGGTGGACATGAAGGCAATGGAGAATGATAGCGTCTACATCCTTGCATCCGTGGCCACGACTAGGGGTGGCGAAGGGCGCAAGATGCGGCGGCAGACGGGAGCGTGTCGTGGGCGTCGGGCTGCAGATTACCGGCAGGAGAAATCGACGACGACGATGGAGGCAAACAACAGGAGCAGCGGCTAGTGCGCCGGCGAGGGTTAGGACAGCCTTGGCCGTGGTTGTGGGCGGCGGCGCTGGCGTGAGCAACTACTGGTTTCCCTTTTTTTTCTTCGGCTGTAGATGGAGCGGAGGTCTCGGGGGTGGGAGGGAGGCCGGGATGGAGGCCTCCGATGGGTTATGCGTGGGAGCTGGGTGGGCTGGTGAAGTTTCAGGCTATGGCCATGTGCTGGCCGTTGATGTGTAATCCAAAGGACAGGGATATGGGTAGACGTGGTTGTTTGAGGATCCAGTAAAATGTGTTGGTAAATAAGGTTAACTAGTTGCCGCAGAAATTGCTGATGATTTGGAATAAAATTACTTATATAAAGAGATAAAAAATTATAATTGAAAATTAAAGGATGATGTGGCACGCTGATATGAATAACTAAATGCATGATGTGTCTTCATTATAATTGCAAATGCTAGGTGACCATAAATACATCTAATAGTGGGATGATGAGGTGCATATCTTGCATGTTGAGAGAAATAGCTAATGAGATTTGGCTTTATAAGAGTTTAAGATTTATAGAAAAATTATTCCTATGAAATGAGATTATTTTTTTCATCACCAGTGACCTATTAAAAAATCTGTTATGGAAAATACTTGTGGTTGAAAAACAAAAACACTTTCTCATTAAAAATTGAGAGTGTCTCACCTTAAATTTTCTCTCATGTTTATCCGTTGGGTCCTACCAGTCCAATAACTGAATGATGACAATGCTATGGGAATCATCAGCACCAAGAGCCGAAATATTTCCATGTGGGTTTCATTTTATACATTTGACTTCTTTTGAATATTTTTTATTAGGCTGTATAGATAAGGTCTTCTGAATATTTCTTTATTGATTGTACAAATAAGGAAGAAATATTTATCAGAAAATAACATTAGACAAGATGTGCCTTTACTCTACCTATTACTATGAACACCATAAAATCAATCTGTGTGTATCTTTTTATGGACATCATAAAACCAATCTGTGTGTACCTTAGTTATAGTATGAATAATACAGATTATTGTTGAAATGAGACGTATTCTTTCATTTTGTTTATCACCTATTATTTTTTAATGTCCATGCCATCCCATCGGTTGCTAAGAGCAGTCGTTTACCAGCTACCACAGTTAGAGGTCATGTCCTATTGATCACGGACATTGAATCCTCGTTGGATGGTTGGATTAGTTGCTACTGCTAAAGTTGTAGTCGCAGTTGTAACTGCACCTGATCTAGGTCCAATTGCGCTTGTTCTAGGTCCAAGTGCGATATACCCACATTTATCAAGCTGAGGTCATTCCCACATTTTAAGATGAGGTCTTTGTGTGTACTAAAATATCTACAATCACACGAACCTCTAAAGCAGCAGTAATCGTGATTGTGCAAATAATAGAATCACCAAAGTTCCTACGTTTAATGTTCCAATATATGGCCACAAAACATTTCCTTTCACCCCTTTCCTTGTTATCCTTATACTATTAATAAAGTGTAGCTTATAATTTCTAATAGTGTAATATCTAATAAATAATCCCTAGTACCATAGAATTTGGAGAGCCTGCTAGAGATGCTCTTACTTCACTATTGTAACAACCCAAAATTTTCACAACACAAAAATCCCAACTACAAAATTTTTCTCACAAGACCCATGTAATGTTGAGTGGCATTTAGCATGACCAACCCTAGCATGTACTATAAGGAGTCCCAAATAGGGCATTTTCATTATCATTTGCATATCAACATGTGCACATTTATCATTATCATAGGTAAAGTAGGAACCTTGCCTCATAATCTATTAATGGGAATTGTGTGATTTGGATTTTAATGGATTTATGTACTGATATTAACCAACTCTGTTGCTTAATAAATATAATAAATATAAATAATTAATGGAGGATCATTAATTATTTAACCTAAATAAAGCCTACACTATATATATAAAAAAGACTAATGCTATCTAATAATATAAACATATGTATATATGCTATTACTACATATATCCCAAAAACATGGGAAATGACCCTAGCCTAGGAATGAACACCAGTGGATTATAGTGGACCATCCTTGATTTACTAAACCTTAATTACCCAAGCTAACCAAGGTTAAGCACTAATGATCCAGAAAATAGAAATAGAAAAGCAAAAGGAAATGGAAAGGAAATGAGGAAGGAGGAAGGAGCCCACGGCAACCCATAGAAACCCACCAAGCCCACGCCTACTCTTCCCCTCTTCCTCCCATACTTGCACCCCACATGGGCCAGCCCAACACGGCCTGCAGAGCCCCGGCTCCGCTTCGCACCAAAGCGCTGGCCGAGATCCCGCCTTCACCCTGGTCACCGACAAGTGGGACCCGCTCGTCAGCCGCACCTCGCCCTGTTCTTCTTCCTTCTCCCGCGCCGACGCCCCGCTCCGCGACATGCTACGCCCGGCGTGCCCCCACCGAGCTGCGGCATCACGCCGTGCGCACTACCCCGTCCTTGCCCTCACTGACCCGCGGGACCCATGGGTGCGAATTGCGTGACCCCCTCCCTTCACGCGCGCGCGACGAACGCCGCTTGCCGCTGCCGTGCCCGGCCCTCCTGCTAACCCTGCTGCCTTGGCCGCCAAGAGAAATTGGCAGCGCTCGCTGCCAATTGGGTCCCGCGCGAGCACAATGACAACCCCAGTAACCACTCGGACCATCAGCCGCCTGATCGTCCTGGACACTGCGATCACCGTCCGCTGTCAACAATGGAGACCGCCCGACCTATATATACCATGCCCCGCGTGCTAGGGCTTCCCAAGCCATTCGCCGCCACACTACGGCATCCACCTAACCCCACCAAGCCAAGAGATGAGAGGGAGAGAGGAGGAGAAGGGAGAAGGACTCCACCGGAGTTCCGCCGGAGCCGATCGCGGGCGCCGGAGTTGGAGACGACGCCGCGCACGCCTACACCAACGAAGCAGCGCTGCACGGCATTGCTCCGAATCAACACGGCCACAACTCTACACGCACCGGTAGCCTAGCTTCCCAGCGACCGAGGTGAGCACCACCGCCCGCCGTTCCAACCTTGCCCTGCTACGGCCATGGCGCTCCGCCGTGGGAGCGCGCAGGCCCGAGCCGCTACCGGCTCTGGATCACGACACCACACCCACACGCACTCGCCCTGCCTTAGCCAAGCTGGAATACGGCATCACCAACTCGAGCGCGACCGCCATGACCCCACTGTGAACACCGCCACCGCGGCAAGCCGTCGTTCCGGCATACTCGAGCCCCTTGCCGCCCAACAAACCCCCGGACCATGTTCGTCTTGCCATATTGAACTCCACGCGCGCGTCAGATGAAGGAGAGGATCACCGGACGCCACGAAGCCGTGAACTGTGCCCACGCCGGCGTTCCGTGGAGCGCCGCCGTGACGCGCGCGTTCCAACCAACCTCGGCCGCCGCGCACCACGTCGATACCCCACATAGCTCCGCCGTGACCCACCGAGTCAAACCATGTAGAGAACAAGCCCGGACACCCCTCCTGATTGCCTGGCCGCATAGCCACCATGCCGCCGGAGCTCCGCCATGGCCGACGTCCATGTTGCGGGCGCCGCTGTGCCTTATGGTCATCGCCGGCATGCCGAGCAGCTACCCAAAGGCACCAATCGACCGTTTGCGACGCCAATTGAACCCCTCGAGCGAACCGCAGCCCTATCGCCGCGGAAACACCGCCGCCGCCGAGCCACCGCAGCCGCGACCCGCCCCGCCCGAGGCCCCCCCGAGCCGCCGTCAAGTGAACGCCGGTTTAACCGAAGGCTGCGCGGTGCCGCCAAGCCGCTAGACGGAACCGAGAACCCCCGGAGGTGCCGTGCGCGTGAGCTCACCGCCGGCAGTGCCTAGCTATGGCTGAATAGAGAAAGAAGGGGAGAAGGAGAGCTGCGGTGCACCCGGTCCATGTGATCCAGAGGGAGAAGGAGAAGGGGCAGACCGGGTCCACCGTGAGCCATGCTTGTAGTCCATGCACCACCAGTAGAGAGTCCACCGTGCACCAGCTTTCTATGGACTACGGCCCGGCCCAGAGTCCAGGTGATGAAGTGGCGCAACCACGTGATGACACGTGGCGGCCCAAGACCGGCCCGTCCAGGCCCACTAATGACCCACTACTGACGTCATCATGACATCATGCTGACGTCAGCCCTACACAGAGAGCCAACCAGCTGCTGACACATGTCAATCCCAGATTAAATAGCTGTTTTTCTTTTTCAAAATATACAATAAACTTTGGAAATTCGTAACTTCTTCGTATGAGCTCCAAATTTGGTGAACCAAATTTCTAAATTCATCTAAAATTGAGCTCTACGCAAGGAGCCTATGTTTGAGTGTATTTGGATCTTTTCGTTATTCAGTTGTTCTTTATGCTATCTATAGGAGTCGCTAACGCGGCTATATTTGTGCCGTTTCGGAGACGGAGGATGAACGTGCCGAGTACGATCGTGACTACAACGAGGAATTGGGAGACGACCATTCCACCCACTTCTCGTAGATCCTATTACGCATTGCAAATGAGTAGTACTGCTAGTGCTTTAATTACTGTTGCTATCACCTGATTAGGGTTGCATGGTAGTACTTCTTGATTGCCATTATCTTGACGCAACCTTGCCCCTACTCACCCGCTGTTAGGCTAGACACATGCATGCTATCATGATTACTATTTTGATCTCTACTACGCTTTATATCTTGATGTGATGTGTGGTGGAAACTGTTATATATATGACTAAGGCACGTGGTGCCAACCTAAACCTGATGGATGGTGAGTGTGCTGTGTGTGTCTTGGGTGAGTGGAGGGTGAGGGTTGTGTCGACCGAGCTGGAATGTGTGACGAGCTTGAAGCGAGTCTTGCCGTGTGATGTGACCTGGGCATCCTATGAGATGAATACCTATGGCGGGTATATGTGATGTGATGTGATGTGTGAGGTGGGATCCTAGGTGTGAGCCTGTTGAGAGGTGGAGCCCAGGATAGGGGTGCTGTGGTGGCACGTAAAATGGTAAACCTGATGAAGATGTCCAGCTCGGTCAACCCTAAGGACTTACTAGTACTCAGACTCACCGGGAATCCCTTACATTCCCACCCGCTCCCTAATGGGAAGGGAGACGGCTGGACTACTTGGTAGAGCGGTGCCATTACTGCTAGGTTGCGAGGTGATAGGGTGGGCGGTATAGATGTCGGAAGTTCTGTACCGTTCTAGTCGGCGGTACCACTTGTTGGGCCAGTGCTGCCTCCCGCAGATCTCGGCGTACCGGTTCTCTCTGGGGCGACTTCGAGGGGAGTGGTAGGATGGTATCGCTCTAGGCTAGCAAGCAGCCGGAATTCTGCCTAGAAGGTCATGACTCCGAGAATGGCTAATCTTGTGGGTATGTAAACCTCTACAGAGTGTCATGGTTGATCGATCGATATATATGCCGACTTGTCGGCTATGGACCTTTCCTGGGACCTGTTTCACTAGATAGGAGATAAGTCCTTCTTTTCTCCCCCGTGTTGTGAGATAGAGCCGGTCGAGGACCGTTGAGACAGGCCGCGTGGGAGTTGGCCTGTTGACACGAGTGAGATGAGATGTGGTGAATGAGGTGGATGGGTGGTATGGGATGGATGGATGGATGGTGTGTGTGGATGTGGTGTTAAGAACTTAAACTATATACATATTTATAATATATTATACTTGACAGATATTACATAGAAAACCACAGCCAAATATAGGTTCTCTTGACATAACCTTATTGCATCCAGTTCCACAAAGCATAGCAAAGCATAGGGTGGAAATATGGCCAGTACATATCGTACTGATACTTTGGCACGCAGGTTCTGAGGAGGCATACAACTCTGAAGGATTCGATGGTTAGGGGTTTCGTCGCTACGCTCAAGTCGTTGGATAGAAGTTGCTTCCGCACCCTCAAGTTGTTCCAGTTGATGCTACTCTGTGATTCGCGCCTGTTGGCGTTGTAATAAGTTATCGTAAACCTTTCTATTTGCACTCTATTTATCGCTGTATGGATTTGATTATCGACTGGAATATAGATAATATGATTTGAAAAGTCATGTTACACTTCGACTGTGTGGATTTTCCCTTCGTGGAAAATCGGGTCGTTTCAACTATCAATCAGCCCTTCAAAAATCCCCACATATATCTCTTGTGAGCTAGAGCAGAGCTCCTAGTTACCTATCCTTAGTCACTCTCTCACATATGTTAGTAATCCTGTGCATGATAGTTAATTAGGATTCCACTGCATATCTAGTTCAGTTAGAAACATAGAAGCATGCACACAAGCTCCGTTTCTATGGATGTCGCATGTGTAAGAGGCCACCAGGTGCAAGGCATGCAGACATGGGCGACGTCATGGAGCATGGGGATGGGCATGCTATTTTCTCGCATTGAGCACACCTTGATCGGGGTTGCTCTACTGTAATCTCCTATAAAAGGAGAAATAGATATCAGAACAGTTGTCAATTCATCGCAACACCAAAAAACTGTGCCTCCAAGTGACCACGTTGCGTTTTGTGTTGTGTTTCTGTTCTTTGCTTCTGTGTTCGTCACTGGCCGCATGACCTCGCCATCGACGTTCACCACTGGTCCAAGACTGAGAAGTGGTATTGGCGCCATACATGGGGGCCTCACGTCGTCAAGGTGTCCCTACGGAGCCATGGTCAGACACTGTCAGAAACTGACAAGAACCGACAGATCAGAGAAGGGTCATGGTTTTGGCAACAAGTCACTAGCCCGCACACCATTCCCTAGTTGCTCTCCTGTTCATCATTTGCACATCCGCAATGCAAACTGTTCATGAACCCGTAAATGCATGCCGTTCGACCCAAGTCGTCATCGAGCGGATCATTAGGGAGATGGGAAGCTCCGACAACTAGCTGAAACTGCAACTGACGAAGACGAACTACAACACTACAAAGCGATCACGATGCACTACGATGGGGTGATTGAAGATTTCACCTTGCGCCTGACAGGGATTGTCCAACGTCTAGGAACGCTTGGTGACCCTGAGGCTGATCACAGGGTTGTGGCCAAGTATCTTCGTGTTGTTCGCCTGAGATACAAAGAGCTTGTCATCTCAATTGAAACTTTGCTCAACATCTCTCAACCATTAATTGAGGAGGTTCCAAGGAGGCTCATGGTTGCCAACGATGTCGAGCCTACACCGACACAGACAGCCAGTGGCAAGCTGCTGCTCACGGAGGAGCATGCTCGCTAGTTAGGATTGCTGCATTGCATGTCTAGTTTAGTTAGAAGCATGCGCGCAAGCTTCACTTCTGTGGACACCACGCGGGTAGAAGGCTGTGGCATGAGAATTGCTTGCCCATGAGCCTAGGCATGCGGACATAGGTGACGTTGCCGAGTGGAGGATGGACATGCTATTTGGCCATGTCGTGCTTGCCATGATCGGCGTTGCTCTAGTATAATCTTCAATGAAAAGAGAAGAGTTAAAAAAAAAAAAACTCATCAGTTCATTGCAGCACCAAACCTATGTGTCCAAATGATTGCGTTGCATTTTGTGTTGCATTTTGTGCTGTGTTCATGTTCTTCTTGGTTTCTGTGTTGGTTGCTGGCCTCGTGACCTTGCCACCAGCCCGGGATTGAGAGTGTAGGTTAGAAAATTACTCTAGCGGTCATCACACGCTCCCCAAACTGTAACCCATCCCCCAATCTCAATTCTCAACACACACTGCCGGTGCCGGGTCATGCCCATCCATCCCATCTCACACCGAATTCCCACACACACGGGATGTCCTCCGGAGCTGTACATACCTAGCGTGCTCGACATGGATCCTTCGTCGGTGATCCTGCTAGCGAACACTGAGATCGCAGTTTGCGTGGCACCGAGCGCACTGCACGTGTGCTCTTGATCCACGCCGCTGGATGATGACGGTGCGCTAAAAAAAGGGTTTGGTGCCGATTTGAGCCGCAAATCAAGCCGATACTTGGGCCTTTGTGCACTTTAGACCGTAGGTCATCAAGCAGACACTTGGACCCTCTTGGCTATTAGGCTTTGTGGTGCTGGCTGGTCAAAAAAACTCAAAAAGTCCATCTTACGTGCATTGCTTACTACTTTCTCTATCCTAAATTATAAGTTATTCTAAGAATCTTAGAGACTTAATTTTTTTTAACTTTAACCAAATTTATATAATAAAATAATAATATTTATGTTAGATTCTTCATTAGTTATATTTTCATAGTATATTTATTTGATACAATAAATTTTTGTGTTTCTCTCTACTATGGTTAAATTTAAAAAATTTTGACTCTCTAAGATTTTTAGAATGACTTGTAATTTAGAATGGAGGAAGTAATATATTTTTTTCATCTTATAAATTTTTCAAATTAGTTACGAGTCCTGGTTTGGAGACATACAAATTCCAAAAAATCATCTCTCATGTGGAGTAACCAATTCTACTCGAACAAAAGAGGAATGGCCTTGTTTAGATGACACAATCAATAATCTCCCAAACTTCTAACTAAAAGGGAACTCGTTTGCTGATCATCAGTTATAAGCTGTAGTCAAGCAGCTACTGAGCTGTCTAGCTAAGGGAATAGCTCGTCCATGACGGCCGGTGCGATCCACTGGATCTGGATGTGGGTGATCTCCCAGAGCTCGTCGCCTTCCCGCGGCACCAGCACCTCCTTGGACTTCATCTCCATGATCATCCGCTTGAGCATCCGCGGCACGAGGTCCTGCATCAGCCCAGCGCCGCCGCCCGCAGCGAGGTCGCACTTCATGCACGTGTCCATCCGCCGCAGCACGCCAAGCCAGAAGGTCCGGAACCCCGGCGCCTGCGCCACGGTGGGCAGGAGCAGCACGAACACGTCGGCCAGCAGCTCCGCCGCGGCGGCGAGCGTGCCCTCCATGCTCCGCGTCTCCCGCTCCGCGCCCTCGCGGCGCGAGTACTCGAGCGTCTTCTCGTGCAGGTCGTCCACCATGGCGAAGATGACGAGGTTGAAGCAGGCGAGGCATCCCGCCGGCCCGAAGTCGAGGTCGCCCGTGGCGGCCAGGGTGAAGGCGCGCCCGAGCTCGAACACGGCCTGGCTGCGGATCTCCTCGCGCCGGACCAGGCTCGTCTTGCGCAGCGCCTCCGCGAGCTTGATGAACATGTTGGCCGCCAGGTTGCCCATCCGCGACGCCTCGTCCACCGACGACGAGGACGACGGTGAGGGCCGCTGAAGCCGGCGCTGTTCCCCGGGTCGGAGTAGCCGGACTTGTGCCACTGGATCAGCCAGTTCACGGACTCGGCCATGAGCTCCAGGATCCTGGTGCTCACGTCCAGCGGGCTGATCTTGAGCGCGGCGAACCCGAAGGCGGCCTCGATGACGGCGGCGTAGTTGAACCGCGTGATGCTGGCGCTGCCGTCGGTCATCAGCTTGATCATCGCCGCCACGGACTGGTCGAACGTCTCCGGGTGCCGGCCCGTGACGGTGAGCAGGTGCAGCAGCGTCTTCCACCCGAGCGGCGTCTGCACGCCGTCGGGGTGCTCCGTCAGCAGCTTCACGACGCTCTCCGAGATGCCCTCGCAGCACGTGTCCAGGATCTCCTTGTCCAGCTTCCACATCATGTTGATGGACTTGAACACCAGCTCCTCGGGGACGCGGCTGTCGGAGGGCCGCTGCGGCGGCGGCGTCGACAGCAGGCGCACGGCGACCCTGAAGAGCGCCACGATCGCCTTCTCGGCGAACGGGCACGGCGAGAAGAGCGGCAGCTGCGACACGGCGCTGAAGCAGTCGAGCAGCGTCGGCCAGAAGGTCGCGAAGCGCTGGAGGTTGGCCGTGGCGAGCAGCGCCAGGAGGTCCCAGCAGAAGCCCACGGTGTCCTCCTCCTCGATGGGCGTGCTGAACTTCTGGCCCTTGCCGCCGGCGGCGAAGATGAGCGCCCGCCCCAGGTTCTGCAGCGCCTCGTCCGGCAGCTTGGCGCTCTCCGTGAAGATGCTCCCGGCCTGGCACTGCTTGACGATCTTGAGGTTGTTCTCGAACTCGCTGCCGACGGAGAGCAGCGACTCGCCGCCGCCGTCCAGCGACAGGAACTGCGAGAAGCGGCCGATCATGCCGGACACGTGCCGGCTCGTCCCGACGCCGCGGTGCGTGGAGGGGAAGATGACGCCAGCAGTGTCGGAGACGGACGCCCTGTGGCGGTGCCCCGGCCGCTGCTGCTGCTCAGAGCCGCCGCCGCGGGCTCCGCTGCCGTCCGGGTCGATCAGCGACGGCGGCAGCAGCTTGAGGCGCTTGAGCTTGAGCAGGCAGTCGACGACGTTCTTCCAGGCGCCGCGCACCGACTCGCCGAAGCGGTTGGCGATGGTGAAGAGCGCGAGCGTGGCCATGCGCGGCTTGAGCTCGTGGCTGAAGGTGAAGAGCGTCTCCTCCGTGGTGGCGTAGGGGTTAAGCAGCGTGGTGAACTTGCAGAGGCAGCAGAGCAGCTCGTCCAGCACGTCCTCCAACCCGTACCGCGCGATGCGCGCCACGGACACCAGCCCCTCCACGCACTGGTTGAGCGTCTCCTCGTCGTCGGCGCCGTCGAAGATGGCGGCCAGCGTGGCGACGGTGGGGCCCGAAACGGCGATGAACACCTCCCGGCTGAGCTTGTGCTTGAAGTCGCACGGCGTGAAGGGCTCCAGCGCGCGCGAGCGCTTGACCAGGTCGGCCCACCGGCTGCGCGTCATCTCCACCGCCGCCGCCGACGACGCGCTGAACATGGTGATGGCGTTGGAGGCGATGGAGTGGAAGAGCTCCGACAGGTACTCCCGCGGCAGGTCCTTCTTGTCGTTGATGGCGCGGTTGTTCCGGATGAAGTCCTCCTCCGACATCTTCTTCTTCACCTGCGGGTTGTGCAGGTCGGTGTTGAGCATGATCACCGAGTAGCAGAGGATGAAGGCCGCGTCCTTGGTGGCGAACACCCCCGCCGTCTGCTGCTCGTAGAAGCGCTCGGAGAAGGCCTCCAGCACGCGCTGGATCTTCTGCGACTCGCCGGGCAGCCGGAACGTCTCCAGGTACGTGCGCAGCGCCGTGTCCAGGATGGCGCCCGTGAAGTCGAACGTCTCGGTGAACTCCTTGAGCACCTTGAGGTTGAACTCGTCGGGGTCGCCCAGGAACTCGCCGATCTTGATCTTGTCCAGCCCCGGCGAGTAGCGGAGGAAGTAGGCCATGCTCCGGGGGTCCGGCGGCGTCGGCACCAGGTGGCACAGCCGCAGGAACTCCACGCCCTTCTTCTGGTCGCGGTTGTAGTGGTTCGCGGCCACCGCCACCTTCTTCTTCCGCAGCTTGCGCTTGCGCACGAAGTCCACCCACGTCTCCCGCTGCCCGCCGGCGGCGGCGGCGGCGGCGTAGTCCCAGCGCTCCGTCCAGAAGAGGCGGAACTCCGACACGTCCACGGCGTAGGCGTCGTGCTCGGGGGTCCGGTCGATCTCGACGTTGTCGGCGATGGTGGTGATCATGTTGACGAGGCCCTCGAACGCCTGCAGCTGGATCGTCGACATCGGGCCCGACGCCGGGAACGCCGCCTTGCACAGCAGCTTGCCCACCTCCTCGAACACGTTCTGCAGCAGCGGGTCGCAGTCGTAGTTCACGTACATCTCGATCACGAACGTCGGCTGCCGGCAGAAGCTGATGAGGCCCTCGATCGCCACCTCCTGCAGCTGCGGCCCGCTGCCGCCGCCGCACACGCGGAGCAGCACGAACATGAAGAAGGCCTCCAGCTGCAGCTTGAGGAACCGGCGCAGGAAGTGGTAGAGGTTGAGCGCCGTGCTGCAGATCATGGAGAGGACGAGCGGGCTGTACTCGGTGGCGTAGTGGATGAGGTGGAAGCAGAGGTCGTCCTGGATGAGGCGCAGCAGCTTGGGGTGCTTGCCGATGGCCTCGCCGCCAAGCTCGACGGCGGAGTTGACGAGCACGAGGGAGAAGAGCATGACGTCCTCCTCGGAGGTGAAGGCGCCCTGGCCGTCCGCGGTGACGACCATGTCGGTGGCGTTCACCAGCAGGGAGCAGAGGAAGTTGAAGACGTCCACCATGCATCGCGCGCCGAATCCCGCGCCGGAGCCGAGCGACGACGGGTCGTCGGCGTCGGCGTCGTCGCGGATGTCCGGCAGGCGCGCGAAGACGGCCTGCAGGATCTCGTGCATGCAGTGGCGCGCCGTGCGCTGCAGGAGCTCGCTGCCGCGGCTGCTGGCGGCGTGCTGCACGATCTGGAAGCAGGTGTTGACGGCGGTGCAGACGGAGCTGTCGGACAGCAGCGGCGCCGCGCGCGTCCGCAGGAGCGCGGCCAGCACCTGGAGCACGCGCAGGAGCACGGCCTCCTCGGCGCCGGCGTCGGAGATGCGCTCGATGCGGCAGTTGGTGAGCGCGGTGAGCACGGCGTGGACGGCGTCGCGCGCGCCCGGGGAACACTCGTCGAAGACGTCGATGCGGAGGATCTTGAGCACGGAGGAGAGCGCGACGCCCGTCGCCGCGGGGGCGCCTCCTCGCTCTGCACCACGTCGAGGAACGGGGTGAGGTACGTGGACGGGTCGGAGCAGCGCCACGCGCCGTGCCGGGGCTGGAAGAGGAGCCCGCGGAGGGTCTTGAGCGAGCTGATGAGCGCCGCGAACGTGGCCTCCTCGGCGGCGGCGACGGCCGGCGGGAGGTACGAGTAGGGGTCCGGGCGGCGCCGGATGACGGCCAGCAGCGCGCCCACCTCGGTGTTGAGCATGCAGGAGATGCCCAGGTCCTTGAGCCGCGGGTCGCGCCGGGGCCCGCGCTGCGCCGCGTAGGCCGGCGGCGGGCCGTCGTCGTCGTCGTCGCCCGCCGTCCTGGCCATTGATTGCTTCTGCCGGGCGGGTGGGTGCCGCGATCAGTAGGACGGAGGAGGGAGGATCGTCGACCGATCAGGTGGTCGGAATGGCAGCGGGGAGGCCGGAAACCATCGTTTTGCCACGTGGTGACTCCTCCGTGTGGATGGATGATGTCATAGTTTACGGTTGCATGTGCATTTGTGATTTACCAAAAATAGCGTTGGCTCGTAGAACGTGTGTGTTCTCAGCAAACAATCCCATGAAATTCTGGAGCCTGTGCAAAATTCATGTCAGGGACTAGGAACATGGGGGAGATCCTGCAAAAAGGATTTGTCTACTCTACTGCCTACTCGAGTGAAAGGCTACTGCTGCTCACACCAGATTTTCTTTTCGACCTTTGATAAAAATGAACATTTCAGATTTGTTGTGGATACGAAGAGAAGTTTTAGGTCATAGATTATACGTCCATGTCACTTGCCATTGGAATGATACAGGCAACGTCCACAACTGATATTAACTCAAATTTTTAGAGACGAACATGGTATACCTTCGATTGGTTCAGAGATATATACAGGCATGGATCCAAGCAATTGTAACAGCAAGTGTGTCAAAAATAGAAATCTAAACATAACTCACGTTCAGTAGGAAATAACAATCCTAATAGATGCAGATCATGTCAACCTTGCCTCTTTGTTAAACAACACTCCCTTTTTGGTTGAATATATGGCTAGGAAGTCTTTCATGCTGTTTTATGAGCTCAATTCACTGCAGTTGGTGAGCTCAATTCTCTCTAGGGGAAACATAATAATCTGCTTTTAATAAATATAGCTCGAAATCAAACAATTGATATCAACTCAGATTTTAGCAAACATGTAAATGAATCATTGACATCTGCATATTGGTTCAGAAATAACGGCTCTGCTTCCAAGAAATTATAACTTCAATGGTAGCAAAAGGGAAATCTTAACACTGCTCATATCCAGTAGCAAATAGCACTATAGCAGTCCTAATCCATTGGTTGTTTCCTAATCCATTGGTTGTTTTTCTCTCCGTTGTTTCTTTGTTCAAACTACTTATATTTCTGTTGAGAACCCACCTTACAAATTATTAACATCTTCCATCACTGAGAAATCCATGCCAAAATTAATGAAATAAAGCATGATCAAAGTCAATCAGAAGGAACAAAAAAATAAGAGAAGCTTGACAGAATGACAGAAGAGATTGTAAAATAACAAATTCAGATAAGAGATCCCATTTTCTATTAGTAACCAACTCTACTAAAGGTGTAATGATGCAGGTGCATTAGCCTTGTCCGTTTGCAGTGATCAAACCTAATGAATACTTGGATCTTTCTCAATCAAACTATAGCACTTAATTCCTTTATTCAATCTTACCACTGAAATTCAAAATGTGTGTTTTGACAGACCACTTTCATTAGAGCATACTTTTTCATAATGACCAATCTGAGAAATCTCAGTTCTTCCTATATTTTTGTTCATCTGGTAGCTCATATGTTTCTGAGTAACCTTCCCTGCTATTCTGGCTACTGCAGGAGCATGTGAGGGTTCACTTGCGTGTTCTACTTGTCATGTAAAAGTAATGGTATGCAGTATGCTTGCAATATACTTTTCAAATTTATAATAATATACTACTTGTAATGCTTTTTTCTTTTATACAATGTTTTTTCCCTTTCACTGGTGGATCATGTTGGGTTTCATCTCTAGCAGTCTAACCTGCCCTAATTGTTATGGGGCTTTATTGTTGTTGTCGTCATCGATATTTAAGTTGCACTGCTAACTGGAATTCTTAAATTTATTCAGGATGTAAACTATTATAACAAATTAAAAGATCCAACAGATCTAGAAAATTATATTCTTGACCTTGCAATGAGGCTCACTCTCCTGAATTTTGCAGTCTCTGTAACGGAGATAAACATTTCAATATTTGAGTTTCTGGGAGTGATTGTCAGAATCTGTTCTAAATTTGATGACTATGGCCTATGGGTGTTGACTTTTTTTGTAACACAAATGGTGGACCTTATGGACAAGATCCAGAATTTTAATACTAGCCTTGAAAGTTTTCAAAACCAGTCTGTAATCTGCATGAACTCTGCTGTTATAGTGGCACCTAGGCAATTGCCATAATAAGTATGTTCATGAACAATCGAAACTATGACAACAATCGAAACTATGATAACTCCAACTAGGTTTATAAGAAATAGCTAATTTGGTCGTTGTGTCCAGATGGCTCAGAATGCTTTTGTAAAGTCGTATATATACAATGAAATAATGCATTAGATGAATCACAACCATTAAGAAATTCATGTTGACCCCACCCAAAGTATTATTAGAGGTGGGTTGCCATAGGTTTCATCTCTCTAATCTCACTTGTTGGAACTGTACTCAGGTCACGCCTTGCATGCCTTAAAACTAGTCTAGCATGTTAAGTTCTGTACTAGTTTTAAGGCTTACCATGAGAAATATTGCTGTGTGTACATAGAAGACATGCGGAATAGTTAAGATATGATGTGTGCACACTGAGCGGTCATTTCTCGGCGAGATTCCAACATGCATAACGGTTTCCGCCGCATCAAAAGCTGTGGAAATTACTCGCGTGACCCTACCACATCGTTCAACCCTATTATTTCTAAGGCCTTGTTCACTTCCCCCTCCAACTTCCAAGATTTTTCACTCTCTCTCCATCATATCAATTTGTACCCACATGTAAAGAGTATTAAATATAAGTATAAAAAATAACTAATTACACAGTTTAGTTGTACATCACGAGATGAATCTTTTGAGCCTAGTTGGGCCACGATTGGACAATATTTGCCACGTACAAACGAAATGCTACAGAACTTTTCAATCTCTCTCATCACATCAATTTCTACCCTATATATGGAGCATTAAATGTTAGTAAAAAAATAACTAATTACATGGTTTGGTTATAAATCACGAGACGAATCTTTTGAGCCTAGTTGGGCTACGATTGGACAATATTTACCAAATACAAACGAACTGCTACAGGACTTTTCAATCTCTCTCTTCCCCCCATCTAAACAAGGCCTAAGGTTTGTCTCTACTTATGGTCTGCTTGTGGTTCATTTTGGTGGGTCGCGTGTTGTTTTGAAGGTGTGAGCCAATTGAGGTATGCTTGAGGATGGGTAATCAGAGATTGACTTTGGTTGTCCAGCTATTCCGAGTTGTGCATTCTGGAGGAGGGAGTGGAGCGAGGTAGAGGCTTTTGTCACATTCGATCTAATTTGGATTTGGCCCATAGTGGTTCATGTGCATGTTAATAGGACGTGAGAATTTAGTTCCATCTTGATGAATTAGACCAACCTACAAAGCTTATGAAGTCCATCCCACCATTACGGGTTAATCTTTTTATACAAAATGAGGATAAATGTGTAACTAGGCTAGTAATAAGTATAATTCACTCAACTTACGGAGTGAATTTAAATCGTTTGGATTTTTAGGCATTACAAATGGTATGAGAGCCGATCTTCACGGACACGGTCTCGTATGGGCCAGAACTATTGGGCGCATGGTTGTGTGTGCAAGGGGGAACGTTCCTAGTTATCATTTACCTGATTATAGGTGGTTGATTTGATGAGGACGTCGAACCCCTTAAGGGCTTGTTCGGTTACACCCCAAACCGAGGTGATTGAGGGGGATTTAATCCCCTACAAGTCAAAATCCTCTCCAATCCCCCTTCGATTCCTTGCAACCGAACAAGCCCTAAGAGTGCAGGTGTATATTAATACGATATTATGAAGGGTTTAGTTCTACCTTAGTTGTTAAAGTGTGTTAAACCAATATAATTGGAACATTTCTAGTCATCATTTACTCGATTGTAGGAGTGTTGGACCAACAAGGACGTCAAGTTTTTGAGGGTTTATGGGCGCATGTTAATGAGATACTACAGAGTTTTGTCCTACCTTGATTTGCTTTAAATTTTTTATTATAACCTCTAATGGAAAAATTCTGTTATTTTAGAACCGGAACTAAACCGAAATGACCAAACATCAAAATGCCCGGTTCCTAATTTTTTTAAACTGATAGGTCCATTATCCAGTAACCGCGAATTTCATCAATAACAGAGGAACAGAATTCCCACCCCTACAAGTACATGAAACTCCATGACACTCAGTGCTATTAGAACTCGTATATCTCTACAACTAAAACATACCCATTGTCAACGTCTACCGGCAGCACCAAAACACTGCGCTCCCTCCTGCAAGTCAATGAATGCGCTGCACTAGCTTAGCTACTAGGCCTAGATGATCATCACTCCAGTACCACTCAGCAACGAAGGGAAGCTAGGGGCGCGCGCCATCATTGCGAAAGCAACTTCCAAGGATCCAACAAGATGCAGTAGCGGATCCATTGCAGCACCCACGGAGTAAAAACCATCGCGTCAAATCCGCCCTTGCAGCCTCCTCCGTCGAACTCGGATTGCAACGCCAAATCGGAAGCAACGGCGACAGCCGGCCTGGCGATCGTTCTCGTGCTCCCACCCAGCCTGGTCTTCCACCGTAGGGAATAGCAGCTAGGGACACATCCGCCTTGACAATGGTGTGGTGGAGCAGGGGCCGCGCCCGCTCCTGCCGGGCGCCACCTGGGGCCGCTCCACCGCCACCACCTGAACACGCCAGTCGGGGCTGCGCCACAGCCCCGCCGTGCTGCGAAGACGACCCTTCCGCATCGGCCTCGTGAACTGGTCCGTCCCCTCCCCTGCTCCTTGTTGTCATCCCCCACTTCCATGTCTCTATGCATCTCTGCTTAAGATTAATAGCTGTTTGTTCAAAAATTTTGTCTTTCTTACATGCTTTCGATGTCAGACATAGTTACGTCCTCATCCTTTCCCTTGCTTCCTACTTGCTCCATCCCTGAAGTACATGCTTGTTCAAAATCTATGTGCTTTCTTACCTGCTTGTTCAGTTGTTCAAGTGCTTCTGATTTGTCAATCTTGTACTTCTGAATTCTGGATAATGTTGGTTTCATCCGTTCGTGCTTTCTGTATGCAGTATGCTTATTGGGAAGCTCTCCAACCTCTAACGGGTTGTTGCAATATGCTGTTTTAATATCATTGCTAAATAAATTGTCAAATGTATTGTTTTACTTGGTCTACTTAGACTAACAAATTTGTATGTTGTTGCTAAATAAATTGTTAAATTTATAGTTTATCCAGCCTATTTAGACTGCCACATTTTTATCAGTTTATATATTTATCTTCTTTGCCAGACGTGTAAGAAATTGAAGCAACCACTGAATTCAGTAGGGGTGCGTGCAACTTTTTTCTGCAATCTTTGATACTTGTTGCAACACGAGAAACTGACATGCATCTTTTTGTTTTGTGTCATTTCAGATCTCATAGGTACAAGGCAATTCAACTAATATCTCAAAGGATGAAAAGGTGAACATAAATTATGTCATTTTATCTTTTGATTTTTTTTCCATGGAAGGTGTCTTAGTTCATGAATAATGCCATGATCAAATTACATGACACTCAGATTGTTTTCACATGAAGTACATTGGCTCCCAACTATGTGCAAATCATAGCAGCTCAATTCAATGGCCACAATCGTTGCAGTGAAGTTCAATTAGTTTCTGTGTGCTCAGATCAGATAGAAAGAAACCCCTTCTCACTTCTCCCTTTTGTTTTATCTTTCTGTCCTCCTACATATATACCTTTCTTAGGAGTACAATCATCTAGCAATGACATGTAGTCTACTATGTAGTAAACCTGGAACCTATGAATTACTGATTATGTTAGCTTAAACCTGGAACCTATGAATTACTGATTATGTCAGCTTAAAAGTGGAAATTCCTGAAAACAAATGCTACATCTAAAAACCACTGATCTACTCGGCAGCGTCATATGATTCATGGCACAAAATCTGATTTATACTGCATAAGCTTCCAGGTTGAGAGGTTGCTGGAATTGGAGTTGCTGTAGTATTTTTGAGCCCACTATTCTGTTACCTAGAAATTGGTTATCCAAGATGAGAGACTCATATCTTTATATAGTACAATAACGCTGAAATCCTGATTTCTTTATACTGAGCATGTTTCTTTTTTCTGTGATTTTTTGTTGCCGTCTGACAATAGCACAAGAAAAACATACTGCTACCCGATAAACTATAAATAAACCAGAAAGTTATGGTTAACCACAGCTCTATGATTTGTTTCTTCTTCACATCAGTTATATGATATTTATTATGCAGTTTTTTAATGTATATGGCACTCTTGCTTCGTAATACATATTTGCATTTACTTTATACAGAGATTATATGCTCCTTAGTTATTTAGGCAATCAAAGTATGCATGTGGCATGGGAGTTGCTTATTTATGAGATTGCTTGCTAACCTATACCAGCCCTTGGTTGAACTTAATGGAAATGTGTTAACCCTGCAGCTGCTAACCTTTCAAATTTAGTGAGATAAATTTCCAAGGTTGTGTATGAAAAATTGATGTAGCAATAATAAGCCCTAAGTGCAATATACATTATTATACATGTGAGTTTATATTATTTGTGCCACTCTAACATCCCTGTCTTCAAGACAATAGCAACAACTAAGTCTGTTGGAGCTAAAGTGTGACAAAGAGCCACTTAGTAACAAGCGATTGTACTCTCTAACACCCCTTTCTTCCATGGAAAGAGGAAGAAGAAACTGACAAATTATATATTCACGAAAAATATCATATATAAAGAGGTTCTAACTCTATAAAAGAGGTAATGTCTCATGTGTTATATTTCTTATATTTGTGTCCTTTATTATTGACATTTGATGTATTCATCTGTATTTCAGGTAATAGAGAAAGTCTGAAAAAAATAGGAGAGAAGTAGTGTATGGCTTGCTGACATGTTATTGATGGCATCAAAATTTAGAGTTATATTTTAACTATCTTTTTTAAGACATGTAATATTGATGTTTCAAACACCACAATTGCAGTATCCATTTTAGGTAATAAACTAGGAAATATGCCTGTGCGTTGCAACGGGAGAAAAACTATTATATAAATCACAGATATTTTCAAAGAATAAAAATAGGAAATGCTACAACCTTGATAAATTTTCTCTCTAGTGCATTAGGACATACTAGCAAACATACCCGTGCGTTGCAACGGGAGAAAACAACTATCAAATCTTGATGTTTAGGAACCATCGTAACATAGTTCAAATTCATAATTTATATATTTTCTATAAAACTTGGAATCTATAGTTTACTTTATAATGAATATGATTTCCACAATATAACTAATGTTGGCATTAATTTGACAATGTCTTATTAAATATGTATTAAATCAAACCAAAAAAGGAAAAATAAAAACAAAGAAAAAATCAGTATAGAAAAAGCAGGAGAAAATATTTGGAAACAGAAAACCAAACGGAAAAAATCATGTATAGAAAGAACCAAGACATGGAATACAGCCCAATGATTTTCTTTCTCTTTCTTTCTTTATTTTTCCTATCTTGTGTCATGTATATCTCTGCCATATTATCCCCTGGACCAGATCAAGGAACTGAAGTCTCTCAAGAAAACACGGACAGACCCGAAGTCTCAAGTCTCCTCCTTTCACACGCTTTGTCGCTTCCCTCTCCTCTCGAATCCTCCCTCACCTTCGACCGCCCTGCGCCCAGATGGCTGGTGCGTCCGTGCTCCTGCGCCCCACGCGCATGGAGGAAGCCAGCCCTGCTGCACACATCTACTCCCACCAGCGCGGCAGCTAGAACCAGCACCTCCGGTAGAAGTGCAGGCAGCCGGTGAACCACATGTCGCTCATGTCATGAGGTTGGCATCACCTGAACTGAACTGTCTCGTGGCCTCCTCGACGTCAGCGAAGTCAGCGAGGGCACAGTCGAACGCTATGCGCGCGCGGGCAGCGGCACCGCCATAATCGATCTCGAACAAGACGTAGTGGGTCCACGGGACGCCGTGCGGGTGTCATCCTTGACTCACGCCACAGTCTGTTGCAGCGGGATCACTGACGTCCATCTCCATGTTCACCCAGGCGTTGTTGTCTCAATGCAGCTGCCGCGCATGTCCGTGAAGTAGGCATGTCCCGTCCAACGGAAGCCCTGGCCAGGGCCGAGCGACTCGAAAAAACTCGAAGGATCGAGTCCACCGTCGCCATGTCGCACGGCCCGTCGTCTTGCTGCTCGGTGCGATCTCCATCCATGATTGATCGAGGTGCGATCTCCATCCACGGTGATTGATCGACGGATCGGCAACGGCCGCGGATCTTTTTTTTTTTTTTTTTTTTTGAGAGGAACGGCCGCAGATCTTGTCGATCAGGCTACTGGATATAAATAAGTGCTAGCATACGGTATACGCAACTATATCTATCGGTATCAGATTGAACATTGACGCCTGTATTGTTTCGACTCGCCATCTATCTATTTGAGTTGATGCAGGGACGGACGCCGAGCAAAAGCAGAAGTATTTGTTTCAGTCCCAAAGAGAAGCCGTGTCCGTTCCATACTTAACAATACTGCTAACTACGAATAGAACACCCCAACTTTCGTTTGATCGTTTGGAAATAGGCTCAAAACATAGGAAAAGGCTCGGAACTTTTGGGAAGCAAAAACCAACGTGTCCTGCACCACGGCTTTCTGATTTCCATCCTGTCTACGTACTGATCAAACTCTTATGTTCAATCTAAATTATCATTGTCTAACTTTTACTTATTTCTTTTTCTACTTGATGAGTTGGTTTTCCTATTCAGCTTAGGATCTACGTGACCTATTTAAATTATGCTTAGCCTCATATCTATACCGAGCAGGAAATAGAAAACACCTCAAGGGAGAAAAATTGGACTTTGCCCTGTCGTGGGCCATAATACCAGGACTTATCTCAATCATATTTCAATTAAATACTAAGGCCCATAAAAAATGGGTCTATCTACTCAGTGATCGAGTGTTTCAGGCCGGTCCTAGCACTCGAGTGTCACGTGATTAAAAAACGCTCGAAATTGCTATGCCGGCAAAATCGAGTGTTTCAGGGGGCATAAAACACTCGATTCCCATATCTATAGGATCAAAATCAAATGATCAAAATTAATACAAACAAATAAAACAAATAAAATAAAGATTACCAGATTATTTCTATGGAAGCCAAATTAGAAGATTTCAAAGGAGACAAATAAACCATACAGACAAACAAAAAAGCCAAAACAAAATCAGAGAATTGTTCAAGTAATCCAAATGACCACTCTCAATCTACTAACAATGAATTTACACCAATTAAACACAGAATTTACACCGAAACCGCAGTAGTAAAATATGCTAGAATGAGATGTAATCTGTAACAAGATTGAAATAATTAGTACACAACACTGCAGCAGCGGTCGCTTGGTGGTGCAGATGCTCGGCTGGGCAATGGCTGCGACAGAACAGCAGGGCTGCAGGGTCGCAGTGTTCGCGGCAGCTCAGTGCCTGGCCGACGGCGGCGCCGGACAGCTGGGCTACTGGGGCGAGCAGCCGAGGGAGGTGAAGGCGTGAAGCTGGTGGTGCCGTAGTGGCGGTTGGGAGCTCGGCGGTGGCCAGCCATGGCGCTTGGCGCCTTTGCTGTGGAGCAGAGCGAGGAAGGATCGAGATGGGGAGAGACCGAGTCCACTTCATGTGTGCGTGCAGCGTGCAGCAGAGAGCGGTAAGGTGGCCAGCATGCAATTAAAAGGGTGAGGCCACGCGGCAGCGGCTCGCTACGTTGGGTCGTTGATGGCCGCTTGGCCGTATCATCTCATCCGTCCGAAATCGAGTGTGCGGACTCCCAAAATCACTCGAGTGCCGTATAGATTACCCGTAAAAAATATTATCTGCAGCATAGGATTTGTACCATATGGAAAATTGAGGAGAGATTGACTCGATTTATTAGGTGGCTATTGTCTATGTATTATGTAAGGAAGCTTAAAAAAGATAGAACGCTAGTTACCAATAAGGTTTTACAATTCTAAACTAAATAAGAGATAAGTGGTGGTTTCATTTCATTCATCTTGAAAGAAGAGTTAGTTAGAGGAGGGCCGGACCAAAAAATGGGTGGAGAGAACCTCTTCCCTCTTTATTAATAGATACTAGCAAAACATGCCCTTTGCGTTGCAACGGGAGAAAATATTAATTATTAAAACAAATATTACATATCTATTTAGTTTTACCTTTTATAAAAATTACATCTATAATAATTTATTTATGATGACTATGACATCTATTAATTAAAATACATTCTTTTTTTTCTTTGACTTCATATATCTTTTTTCTTCTCCGATTGTAAGCTACAATAAATTTTAACAATAACTTCAATTTTATAGTGTCCATATGTTGGTGAGTTAGATGTTTTCTGTTATTCCTTTTGAATTTTACTTGGCAGCTCTCATTGTTTTATCAAAAACTGTACTCTCAGAGATACATTTATTTTATTAGATCGGATGACAAACTGCTTAAGATTTAGTTGAACCATCAGCTACTTTAGGTTCCAACAATAATAAATCTTTTTTTCCTAACTAAAATTACATCAATAATTTTGTGGTGAAATATTTATTTACCATGGAAAGATTATAAAGATTATAACCATATTTTAAATACCCATAATGATGTATTGATTATTTATTTTCCAAGTTGTATATAAGAAAAAAGTGGGAGACAAAAAATAAGAAAACAAAAAATCATGCAACATGGCCTTAAACCAAAAACATACACACGAGAAAGAGAAAAGGACACACATGAGAGATAGGTCCGGACTTCACAATTGTCAATGGGATTTTTTTTTTTGCGACATGTCAACGTGATAGGTTAGGACTGGGATAAAACAAAGTAATATATATAGATATAGAAATATTTTAGACGTATTGAAACTTTGATTTCATACAACCCATATATATTTAGTACAGTTAAATGTTGAGTTTCGTGACTTTGTTTTGACAATCATAATCAGTAGCTCTAATATCTTGTTGAAGTTAGCGAGGAGTTAGGCGTATCAAGAATTAATGTGTTCACTAATGATTACGAAGGGAGACCTCTCTTGATTTTTCCTCCAATTCCGATTTGGATTTTTATTAGGTGTGGAGAAGAGATATGATCACATGAGTTTTGAAACGGAACAAAAATTCAACATCTAATATGAGTTTGTGATGGATACAAACTTTCCACTTCTACCTTATACATTAGGTAAAGGAAAGGGATATATTATATTAAGATTTATCTATTTTTATTATCTTCTATTCTATTTGATTAGGATTGGGATTCATATTTAGCTTACTTGGGACCAGAGATATATATTTGGATTAGGATTCCTAATATGTCCAAGTTATGTTAAGAATCTATGCATGTATGTAACACCCCGGTGTTATGTTAACCTAAACCTGTCATGTCATCATCATCATTGCATAAGCATTCATAATTAGAGAACCCTAATGCAAATAACAAAAAATGAGTTTACAGTTCTAGGGTTTGTTTGAGCTCTTCTATATCACATGTGTATGTGTTTACCATTTAAATTTCACTTGCATGTTTAATCTTGATTATAAAAGCAATCAACTAAAACTAATCTTGATGTTTGCAAGTGCTTGGCTAACTCTCGACTCACATATCAAACATGTTTTACAAGTCACATGATGCAAAAGAAAGAATCAAGATTGAATTTGGAATTCAAATTCCAACTCTAGTTAGAAATGGCTAAGTGTTGGAATTGAATATCATTTTCAATTTTGAGAAGCTAACTATAATTAATTTTCTAAATAAAAGTTGCTAACCAATGGCACTATTTCAAAGTATGAACTTTGTACTTTGAGAATGTACTATTGGTTGGGTTTGTGTACTATTGGTTGGGTTTGAAAAGTACCACAACATCATTAATTAATTGCCCAAAGATCCAATTTGAAAATCCTTTTCAAAAGCTCAAAATTCAAAGTGTTTTTGTCCCCTTCTTAAGTTTATCTCAAAATATTCAAAATTTGAGAAAACTTCAAAAATACAGTTTGTGCATCTCTTTGAGCTCTACAACTTTGGTATATAAAGTTTTTGAAGTTTTTGAATAAAATTTAAAGTAATTTCAAAAGTTCTTTAAATTGGAAGTTATCCCTTTTTGCATTTTAAACTCATTCAAAAATTATTTGGTTTCATCAAAAACTTTCTATCTTGAGAAAATGAACAACTTTTATTTTTGGAGATTTTCATCTTTTACTCAAAAATTAAAAAGTAATTTTGAAATCCTTAAAATTAAGGTTTTGCCCTCTTTTTTGAATTTGAAATGCAAATTCAAAATCTATTTGAAATCTGACAAAACTTCTTAAATAAAAGTTGTAGAGAATTAAAATTTGCACAATCTGTATTTTGGGAATTTTTCATCTTTTATTCAAATTTTGAGTAATTTGAAAAAGAAAAATAAAAAGATCTACGTGCTACGATGTCGAGGGGGAGAAACTGGACTTCTCCTTGCCCATACCGGCCAGCCGTCCGACGTCGCCGTGGCCGTTCTTGGTCGTTCCTGAGGTTGTGGCGGCCAACCACCTTGCCGTCGTCGTCGTGAAGTTGTCCGCCACACGTCGGTCACTTCCTTGCCCTATAAAAGCTTGAGTCGGCCGCCCATTTCTCCTCTTCCTTCTTCTCTGTCACTGTCGGCCGCCGCTCACTCACCGTCAAAATTCTTTGTTCTTGAACTATCATCATCCAATTGCCCTTGCCACTAATTCCGCCACTTCCTCGCGCATCCACCGAGCCCATCCTTGCCTTTGGTGGTTGCCGAAATCGCCCGTGCGCCGTCTTCTTCTCCACCTCCGTTCACAGCCGCCGCCGGGACAGAGCGAGTTTGGGTAGGCTCGATTCTTCTCGAATCAATCCAATTCCTTGCACCGCAAAGCTACCCTTTAGCCCCTCTTTCGCGTGCTCACTCTTGTAGGACCAGACACGCTGTCGGTGGTGTAGGGACGCGGCGGTGTCCGTCGGAGAACGCCATTGTCTTCACCATCCGCGCGCGGTCAGCTCTGCGCAGAACATCTCCGCCTCGACCAACGCCAACCCGGTGTTCGCAGTAAGCTGCTGTTGCTCACGCGCCTCTACCCTTCCTTATCCGCTGCTCGTGTTCACCAGAACGGCATCGCCGCGCTGGTACATCGGTCCGCCGTGGTGGTTGCCGTGGCTAGCTATGCTACGCAACTTCCCCCTCCGCGCTAGGGCACCCTAGGGGTGCGCAGGCTATAACTATAGGGTCCTGGCCACCGTAGGGTCGCCCGGTGAGCCGCTCGCCCGGTCCGAACAGGCCGTCGCAAACAGCGTCACCGTCGCTGCATGCGTTCCAGCGCCGCGGGCGCCCGGCCGAGACTTCCCAATGCAAAGATGAATATGTTCGGGGTGTTAGGTGTAAAAGCATGTTTTACTGTGAAATAGTGTGAATAGTGAAACGGGGTTACTCAAAAGGTCAAGGCTCTTTTTTGTAAAAGCTGCTGTGGCGGTGCAGGCCGCTTGGGCCGGTTGTTCCGTCCCCAGCCAGGCCGCCATGGGCGGGCCCGGCCCACGCAGTGGCCTTCGAAGAGAAGAGGGAGTTTTTCTTTTTCTTTTATGTTTTTAAAAAGCCTGTTTTTATCTTTCTGTTAAGATTTTATTTGGGCAAGTAAAAATGTGCAAAAATATGTTCTGTGCTCCTTGAGTGATGCTCTACCTAGGAAAAATACTAACTTTGGTTTTCCAATAAATTTTATCTATGCAATAAATTGCTCTTTTAATTAATAAGTGCCACTTCAATGATTTTTAATAATTAAAATATAAGTCCAAAAATCATGAGTTTTGTTTTGTGTGCTAATCAGATGATAATTAGCGGCTTTCAACAACTGTAAAAATAGTTAATAAACTAGTAATCAACCTTAATCACTATTAGTGTTGCTTGATTTTGGATTGAGTGATGACCCTAGATCATTAACCCTAATGACCTTCGGCATTTTATGTTGATTGCGTATCGTTAGTCCGTCATCGTCGACGCTAGTTATACTTCCTTAGTGCAACTATACCGTGAAGGAAAGTTGTACTCAAGATAGGTTAACAATCGTTGCATCATTATCGCATGCTCTTTTATTACTGCATTGTAATCATGCATTCCACTCGTGTAGCCGTGCCGTCTAAGGCGGGAGTTGATCTAACTCCAGTCTCCGAAGAAGGTGATCATCGTGAGAAGGTTGGATCTGATCTTGGTGATTGGATAGTTACTCCTAACTTCATCGAGCCCCAAGGCAAGCCCCGGATGCATTCAACCACCTCTTTGTATTTCAAAAAGCTTTTATATTGTATGTTCCTGATATGATGCATTAGGTGTCAGGAGTTGTGTGATATCCTACTTTGGTGCATTTACCGTACCTTGATATATACCCTGGATACCTGTTTTGATTTCGCAAATGCTAGTATATGCTTAGCCCTGCTGATAGCATAGGCTTTATGAAATGTTTTCCAAAAATGTGATAACAATATCCCCGTTGAGGGCAATTATGAAAAACCTGATGTTACTTGTTGGTATCCCTTCACTTTGATCGGGTCAAGGGTACGCAACAAGAACATGATGATGAGTAAATTGAGACCGGGTGGAGTGACTTGCACCGGGGGAAGGGCTAGTGCCCCGGTGTAGTGTCGTCCCACTTGTGAGTCGGTTAAGCAATCGTTCGTTGCCTTGGCCCTTGGATCATGAGGTTATTGGATAGTACTAGTCGCATGCTAATGGCGGTAAGCTCCCTTGTACTATCCATGACGAGAACGGATAACCGGGACGAGCGTAGCGTATACCCATCCTACGGGGCCACCGTGGAAGGGGACCGCGGCGTAGGGAGATGGTGTACTGTACCTCGTGGCTAGGACCCGTTCTGGCCGGGAGAAATGCAAGCGTGAGTTGATGTATGTAAGATGTTCGGTCCTGCATACATCGTGTGGCTAGGAAGCCCCAGCTGGGTATATATAAGCGGTTCGAATCGTCGTTGCTCCACGATATGGGAGACTTGATCCTTGCACCAGCATCGTAGTAATGATGGAAGTTGATGATGAGAAGTTTTGAATCCGTTACATGGTTGACAAGTGATTGTTGTAGTAAAGTAAAGATTGGCTTAGTCTCTTTTTGGGCAAAGGTGTCATTTGATCTTGCTAAAGCCTTACCTTGATTCCTATTAGCTAGCATTCCTGAGTCTTCTCCCCAATTTTTTGGTCGGGTAAGTCTTGCGGAGTACTTTTTGTACTCAGGGTTTGTTTAACCCCTATTGCAGGTGAACCGCGTGAGCAAGTGTGTTACGGCCCTTGCTGCATGACGGTCGTTGAAGAAGTATCTGACGAGGAATAGATTGTGTGGCCCGTGGGTAGGGCGCTTTCGTTGTGTGTTTGTAATAAAGTTACGTAATGATACTTCCGCTGTTTTGTAATAATGCTACTCTAGTTTGTATAAGTTTGATAAAAGTTTTATAAATAAAGTTATTGTAAGTCTTCCGCTACTCTGGTATTTTGTATGAAAACTGTTGTAATACTGTGATGTCTCTGTAAGTATCGATCCTGGAGGAATTGTGGTTTATCAGGGGTTCACCCGACGGGACACTCTAGTTTATGTGGTGTACAAGCATAGCCGTCAGAGGTCTTAAGGACAATGTCAGGTGCTTGTGGGCCATATAATTTAGAGGGTTCTGCCACAGAGGGTATCAGAGCGATATTTATAAAGATACTCACAGTATTGCTTTTCAAAAGCTTCAAAACACTTTAGATTCAAAAGTTAAAATGTGGTTTGGTCCAAATTGCTTCTACTCCGTCTTAATTGTTTCTAGTAGCCTTTCTAGGTGCTATTTAAAAAGAGTTTTAAGCGAAGTATCATGTGTTTTTCTTTTTGCCCTATTTTACTAAAAGTGTGCTTATGTTAAATTCAAAGTCTTTTGCTTGATCCGTAGGTTCGATCATGCATCATGTTTAATTCACATGTTTAAACTTGTATCCCCGTTAAAAAGTGGTTGGGCTAAGTAAAATCAATCCTATTCTTGCTAGCCCTAAGGATCTCAATCTTATAGGTCCTATCTATTCTTCCTACAGAATAGCATGTGGTTAGTTTGTGTGATGATTATAAATAAATATGGTCTTGTCTATAACGATGTGTCGACCATACTAGCGCTGTTCTTCACACGAGGGAGGTGCGGTCCCGTAGGCACCACCGGCACCACGATCTTTAGGCTGAAGCGATGGCGACCTTAGTAAATGCTACCACTTGAGAATGCTTGTGCGCTTTCACGGGAAATGAGTCAGCACCATCAAAATGCACCCTATGAGAATCATGGCCGTCGTAATCACGACGAGATCACGTATGCGGACTTTACAGAGACCCGTCTGCCAGTTTTCACTAGGGCTGAGGAACCCTTAGAAGCTAATGATTGGCTTCGTGTCATAGATCAGAAGTTTGAGCTGCTAGAGGGTTGTCCAGACCTTTTGAAACCCAAATTTGCCGTCCAACAGTTGAGAGGCCCTGCATCAGCATGGTGGGCAAACTTTCTCGCACGTCAGCCCGTTGGACAGCAAATTACTTGGGCCATGTTCCGAGATGCCTTTCGTCAGCATTTCATTCCTGACTGGGTGATGCAAGCAAAGCTGGAAGAGTTTCTAGCATTGAAGCAGGGTGGTCGAACAGTGGTGCAGTATGTGAATATGTTCAGTCATCTATCACAAGTATGCCCCCGAAGCACGTGGACACTGACAGTAAGAAGAAGAAATGTTTTGTTCGGGGTTTAAAGAGTGATGTTGAAACTCACTTTACTGCCAACCCAACTGCCACCTTCTATGAGACGGTGGATATCGCCATATCCTATGAAAGATCTATGCTTAAACAGAAGAGTGAAGAGCGGCGTGCTTCCTCTAATCTATCTGGCGGAATCCAGAAACGCCAGAAGGTTATATTCCATCCTACTCAGCATAACCACCAGCCATCCCACTATCAACAGCACCAGCAAAGCCACCAACCCTATTACTACCCACCACAGCAGCAGCAAGCCCACAGGCAACAGGTGTACACTCACCCTGCTGCCACAACCTATCCACAGCAGCCGAATACCCAGGGTATTCGAACTCCTACTCCCCCAGCTCCCCAGGCTTCGTCCACTGGTAGAGGTCCCTGTTTTAATTGTGGAGAGCCACACTATGTTCGATATTGCCCCTACCCAATCAGGAATACTTCCAACCTCCAACAAGGATCGGGCAGTCAGCAGTATCAGGGTCAAGGCAGGGATAAATCACAGTATGTTCCGAAGGTGAATGCCGGGAAGAAATCTGGACGTGTGTATCACGTTCACACTGGGGATGTTCTTAAAGGAGAACCTGTTTTAGTGGGTATGTTTCCCGTTGCCAGTCATCCTGCAATTACATTATTTGATTCTGGTGCATCGCATACATTCATCAACCGTACTTTTGTTGTAAAGCATGAAATACCCATAAAAGAAATTAAAGATGAATTTTTGGTGCAATCGCCGGGAGGGTGTATACACACACGGGAAATGGTATATCAGGTCCCTATATCTCTTGGTGGATATCTCTATCCCACAGATCTGATAGTACTGAAGGACCAGAACATAGATGTGATCCTTGGGATGAATTGGTTACGCCATTATGGCGCTGTGATAGACGCACTGAATAGAACCATTAAGTTGTTCCTGCCTGATAACCAGTCTCCTCTTCTTATACAATTCCCAACTCCCAAGAGAGCAGTTGAGACATTTAATGCAACCTCAGTGCAAGAAATCAAAGATATACCTGTGGTCTATGAGTTTTCGGATGTATTCTTTGAGGAATTCTTGAATGAGCACTTTGTGGAGTTTCTTCCTTCCTTCTCCCCTAGCCACGGTTCGTTTCTAAGAATCGTGACTTTCTAAAAAGATGAGACTTATAATATGAACCCTTCTACCTTCCTTATGAAACCATGTAAGATATGTCTACTTGATACATTTTCTTTTCCATTACTTAGCCCTAAGCTTTGAATCTCGGGGACGAGATTCCTTTTAAAGGGAATATAATGTAACAACCCGGTGTTACGTTAACCTAAACCTGTCATGTCATCATCATCATTGCATAAGCATTCATGATTAGAGAACCTAATGCAAATAACAAAAAAAATGAGTTTACAGTTCTAGGGTTTGTTTGAGCTCTTCTATATCACATGTGTATGTGTTTACCATTTAAATTTCACTTGCATGTTTAATCTTGATTATAAAAGCAATCAACTAAAACTAATCTTGATGTTTGCAAGTGATTGGCTAACTCGACTCACATATCAAACATGTTTTACAAGTCACATGATGCAAAAGAAAGAATCAAGATTGAATTTGGAATTCAAATTCCAACTCTAGTTAGAAATGGCTAAGTGTTGGAATTGAATATCATTTTCAATTTTGAGAAGCTAACTATAATTAATTTTCTAAATAAAAGTTGCTAACCAATGGCACTATTTCAAAGTATGAACTTTGTACTTTGAGAATGTACTATTGGTTGGGTTTGAAAAAATACCACAACATCATTAATTTATTGCCCAAATATCCAATTTGAAAATCCTTTTCAAAAGCTCAAAATTCAAAGTGTTTTTGTCCCCTTCTTAATTTCATCTCAAAATATTCAAAATTTGGGAAAACTTCAAAAATATAGTTTGTGCATCTTTTTTGAGCTCTACAACTTTGGTATATAAAGTTTTTGAAGTTTTTGAATAAAATTTAAAGTAATTTTAAAAGTTCTTTAAATTGGAAGTTATCCCTTTTTGCATTTTAAACTCTAATTCAAAAATTATTTGGTTTCATGAAAAACTTTCTAAATGAAAGTTGTAGATCTTGAGTAAATGAACAACTTTTATTTTTGGAGATTTTCATCTTTTACTCAAAAATTTAAAGTAATTTTGAAATCCTTAAAATTAAGGTTTTGCCCTCTTTTTGAATTTGAAATGCAAATTCAAAATATATTTGAAATCTGACAAAACTTCTTAAATAAAAGCTGTAGAGAATTAATTTTTGCACAATCCGTATTTTGGGAATTTTTCATCTTTTATTCAAATTTTGAGAGTAATTTGAAAAAGAAAAATAAAAAGATCTCTGTGCTACAGTAATCGGGGGGGGTGAGAAACTGGACTTCTCCTTGCCCATACCGGCCGGCCGTCCGACGTCGCCGTGGCCGTCCTTGGTCGTTCCCGAGGTTCGCGCACGGCCAACCACCTTGCCGTCGTCGTGAAGTTGTCCGCCACACGTCAGTCACTTCCTTGCCCTATAAAAGCTTGAGTCGGCATCCCATTTCTCCTCTTCCTTCTTCTCTGTCACCGTCGGCCGCCGCTCACTCACCGTCAAAATTCTTCGTTCTTGAACTATCATCATCCAATTGCCCTTGCCACTAATTCCGCCACTTCCTCGCGCATCCACCGAGCCCATCCTTGCCTTTGGTGGTTGCCGAAATCGCCCGTGCACCGTCTTCTTCTCCACCTCCGTTCCACGGCCGCCGCCGGAGGAGCGAGTTTGGGTAGGCTCGATTCATCTCGAATCAATCCAATTCCTTGCACCGCAAAGCTACCCTTTAGCCCCTCTTTCGGCGTGCTCACTCTTGCAGGACCCGGAACCACTGCGGTGGTGTAGGGGCACGGCCGGTGTCCGTCGGAGAAACGCCATTGTCTTCACCATCCGCAGCGGTCAGCTCTGCGCAGAACATCTCCGCCTCGACCAACGCCAACCCGGTGTTCGCGGTAAGCTGCTGTTGCTCACGCGCCTCTACCCTTCCTTATCCGCTGCTCGTGTTCACCAGAACGGCATCGCCGCGCCGGTACACCGGTCCGCTGTGGTGGTTGCCGTGGCTAGCTATGCTACGCAACTTCCCCCCTCGCGCTAGGGCACCCTAGGGGTGCGCAGCTATAGCTATAGGGTCCTGGCCACCGTAGGGTCGCCGGTGAGCCGCTCGCCGGTCGAACAGGCCGTCGCAAACCGCGTCACCGTCGCTGCAGGCGTTCCAGCGCCTGGGCGCCCGGCCGAGGACTTCCCAATGCAAAGATGAATATGTTCGGGGTGTTAGGTGTAAAGCATGTTTCTGTTGAAATAGTGTGAATAGTGAAACGGGGTTACTCAAAAGGTCAAGGCTCTTTTTGTAAAAGCGCTGCTGGCGTGCAGGCCGCTTGGCCGCTTGGGCGGCTGTGCCGTCCTGAGCCCAGGCCGCCATGGGCGGGGCCCAGGCCACACAGTGGGCTGCTTGAAAGAGAGAGGGAGTTTTTCTTTTTCTTTTATGTTTTTAAAAGCCTGTTTTTATCTTTTTGTTAAGATTTTATTTGGGCAAGTAAAAAGTGCAAAAATATGTTCTGTGCTCCTTGGTGATGCTCTACCTAGAAAAAATACTAACTTTGGTTTTCCAATAAATTTTATCTATGCAATAAATTGCTCTTTTAATTAATAAGTGCCACTTCAATGATTTTTAATAATTAAAATATAAGTCCAAAAATCATGAGTTTTGTTTTGTGTGCTAATCAGATGATAATGATCTTAATTATGAAGTTTGATCATGTTTTGACTAATTTTTTGTATTATGCTTAATTAATACCTTGTTTTTAATTAAGGTTTAATTAATTAATCTTTTGATTAATTAGGGTTTAACTAATCTCCAATTAGCAAGTTAATTAGCGGCTTTCAATAACTGTAAAAATAGTTAATAAACTAGTAATCAACCTTAATCACTATTAGTGTTGCTTGATTTTGGATTGAGTGATGACCCTAGATCATTAACCCTAATGACCTTCGGCATTTTATGTTGATTAGCGTATCGTAAGTCCGTAAATTCGTCGGCGCTAGTTATACTTCCTTAGTGCAACTATACCGTGAAGAAGAAAGTTGTACTCAAGATAGGTTAACAATCGTTGCATCATTATCGCATGCTCTTTTATTACTGCAATGTAATCATGCATTCCACTCGTGTAGCCGTGCCGTCTAAGGCGGGAGTTGATCTAACTCCAGTCTCCGAAGAAGGTGATCATCGTGAGAAGGTTGGATCTGATCTTGGTGATTGGATAGTTACTCCTAACTTCGTCGAGCCCCAAGGCAAGCCCCGGATGCATTCAACCACCTCTTTGTATTTCAAAAAGCTTTTATATTGTATGTTCCTGATATGATGCATTAGGTGTCAGGAGTTGTGTGATATCCTACTTTGGTGCATTTACCGTACCTTGATATATACCCGGATACTGTTTTGATTTCACAAATGCTAGTATATGCTTAGCCTAGCGATAGCATAGGCTTTATGAAATGTTTTCCAAAAATGTGATAACAATATCCCCGTTGAGGGCAATTATGAAAACCTGATGTTACTTGTTGGTATCCCTTCACTTTGATCGGGTCAAAGGCACGCAACAAGAACATGATGATGAGTAAATTGAGACCGGGTGGAGTGACTTGCACCGGGGAAGGGCTAGTGCCCCGGTGTAGTGTCGTCCCACTTGTGAGTCGGTTAAGCACCGTTCGTTGCCTTGGCCCTTGGATCATGAGGTTATTGGATAGTACTAGTCGCATGCTAATGGCGGTAAGCTCCCTTGTACTATCCATGACGAGAAACGGACAAGCTGGGACGGCGTGGCGTATACCCATCCTACGGGGGCCACCGTGGAAGGGGACCGCGGCGTAGGGAGATGGTGTCTTGTACCTCGTGGCTAGGACCCGTTTCGGCGGGAGAAATGCAAGCGTGAGTTGATGTATGTAAGATGTTCGGTCCTGCATACATCGTGTGGCTAAAGCCCCAATGGGTATATATAAGCGGTTCGAATCGTCGTTGCTCCACGATATGGGAGACTTGATCCTTGCACCAGCATCGTAGTAATGATGGAAGTTGATGATGAGAAGTTTTGAATCCGTTACATGGTTGACAAGTGATTGTTGTAGTAAAGTAAGGATTGGCTTAGTCTCTTTTTGGGCAAAGGTGTCATTTGATCTTGCTAAAGCCTTACCTTGATTCCTATTAGCCAGCATTCCTGAGTCTTCTCCCCAATTTTTTGGTCGGGTAAGTCTTGCGGAGTACTTTTTGTACTCGGGGTTTTGTTTAACCCATTTGCGGGGTGAACCGCGTGAGCAAGTGTGTTTCTGACCCTTGCTGCATGACGGTCGTTGAAGAAGTATCTGACGAGGAATAGATTGTGTGGCCCGTGGGTAGGGCGCTTTCGTTGTGTGTTTGTAATAAAGTTACGTAATGATACTTCCGCTGTTTTGTAATAATGCTACTCTAGTTTGTATAAGTTTGATAAAAGTTTTGTAAATTAAGTTATTGTAAGTCTTCCGCTACTCTGGTATTTTGTATGAAAACTGTTGTAATATTGTGATGTCTCTGTAAGTATCGATCCTGGAGGAATTGTGGTTTATCGGGAGTTCACCCGACGGGACACTCTAGTTTATGTGGTGTACAAGCATAGCCTCAGAGGTCTTAAGGACAATGTCAGGTACTTGTGGGCCATATAATTTAGAGGGTTCTGCCACAATGTATTAGGGGGGCTATATGTAGACGAACAAACATATTTATAGAGTTAGTTAGAGGAGACCATAAAAAATGGTACCAAGATATGGGCGGGTTGTTGAGGTGTCGCAAGAAAGCCTATATTGTGCGCCTATGTTGTGCTCATGGTCCCTCGCCGCTGTCGTTGAAGCTCTTCGAGTTGATGTTCTGCAGCAAATCGACATAGTTCGGCCTATGGAGGTCCTCAATCTCCGTGTCTATGGTGAGCCACAGGTCTTGTGCGAAAGCCCTTCATGTCGAGCAGGTAGTAGGAGCGGACAAGCGCGTGCGCCGTGTCGATTTGGCAGGGCACCATGTTGTGGTCCTGTGGGCTATGTCTTTTTGGCAGGGTGATCCTCACCTTACTCGACGTTGGCGATGCCATCATAGTAATAATAGCGCACATCCTACTTCTTGTCATCGAGGTACCACGGGGACGACAATGAGTTGTCGGTCATGTTCATCGTCAATGTAATTCAAACGCTAAAGGACACATGAAGTCAGTTTGAATCTGTAGCTGATGATGCTTTATAGTGGACTTGGGCATGGATGAACGAATTAGGTGCTCGGTCTCTACCGTGTAGGAGGTGGTGTCCAGGTGGAAGATGATACGGTTTTTCTGCCTGTCCAAAACTACAAACCGTCAATAATTTCTATTTTTATTTTATTTTTAGTATTGATGTACATGTTTCTACATGTAGTTCAATATTTCAACTTGAACTTTATTCTTTCCTTTCTTTTACTTTATTATTGTACGAGTTGTACATGCTGGTTTCACCGGCAGCAGTAGGGTGGTGGCCCTGCTCTCAGCCATACGTGTTCCTCGCCGCCGACGCACCGGCACCAGCAAGCATCGTGCGCGACATGCCGTTGGCGCTCTGCTCCCCCAAATAGGCAAACAGCAGCAGTAACACGGAGCTGTCTGATCTGACAGAGGACCTCCTCGAGGAGATCTTCCTCCGCCTATCGCCGGAAGAGTCGGAGGGCCGCGAGTCCTGGCGCCGCATCCGTGCCTCCTTCGTCTGCAGGTCCTGGCGCCGCATTATCTCCGACGAGTCCGGCTTTCTCGGCCGCTACTTTGCTCGCCACCGAGAAACAATTGAGGCTCAGTGCCGCCTGCAACTGGAACAGAATCAGCATCGCCTTATGTTCTACTGAAGCAACGCCGCCCGGAAGGCCCTCTGGAAAGAGAACTATTTTTACATGCGTGTCACCCCCTCGGACAACACGGATGCGCCGGCAACTCGAGAAGAACGTGCCGGTTGGTCGACCGGGATGGTAAGACGCGCAGCGGATGTGGCAGCGCCGGGCGGCCTTGGTTCCCGAACGGAACGGCCCTGGGTGGGCGCGGTCCGGCCCGAAGGCCTCCGACGGTGGGGACACAGGCCGGGCGAGAGCTGCAGCGTTAGGCTACCCCAGCCGCCTAGAGGACCCTCCGCGGCGGCCGGGCGGCCATATCCACGATATCGCCGTCGCCATCGTTGGCTGAACTGGGAGCAAGAGAGGTAGGCGCGGCCGGCGAGGGAGCCCATGCCGGGTGGCGGCTCCACCGTAGAACCCTAGCGCCCGCCTGACTGACAGAAGGAGACGAAGCCACTGGCTGCCGGACCGGCGGCACGGAGGAGCGGCGGCACAGCGCGCGGACTAGAGGAGCTTCGGTGGTGAGCTTTGGCTGGAGGAGCGGCGGTGCGAAACATGGAGGCGGCGGCGAGACACGGAGACGAGAGGAAAGAAACGAATTTTTTTTAATCGGAATCGAACGTGTGCTTGAGTGAGTGGGCCGTGCGAATGGGCTAGAAAGTGGACAATTGGGCCAACGGTTAGCTAAGATTAGAATGAGCCGGACCAAATTTAGGTAGAGGAAATTTTGCCTTTTAAGTATTAAGGATAGAATAGATATAACAGGTGTTTAGGTGTATGTTATCATGTGTTCCCATGTGTTATATGTATGTTATCGTGGTATTATATGTTTCCATGGCAACGCACGGACATTTATCTAGTGAAACTTCTAATAACATAATTCATAAATGAATCCAGCTACCTGAAGAGTTGAAAGTTTTGCCGTCATAACTCGCAACTGAATCCAGCACCTGAAACCATAACTAGCATATAGCTTCGAGCCTACAACAGTACACTGGAACACAGCAAAGCAAATAAAAGTCACAACAATCTACGTCTGTTCTACAGACTGACGACACGTTCTAGAGAATGACAACAAAGGTAAAACGTGACAGCTACTGATCATCATCCATGCGAAGATCACGGCCACTTATCATTGAAGGGCACAGGAATGATCCTCTCTTCGTCATCGGTAGTATACATGCATATTTTGCGACCTAAAAGGCTAGCTCGTAAATTATCAGGACTTTTTGGCTTTAGTCGCTTCCACCATCATTATCACCGCCAGTGCTCCTGTGGCTCTCAGTGCCCGAGGGCTCAGAGGCGATCCCACCAGCATCCTGTTTGTTCACTGGTGGTGGTGGCTGAGCTTGTTGAACTTGAATGGACTGAGGCATGCCATTGACCATGCCAGGTCTAGCAACCATTTGTCCACTGAAATTTAGCAACTGAGCCTGCTGCTGCTGAAGTTGCTGCTCCTGCATCTGCTGGGGTGTTAGAGGTGTCCTCGGTGGGAACATAGGCACCTGTGACATGTACTGCCCTACTCCAGGTGATGTACCAGGCGGCGCCATCTGTTTGCAGAAATAACATGAGGGCATATAGTAGAAAGGATATGTGCACAGCTAGGTCTAGAAATGACAAACCTGAGGGCGGCTTACAGCAGTCTGTGGTTGGGCATCTGCGATTGCAGCGAGATACAAGAGGTTCTTCTGAAGTTGTGATTGATACCTGAAAGTTTCATGGAAGAAAATATACTATTAACAAGAAAGAGCTTTGCATCAGGAAAAACTTCTCAATTAATTTACATGTAGTCAGGCGACAGGACGACGCCTTGCCTCTGGCAACCAGGTTACGCTGCAACATCTAAGTGACAACATGGCATTTTGTATCTTAGTTACAGCTTATAGCACACTGCATGTATTCTATTTCGCTGGCAAGATTGCATATGCTGAATGGATGTTTATTAAAGCATGTATGCCAAGGAAAACCTGCTGAACAGGGCTAGTAAATTTTTTATTTATTCTATCGTAATATCCTCATGTGACTTCATTTGTGAAGGGTGACTTTATGAGTTGAATATTTTTCATGTTAATTGCCAACAAGTAGACATCATTGATTGAAATCTCATAATCATATTAACTGCAGATATAATGGTTAACAACAGCTTTGTGTATGCTCAGCAAATATGTGAGATGTTCTTAGTGCTTCGGGCCAAAGGCTTGGCCTGGCTTTTTTGGTACAAACAGATCAGCTGGGCAAACATGGTCTTTTTTTTTTTGTCAGTTTTTTTTTTTATCCTACATCACTGAGAAGATTCTCGTTAAGTCCAAACCACAAGTCTAGTAATCACCAATCAAGAAAAGGAAACATTGACAAGCACAAAGACAACAAAGTTTACACCACATTATTGAGGACATCTTTACACCACATTATTGAGGACATCATCAGCCTGCGGCCATAGAGAACCTAAGTATAAAAGAGCACTGCTGGTAAGAAGCCAGTTGAACAATATTTTTACGGTTCCAGTGCATTCCTTGTCACTTTGCATAGTGAAGTGCCATTAAGATGGCACTAGTACAACAATAACATTGCTGTGTGGTAACCCATCTAGATGTGATATGTACTGCATGCTGAGTGCCAAACTGCATCACATAGTAATACTCCAAAACACATGTCCTGTCAATAACTCATACTATGAATGACTACAGAATACACCGAAGACTTTGCATTCTAATATTTAGATGAAGCATTCACTAGACTCTCCCAGAAAAACAATACCAAGAAAAGGTTAGAGACATTCTTGTCAGGTTTGCATCATATTAAGTTTATGAAAAAAATATATTAGTCAAATATGCAAAATATAATTCATTATGGCCATATATAGTATTCAACATTAGCCTACCTTTTGCCAGCATACAAGTTCCTTTCTTGATTTTACGTGTTTATTTGCATTTATGGCAGTTTCTTTCAAAACGCATTTACGTGTTAATTTGCATATATGGGTTTCTTTCAACCACATTGGTGCAATGGACAAAATTAGACTCGGGTATAGGTAACAACCAATTAAACTCTACAAAGGAGTTTTGCTTCCTGAGCAGCTAGCGTGGCCACATTAGAAAGTTAATTTTCCACAGTTGGATACTCCTTGTATTGCACAGATTTATCCCACAGCTCTTTACTGTTCCTACGTCACCCGTCGCCGCCTGATGCGTTGGATAGCAAAAATATCTCCCTCGCCTGCCTCTCACCTCCTTTCTCTCTCCCCCTTCCTCTCTCCACTCCCGAGGCGGCGGCGGACGTGAGGCGACAGCGCACCCCTCCCTCTCCCCACCCCCGTGAATCCCAGCGTCGTCGCTCTGACCTGCGCGACCGGCCCCTCCGCCACTGGGCTGCCGGATCGGGCGGCCTACGGCGCAGCGGGCTCTAGATGAAGGTACTTTCTCACTGTCGCTCCCCCTCCCCTTTCCCTCGCCGATGCCAGGGAGTTGTCGATCTAAGCTTGCTGACGACTCCACCCTCCAGGGCCTTCCACTTGCCTCTTGCGCGGCCTCCACTTGGCGCCATGCCCGACGCCAAGGCCCCTCCAGGCATCGGTGGGCCCGGGCATGGCGGCACAGGCATGGACCTAAGAGAAGCACCCAGCGCGACAGCCCCAGCCAAGCAGCCCCCCATGGAGCGGCAACCACAGCACGGGTGAGCGGGCTGCGTCGGTCTACGCGAAAGATCCCTGGCCCCTACTCTCCTCTCTCGCTACGCCGTGTGGGCTGCTCACTGCCGAACCCGCACTTCACCAACTGCATGGCCAGAACAAGTGCGCCTATGGCCGGATTCGCTGACTCTCACCAGATCTAGGGCGACACAGCGAAGGGTCATGGGGCAGGCACGCCACTCCCCTCTCGCTTATTAGTGCTTCATTCCTTTTTTCGCAAATTGAGAAGCTGCTGGAGAGGACAACCTCAGCGCATGCAAGGTGCTTAATGTGTTGCCTGTACCCACATGTGAATATTTTTTTTTTAATTATATTACCATTGCTCCTTTGAGTTTCTTCGAGTACAATGTTAACTGACATTTCTTTGCGACATTGGTTAAGCAATGCAGAGAAACTCTTCGCCTCCTGCTATAGCTGACAAGAAGCATGACGAAGCCTTTCTTCCAATGAATTAAATTGTTGTTCCAATAGAAATAGACAATTTTGCAGCATCTTATAGAGTATGTTGCTTTAATTCTATGGATTTCAGTAGTAATAAAAGTTGCTTACTGGCTTTCAAGTTCCACAGCCTCTAACATTATATAGTGCTATGTGTTGTTTACTCAGTTCCCCTTTACACTGACTTGATTGAAAGAATCTGCTACCATGTATTGATATTAATTCATAGGACTCATAGAAATGAAATGATAATTGTGTATTTTGGGTTAAAAATCACAATGGACTCAATGCCGTCCACCTACATAGTAGAGCCTAAGAAATTGTGTCTGTATTTTCGGGCTAAAATTGTAGACAGGTCTGAAGAAGTCTTTTTTTTTTATGTGTGCGAAAACTGAAGATGCGGTCTGCCTACATAAAGTTCTCATACATGTTACTTTTTTTCATCTAGATTTGTGACTACATGGCTAAAGGCTGTGACATTGAGAGTTGACATCCAGGGAGCAGCAACTTTAAGACGGATACTTGGTGAATCTGTAGCTTTCATATTTTTAGTTGCTGTCACAAGATAAGTGCCGATGGTTATGCTGATAGATCTGTTTATCAATTAACTTTGCTAAATAGACCTGCGTTATTAATTGTTCCATTTCAGGTCTGAGTTTCTGGGCTAATGAAAAAAGAAGAGGGATCAGGCTAATTTCAGGCACCATTTTGAGCGCTTTTTCTGATTCCTCTTTGTGCTTGTGCAACATTTGCTAAATTAGATTTGAAAACTGTTGTCTCTACACAAAAAAGGCAAATGTTCTTCCAGTACACTACACACCTTCGCTTATTTCTTTGCTAGCATGTGCTGTTTTCCAGACAGGCAGACAATGACCATACAAGCGATACCGGGGATGAGATTAAATAAGTAAGTTGGTGTCACTCATTTCTAGATTTCCTTTAATGCTTACTACGAAAGGGATTTTTTTTCCCAGGTGTTTAGTTTGTAGATTTGAGTGCCATGCACCAGAGAGTGGAATGCCTCCTTGGTTTTCTGTCTTGATGCAAGTCAGACAAAATTCCCAAACTCTGCGTTTGTTTGCTTAATGGTCCAATTTCGTTGTGACTGCTATCTTTGCCTGAAGATGTCTACAGATTTCTTTTCTGCCATTGTTTTGTCCATAAACTCATGGGAGATGATTCTCTCTTATCTGAATATGTGGTTAGTTCTTCTGCAACTCTACAGGTTTATATTTTCCTGTGTTGCCTACTTGCATTATGGTGCCTTCCTCCAAAAGGAACAATAGGAACACCCTTTTACAATATCTATATTATGGTTCCTTGGGCTTATGCCATCCATCATATTTAAAAGCTCCTTGAAATGTTTATTTCACATGGTACTCTCAATGTTCATGTCCCTTTTTTTCCCTGTAGGTCAATTTGAATCTATCGCATAATTTCCCATGCCTTTTACCTCCTTGGCAAATGTTAATCACCAAACTACCTTCAAGTGGCCCAGGTTCTGTTCTTTTGGTCAGATTCTTGTGGCTCGGGCAATTTCCCAGTTGTGACATGTGCTGTTTGATAGGTTTCTTTGGTCTGTCATCAGTTCTGCCTTTTAGTTGTTCCTGTCTGAAATTCATTTTCATGCTTTGTGATTAATGCATTGATTCCTGAGAAAAAAAAAAAAAAAACTCTTAAAGGGTTCAGGTGGTCTGTTGATAGTTAAGTTTTGGTGTTTATGCTATTCTATCTCAGTTTGTTTTGCTTCCCTATGTTTTTTTCTTTTGCTCTTGATAATTGTACTGCTGATTTTCTGTTTCCTATGCAAGGTACGAACTCCATAAACAGAGCTAGGTTCCTCTCTAGAGATTGGCCACCGCTCAGTGATGTTGAAGATGTCACTTGAGGGATACCATGCTAATGCATCTGAGCCCCAGCCGCCGCTTGAAACGAGCACAAGCGAGAGAGGACCATGTGTGCGCCTCTAACTCGCTCCGAAGAGTGTGTCCCTCCAGCCAGCGCCGAGCCTCCCTCCTCTGCCTTCCTCTCTTTGGGCCTTGTTTGTCGGTCCGAGACTCCAAGTGGAAGAACAATGAAGATGAGCTAGTCTTCCCCCTCTTCTGGCAGTAAGTACGAGTACCAAATCCTCTAGTCCTCTCTTCTTTCTATTGAATGTCGATTCATTGTGCATGTTCAGATCTGTTCTTTACTTCTTTGCTTGTTGATTGTGCTATGCAATCTACGCTAGGTCATATGCTCAATTCGATCATATGTCAACTAGCACAAAACAAATAATAACTAGTCTATGGGTAGTTACAGCTAGTCTCATGGGTTGGGGTTGATGGCATGTTCTAAGACCTTGGGACATCATCCTATATCGTGGATCAGGTTTGCATCCATTTGGACCATTTCAGCCAAGGTCACCGCTCCGCCACATCGAGGGCATAACAGGGGTTGATTGGGCCGTTTGTGTGGGCTAGGGGAGAGGCAAGGAAGAGATGATGTAGGTTGCCGCTGCAGAGATTTGGGAGGCAGCTGGCATCAAAGAAGACCACCTGCCACCAGCGGACAAGACTTCACGACTTTGGGAGAGCAGCAGCCAACAAAAAATTAAGAAATCTCCCAGCTACTATACTCCATATCATGATTTGCAAATACTGGGAGTCAATTTGCCTCAAGTAGCTTGATCTGGAAAGGAGTCAATTTGCCAGGGAATATTCATTCAGCAGATCATCAATTAGGCAGAGGAGCTTTTCTCAGATGGAACAATGTGAGAAAGCAAAACAGATTTGTTGTATGCCCACATTCGCAAGAAAGTTTGGGTCGAACAAGGTTGTCCTGCAAAGCTAGTTTTTGGCTAGGCAAACAGTAACCACAAGAGTATCAAGCAAAACCATTGTAGATAAGAAATATATGGGCCAACAATATCGAAGATGTCTCTACAGTTTTGAGCTTCTAGTAGCTCATTCTCTGGTATATATTTACATGATACACCAAAGTTATAACACATGCTATTGCTACCTCATTATTAGATGACAAATTAGTAACAAGAGATATTTGGAATTAACTAAAGATCAAGGAAAGCTAGCAACAAAATGAAGACATGTTTAAAACATATGTTCAATTAATGCAAGGATGAGCGACCAAACAGGAAGCCTCAAAATTTAGCTCATTAAATGATCATATCAAATAGAAAAAAAAAACAAATGAGAAAGGTTTAACCAAATACATACTGAGCACATTCTGCCAATTTTCCAAGGTTCTGATTTTCCAAAATAGCCAAAATAAGCTGCTTATTTTCATCCAGATACTGCAGACAAAAAAAAAAAAAAAAAGATCAATCAGGAAAGTTACAAATGTGCAAGAGATCACATACAAAACTGATTAAACTGGAATACAAGGGCCAATTGTGCCATATAAAATGAATAAAACATTGAAGGTAAGTCGTAAAATTGCAATATAAAAGACAAGGTAGTTCTGTGAGAACAAATGAAAACACTTGAAATACAAGATATTTACAGATCAATTGAATGAGCATATAAAGAACAATATTTATTAAATATAGCTGGTGTTAGATGTAAAGTATTAAACATCAGTTCTGTCTGGAACTATATTCTTGAAATGCAAATGTTTGGTCCAGTGGGCTACATAAACATGGGGCCATTCTATGTTTGAAACAGATCAGGCCTATATTTCGCTCAATCTTGAAAAAGGAAGAACCAACTTGGCTACAATTATTTGGAATAATGCAAGTACAACAAAGATGAACATTCTTCAGTGCCTATTAGACGAACATTCTTCAGTGCCTATTTATAAGCATTATATGCATTGGCAGTCTATGATTAACAAAATTAAAAGTAGCTACTAGAAAACTTAAGTACAAAATACAAAGGACAATGAGCAGGAAATTAATAGATGAAAGACAAGCGAATTAACAAAGCTGTTACTTTTCCCTTTTTAACTGAGCAACAAGATGAACATTGAAAATAAGAAATATAACACTAGATTTCCAATGAAAACATATTGAGGCATTCCCAGAACTGAGTACAAAATTTACTACTGCTAGTTACAGTTAGAACTTGGAAGGTATGTCAATCATAAACTCATATCTGAAGTGCTTGTTAAACTTCTGATAAGCCTGTAAATAAATTGGAATATATGTATATATAATCCATAAAGCTGCCGCTGATTCTCCATGAGCCATGACATCTTCCATCACAACACCAAAGAAATTATGCCATCAAGAGAAGGGAATGTACATACAGAGAAGGATTTGCAGGTTACTAAAGAGTGTCAGTGTGAGGTCAACACCACAGAGCACATATGGAAAGCATCATTTGCCTTCTGTTCGAAGCAATGTGACATAAGGCCATGCTACAAGAAAGGACTCACCTCCCATTACCAAAAAAAATAAATAAATAAAAACATTGAAATGCTGTGCTCTTATTATAACAGAGAGCACGAATGGTCCTGTTGTGTGGTAAAATCTTTGGTGCGGAGCCACCATAATAAGACAAATATATTATCAACCAAGCATCAGGATTCATGTCTGACAGATTAAAAAGAAAATATTCATGACTAACAACAGGATCATAATATAATACCAAAATATCCAATAGATCAAAAGAACTCACTACACCAGCTTCAGAGGACGCTGGTCAAATCCACCAAGAAATCTAGAAAGGAAAACCTAGCATCTTTACTAATCCACTAATACGATACGTCAGTAATCGATCCCAGCGCATGCGGACGAAATGCATCAGATTGGAGCCGGCAAGATGATCAATCTTTGACCGAAATGGCGCCCCAAGAAAACCCCACACGATTACACGAAGCAGGGATGCGAACCCTATCAGAACTGCGAGGGAGGAAAGTGAGGGCGAAAGAAGGCACCTTTTGGATCTGCTCAGTGGTGATTCCGGCGGCCGGGGTCATCACCGGCGACTGCGGCTGCATGGGCATCGGCTGCTGCATCCCTTCTGCTGGCTCTGGTATCTTGGTGTCGCGGGGGTTTGGGTTTTGGGGGGTTTGAGTTTGGTCGGCGCAGGGAAGGGTGAGTGGAAGGCTGGCTGGAAGCCTCTGCCAGTCAAAGCGACTCTGTGACAAGTTGGGAACATGTAACGGAAAAAAAAAAATCATACTATATTCCTTCCGTCTCTTTTTAATGGTTGTTTTCGTTTTTAAATATCATCGATTAGTATTATAATTTATATCATTAGAAAAATCTTTAGATCTAGTTTTTTTAATAAATTTATTTAGAGATATAAATATTACACGTATTTTTATAAATCAAGTCAAACTTATGGCACAAACATCCAAAAGCGACAATTAAATAGGGAACAACGAGGGAGTACCTTATAAAATGAAAAAAATACTCCATGTCAACGATTTTTTTCAACGCACACGGCCCGGCATGGTGCTGTGCAGGTCAGGACTAGTATGGTTAGATATACTCCTTCCGTCCATAAAAGACCGCTATTTTAGAACTTTTACTATTTAAAAATTTTATATATATTATAAAATAAATAAATTATTATTAAAGTATCTCAAATTATAAAATAAGTCATAATAAGATACATGACATTTGAATTTTAAATAAGACGAATGATCAAACATAGTTTTTAAAAGTTCTATAATGATGGTTTTTTGTGGATGGAGAGAGTACAAGACTAGGGCATATAGGGCCGGTACGGCATATTCCGATAAAATAAATTCGGTCCTATGTTACATCGTGCATCTTTCACAGCTCATATCCCATAAACTGACTCACCATCTCGCCATGTGCTCTCTTTTGTAATTCTCCATCCGCACCGCTAAATCCTGATTCCCCATACCCCATGTGCCGCTGGGCATTGGAAGGCGAACAGCTATAACTTACCGCTCGCCCGCCCCTTCTTCCTTCCTCTCATCGCATAAGGCCGTCGCCTGCCAGTTTTTTTCTCTTCTCTCGTCAACTCACCACGCATGGCGGCCATGGACATTGCACACATCTGCCACCTTCATCCTCACCACACTCATAGGCCTCCCTTCTTTCTTCTTCGCTTCGAGCGTGGCCTCGAGGGTCAGCGGCAGCCTCTTCTGGTCGAGCGCGTAGTGCCCCTGGCTCTAGCGGCGGTGGGCTCGACTCCTCTCCTCCATCATCCCCTGCTGAAGCGGGCCTCAGGCTGGCATGACCTCCTAGCAGGCCATACTCATCGGGCTAGCCTTACCCAAAAAGTGGCCCAACTGGCTGTGTTGGGGCCGATGGCCAGACACGAAGCCTTAATGGGCACAGGCAAAAGGCATGATGTGTCGTGCCTACCCGACCCCATCAAGTCATGCCTAGCACGGGTCCGTGTTGTGTCAAGTTAGGCCGACGAGTTGGTCATCTATATTCAAAATAGCGAGTGTTATTCACACTTTTCGGAAAGCCAAATATTTACTCCTTCTATTTTAAAATAAGTGTAGTCTTTCTAAAAATGTCATTCACGCTTCCTAAGAAGCAAAATGCTTTTAACTTCAACTAAATATATAATAAAAAACTAAATATGTATCATTAGATTATTTATTGAATATATTTTCATGATAAATTTATTTATAAATAAAAATATTGCTAATATTTTTAATAATTCTAATTAAATTTAACATAGTTTGACCATCGTAAAATTGGAGTCTAAACCAACTATACCAATCTCTACACTATTATAATACACCAAAGTTTTGTCTGCTAAAGCCCCACCACCCCACCACCCACACAGTCATGCTTAATTTTAGTCTCTCAAAATTTATGTACGGAGAAATCTAACTTTTGAATTTAATGGCCTAGATCTCTCCTGAATCCTTCTCCCTCACTCGATGAATATAATAAAAGCCAAAATCATTTGGATTATGTACATTGTTGAAACCACACACATCCACCCCGCACTCACGCTTGATTCCGAAGGCTGGACTCCCCCACCTCTCACCCTGCACCCTCGCCCGCCATGTATTCCTGGATGCAATCACTCCACCGATTTCGTCGTCTATTCCATCCTTTAATTCCCTTCCCCTAATTATGTAATTGTGTGTAACTATCATCTTAATTTTGTTTCTTTAGTTCCATTTCTTTTCTTGAATTCAAACCTCCCATTCAATTCCTGGCCAAGATCAAACGCATCGGTATATTGTGCTCATGCTTTTCATGCAAAGGACGATGAGTTTTCTCCTTCTCCAAAATCACCACATATTTATCCGAGCTTTGAGAATTGAATCAATGGAACATGAGTTTTGGGTTGTTTCACCTTACTACTTTGAGGTGCATGGTGGGAGTACCAAAAAGCACCCATCCGACTATATTTTCCAGGAAATTGGAAATAATCTGCATAATGCATAGAGGGCATGCACAAATGCTACCTCAGATGAGAACATTCAGATGCAAAGCCTGAAAAAGTTTGGTATTCCTCCCCCTCATCCCTACCTTGCTCGGATGTTGACAGCGGAAAATTTGCTTTATTTTGAGTCCAAGGGGGCTAAGAATAATAGCAGGTAACCTTTGCAACACATGTGTCCATTTCATTTTTTATCACATTAAAATATTTTACCAGTGTTCCAAACCACTGGTTGCTTGGCTGCTTTTGTTTTAGGTCGTCCATTTGTCCAACTTCATCTGCCAACGTATGAAGTCTTACAAGAAAGTAGGTATTATTATCGTTTATGATAAGCGTCCTTTTCTTTGAATTTCTCACCTTTCATTGATCCCATTTTTGTTATTTTATGAAATGAAAAAAGGATAAGGGGATGCATAAGGTTAGTTGTTTTCATGGGTGGTGTTTTACCATTGGGCACTGATGTTGGCTACTATGTTGGTGGAAAGGTCATTTTCTTATTTTGTCTCTCAAATTTCTTTTAACATGGTGACACTGTGTACAACACACATAAAAATACTCGAAATGTCATCCACTTTATAATTGTGTACAACACACAAAGGTTGAATCATGGCGCATGTGAGGTTGGGCTAGCGGCTAGGGTTAGGCGACGCAGAGGGAGAAGAGGCAGCAACTGTAGAGAAGCAGGGGAGAAGACTGAAGCTTAGAAGAAAGAAGAGGAGATAGAAGGCATTATGCCTATTCTTTTCTTAAGATTGGAAGGTTACATAGCTCCTGTATTTATAGTCTTGGGAGACTTAGTCCCTAAGCAATCTAAACCTATCCAATCTAATCTACAGTGCAGTGGGTACTGTTCACGCCAGGCCTGCTTTGGGCCAATAGTGCGCTTTGGCCCAGGCCTTGCTCCGACGCAGAGCCCTCCATTAGACATACGACATCTCCCTCCACTTCTCCACACAGCGCGTCCTTGTGATGTATTCTTGCTTGTTTGTTGCCGTCGCTCTTGGAAGAAGGCTCCTCTAAAATCACCGCATGTATGCTGAAGATGAATTCCTTTAGCTTGATCTCTGTGTTGGTGGCATTGCCACGAGTGTAGACGATGACGAGCTCATTGTGGAGTTGGAGATTGTTGGAGTAATTGACGATGAAGGGGCAGTATATATGGTACCTTTAGATCTGCTATTGGATGGGGACTAGACAAAATTGGTGGTGCCATTGCTACTCTGGTTCGAGCTTGGTGATGTATAGTTCATTCATTACTTGTTCCCGATCTCTAGGATTTTTGACAATTTGGGGTCCTCCATCTGTTGTTTTGCCTTGATCATCGTTGGGGCATTTGAGTCTTAAGGCTTGCTATTCTCCAGTTGAATTGAATCCATTGAAAGAGAATCGTTGAGGCCATCGAAGAATTCGTTGAACTTCCACGTCCAACGATTCAAGACCATGCTGAAGTCATCTACACAGTTCCTCTTAGTGGTTGCGTGGCAGGTCTCATGGCCGCTGTGGGGTGCAGTGGATAGGGAGGGTGCGGGTGCGCAGGGCAGCAGCAGGCTGTTGCTGTTGTAGGTGGCGGTGGGAGCCTCAAAGTTGGTGATTGGAGCATACCTGTCATCGACGAATGTGATAGAAGAAGTTCCCATGAGGAAAGAATGTGCTATTGCAGATGTTGGTGTTGAATCTCTCCATGGTCGTGGCCAAAGCATTGCTTGAAGTATTGATCTGGTCTCGGGATACTAGATGTAATAGTCCAACCCGAGGAGGGGGCAGGAAGAAGGCGGCGGCAACTGTAGAGAGGCAGGGAAGAAGACTGAGGCTTAGAAGAGGGAAGAGGAGATAGAAGGCATTATGCCTATTCTTTTCTTAAGTTGAAAGCTTACATATATATCCCTTGTATTTATAGTCCTGGGAGACTTAGCCCTTAAGCAATCTAAACCTATCAATCTAATCTATAGCGGGACGGCGGTGGCTGCGGTTGTGCGTGCTACGAGGGAGGAGCCTTCTTCCAAGAGCGACGTCAACATCCAAGCAAGAATACAGCACGACGACGCATTGTGTGGAGAAGCGAGGGGACATGTCATACATCTAATTGAGCCCCTGCGTCGTAGCAAAGCCTGGGCCAAAGCACCCTATTGGGCCCAAAACAGGCCTGGCATTTGCGACGAGGACGACAACCTCCCCACTGTCATCGACAGTAATGGCCGCCCCTGCAGCTCACCTGGGAGTTCAACTTCAACTTCAACTTCAACTTCTCCAACTTCAGTGTCGCGGAAGAAAGGCAGAGGGCACTGAGACCCACCCCGTACCCGCCCCAACCCGTTCGTCGACACCACCAGGTACCAACCCAACCCCACCCAAAAATAAAATTAGTAAACCCGCCCCAACCCACCCCGTTCCTGCGGGTTCACCCATTCAACAAACTCGATCTAAATTCCCACGGCACGGGCGGCGGCGGCGGGCGGGCGGCGCATGCGACGCTGGGAGGTGCACGCGGCTCATGGCATTCGTCCCACACGCGCCGGCGACGACGGTCGTCCATCGACCATGCTTTGCATGCTTGCGGTTGGAATTGCAGCAAGCTGTATGCTTTGGCTGGGTGGCATTGCATGCATGTCTATGGATCGGAATCCTGCATGCGAGGTTGCGTGTGGGTGTGGCAACCCTTCGCCTGTGCTCTGCTGCTGCATCTCGCGTCGCTTTAGCTTCGGGCCGGCGGTGGGGCGCATCGGGTCGGCCATGGCCGCCGCGGCAAATACACCTGCCACCGGCGTGGCACGCGAGAGCAAGCCGCCGTACTTCGCACTGATGGTTGAGTCGCAGCCGCAGGAGTCGAAATGGGCAAAGGCGCCAAACGCATGGACGGGAGGCCGCCGCCGCCGCATCTCGGCGCATCGTGAGGGCTAAGACCGGTGCGGCCGAGGCACGCCGAGGCACGGCCATCGCCGCCATACGCCTGTCCCGCCCCCCGACCCGCCCCAACCCACCTTCTCTATAACCCAACCCGCCCGACCCATATGCAAATAGAACCCGTTTCCACCCATCCACACACACCCCATCTCATAACCCGCCCCAAAAAACCCGCTTGCCCCCGACCCATTAGCAGGCTGACTGAGGGCTATGGGTCTGCGTGCGGCTGTACCCGGAAGGCCTTGTTTGGCTGCATCTAAATACACTCCAATCCCTACGGTTTTGAGGGGATTGAGGTGTATTTTGAACTAAAATACACTTCAATCCCCTCAAAACCGTATGGATTGGAGTGTATTTAGGTGCAGCCAAACAAGGCCGAAGTGTTCCCGCCACTCGTAACAACCCATGTTTGCTGTGCTGCGATAACGTGGAGCCGCTAAGGCTTCCTTTGTTAGCTATGTGAGGCTTGGTTGGAGCCCACGAACGATGATCAGTGAAGGACCGCGACCTCTCGAAGGTGCAGGTGATCTGCAACAACTACATTAGCTCGTTACGACGGCATCGGTGCAGACGTTGCCATACTGGCACTGATAGCTGTGCTGAGTGCTGACATCAAAAGATAGAAACCTCTTTTCCTCAACACACCACCGAGTAGTTTCTTATGTTCCTCATTGGAACTTTAAATTTAAAATGGTAGAATTGTGTACTGCACACACATAAGAAAATACTCAAAATGCCATTGATTTTATAATTGTGTACGTTGAAAAAATTATGTTATATATGTATTAGATCCATACCAGATTGAGAAAAACAATTCATTTTCACTAAAAACAAATGGGATAAAAACAGCTCCATTAGATCCATTTCTCAATTGTCTTTCCCTATATTTTTTCTCAATCTCTCAAAATCTCCTTTGAAGCCCTCAAAGGAGGGAATCCAATGCGTTTTTTCTCAATTCCCTTTCCTCCACTGCATCTGTCACTGGCATGCGGGCCCATGCTCTGCTACGTCGCGCACGTTAGGTCATCGGTGGGATGCCCAGCTGCTACTGATGGCCAAGCGGACTAGAGCAACGCCACCATCGACACTATGTACTTGGGCACCATCCACTGCGCGCCCATGAGGGTTGCTCTTTTCTCAACTCACACTACTATGAGCTCCTCAAGGCTAATGTAGATGAGCTCCCTGCCGTGTAGCTCTGGCTCACCATCTGCAACGAGGACGGCAGCCTCCCGCTATCGTTGAGAATGGTGACCACTCGTTGTGGCTCACCTAGGATTTCAACTTCTCCAACTTCAATGTCACGGAAGTGGAGGTAGAGGGGATGAGGGCCATGAATGGGTGTGTGGGGCTATAACTAAAAGTGTTCCTACCGCTCGCAAGAACCCATGTCAGCCATGATAACATAGAGCTACTAAGGCTTCCTGCATCAGCTGCGTGATGCTTGGTTGGAGCCACATGGACAAGGAGATGACAAGTGGGCTTGACATGAATGGACGATATAAGGGTAGTCTGGAGATGGTGGACGCGGAGCTAGATGACACCCAAAAACGGCTAAACATGAACCAGACCAACCTAGACATGGACAACCAAGGCGGTGCTGCTAATAGAGGCATGAAAACGAAGGACCACGACATCGGTTAGGTGCACTCAGTTGACTGTGGCCATATTAGCTTATTGAATAGGCAAAATGATGGCATCGCCGCAAACGTTGCTAGATTTGCACTGATGGCTGTGATGCTGCTCTGCCTCTGTCTCCATGTGCGCCACCCCCACTAGAACAATGCTATGCCGATCGTCCCACATGGTATGTCCTCCACAACCACATGCCTCGCTGTAAAACGCATGCAGAACCTAGTGTCGAGCATGTGCCTGGCAAACTCCCATACCAGTGCCATTACTACAAGAGTGTCACACGAAGGCACGCATCTCCTTTCTCTACTAGAGCAGAGGGTCAAGGATTCGAGCTTGATCCATCTCCGATCTTCGCAGAATGGAATCTGAGGTAAGAAGATAGAAACTTTGCCCCTTCTGATGAACACACCACTCCCTCTGTTTCCCAATTGTAGGACCAACTACAAGTCGGGCCAACGAAGGAGCCCCACGCCCTCTATCCCTCTACGCAATCCTAGCTCAGGATGTCGATCAAGCAGCCAGGTGAAGAGCCGCTTATGTCCTCACCTCTCTTGCCACCAGCCAGGTCCCATGCACCCATCACTGACCATGAGGCCCATCACCATCCTTACCCCTCCTAATATCCTACCTCCTAACAGCGAGCTAGACTCTTCTTCGGCAGTAACCAGCCATTTCCCGAGTATCCCAAGCCTCCTGTGGCATGATCCCCACGCTGAGAGCCCCTATACCTCCTACTCCCTCAGGTAACCACACCCGATCCATCCCCCATGCCCTAATCGCTGCTGATGGCTATGCTAATGCTTCGCCTCTGCCCCCACTTGCACCACAACCACCACTAGAAATGGTGCATCTATGTCGACCATTCCACGTGGTCTATATTCAATGACCATGCGCCTCGCTGCAAAGAGCATGGAGAATCTAGTGGCGAGCATGCACCTGGCGTACCCCGACGCCAGTGCCAATACCATTAGAGTGTGTCACACGAAGGCATCTCCTTTCTCTACCAAAGCGAAGGTTCTAATGGTCGACCTCGATCTGTCGTGCTCTTTGTAGAGTGAAATCTATAGTAAGAAGATAGAAACTATGCCTCTTCTCCCCCAACGCACCACCGAGAAATTTCATGTGCTCCGTATTGAAACTTTTAACATGATGGCATGGCGTACATCACACACATGAAAATACTCAAAATTTCATCCTTCTTTATAATTGTGTATATCACACAAAAAGGTTGAAAATAATTTTTGTTTATATATGTTTTAGAACATCTTCACCACATTAAGAAAACAATCTATTTTCACAAACACAAATCGTAAAAAAACAGCTCCAATAGATCATCTTTCTCAATCTCTTTCCCTCTATTTTTTCTCCATCGCTTGAAAGCCCCTTCAATCCCCCAAATTGAGGGAATCGACCAATCCGTTTTCTCAATCATCTTTCCTTCCCCATCTATCTCTAGTAGGCGGGCCCCTACTCTACTACATCGCGCTTGCGAGGTCTCTCGTAGTATCCCTAGTCGCTACCAGTAGCTAAGCGGACGCGTCATCATTGAGCGGAGCGGAGTGGAGCTACAGCGCCATTGACACTGAATACCCAGGCACCATCCATGGCGCGGACACGAGATCCATGCTTTTGCCAGCCATGCCCTACTATGTACTTGTCAATTGTAACACCCTAAAATTTGCATCCTTTGAAATATAGATAAATTGATTTACTTTTGTATCTTTGTGCTCATAAAAACAAAGGAAAAATAAAATTTGTCATTATATTAAAATTCATCATTAGGCTACATGCATGTTGTTGCATACATGCTGGTGCATTTTTTCGTATTGTGTGGTTTGGACTTATCTCAAACTAATTAAAAATGTTCTTCAAAATGGCTTGGAAAAATTAGAAAAGAAAAAGGAAAGGAAAAACCTTTCTCCCTCTCTCTCTTTCGACCTATTAGACCATTCCTACTTTCCTAGCCGCAAGCCCAACCGTAAGATGGCCCAACCATGGAGCCCCACGCCCTCCATCCCTCCAACACAAGCCTAGCTCGAGAAGCCGATCAAGCAGCCATGCGCTAGCTACTCATGCCCCACCTCTCTCAGCACCAGCCAGGTCCCACGCACAGAACCTAGGTCCATTGTCAGCCTCATGCCTCCCTATGTCCTACCTCCCATCACAGAGCTAGACTTCTCTGGTGGCAACACCAAATCCCAAGTACCCTAGGCCTCCTGTGGCATGATCCCCAAGCTGAGAGCCTCTATAGAGAGCCACAACCATCCTATGACCTAGCCACACTTGAGTAGTCACCCATGCCCTGATCACCATTTATGGCTATGCTGCTGCTCCAACTCTGGCTCTGTGTATGCCACCGTAACCACCACTGGAAACGGTGCCTTTATGTCTACCATCTCACGTGGTGCATCATCCATGACCATGTGCCTCGATTGAAAGCGCATGCAGAACTGGTGGCGAGCGTGCACCTGGCACCCTCCCACACCGACAACATTATTCTAACAGTGTGTCACATGAAGGCATCCCCTTTCTCTACTAGAGCAAAGGGTCTACGGGTCAAGCTCGATCCATCTCCACTCTTCGCAGAGTGAAATTAAGGTAAGAAGATAGAAACTTTGCCTCTTTTCTCAAACGTACCACTCACTCTGATTCCTCCACGCAATCCTACCTTAGGAAGTCAATCAAGCAACCAGGCAGATAGCCTCTCATGCCCCAACCTCTCTCACCAACAGCCAGGCCCCATGCACCCCACTCATTGACCATGGGGCCCATCGCCAGCCTTACCTCTCCCTTTCTCCTACCTCCAGTCAGTGAGCCAGACTCTGCTGTAGCGGCAAATGGCCAAATCCCGAGTATCCAGGACCTCCTATGGCATGATCCCCAAGCCAAGAGCCCCTATAGAAAGTTGTGACCCTCTTATTCCCTCAGCTAGCCACACCCAAGCCATCATCCATGCCCTAACCAACGCTGATGGTTGTGCTGCTACTCCGCCTTTGCCTCTACTTGCGCCACAATCGCCACCACTGGAAACAACACATCTATGTCGACCATCCCACATGGTGCTTCCTTAACGACCACGCACCTCATTGCAAAATGCTGGTGCCATTACTGCAAGAGTGTGTCACACGAAGGTGTCTCCTTTCTCTGTCGGAGTGAAGGGTCTGGGCGTTGAGCATGATCTGTCCCGCTCTTTATAGAATGAAATCTGTGGCAAGAAGACAGAAACCATGCCTCTTCTCTCCCAACGCACCACCGAGAAATTTCATGTGTTCCTTATAGAAACTTTTAACATGATGACACTGTGTACAACACACATATGAAAATACTCAAAATGTCACCCGTCGTTATAATTGTGTACATCACACAAAGGTTGAAAATAATTTTTGTTCATATGTGTTTTAGAACATCTTCACCATATTAAGAAAACTATTCACTTTCACGAATTCCTATCAATTGGAATCTAAATTTACCACCTCTTGATATGGTAATAGAGGTCCGAGAGTCATTTGGGAATATTATTTTCAGAGAGATTTTCACCACTGCCTGGTTTGGTCATCTCGCTAACTAGGAATGGAATATTTTCAATAAGGGGCAAATTAACATAAATGGATGGAAGAGCTAGTTCAAAGAGGAACTTGGCTATGTGTGCACAAACGCCAAACTAGCACGACAACATCTTTAATTTGTGGAGAGATAATTATTTGTGATGTACTTTTTTCCTTTGGCCCTTGCTGCCTTGTAACTCCTTTTGTTGTACTCTGATTCCTTCATTCAACTGAAAAGCAAAAAAAGGTTGGGGATACCCCTACTGATTTGGTCAAAAAGAAAAGATGCTCTAAAACATATATAAATAAAAACTATGTGATGTACACAGTTATAAAGACAGATGGCATTTCTAGTATTTTTAAGTGTGTGTTGTACGTAGTGCCATCATGTTAAAAGTTTCAATGAGGAACACATGAAATTTCTCAGTGGTGTGTTGAGGAGAAGTGGCATGGTTTCTATATTCTTACTTGAGATTTGGCGCTGTGAAGAGCGGGACAAATCGAGCTCGGCCTCAGACCTTGTGCTCCGGCAGAGAAGGAGACACCTTTGTGTGACACACTCTTGTGTGGGAGTGTGCTAGGCGCACGCTCGCCACCAAGTTCTACATGCGCTTTGCAGTGAGGCGTGTCATCGTTGACGACACACCACACAGGAGGGTCAACATACTACATAGTTTTCAAGCGACGGTGATGCTGGCGCACGCAGAGGTAGAGGCAGAGCAGCAGCACAACCATCAACGATGATTAGGGCACGGGTGATAGCCCAGTGTGCCTAGCTGAGGGCGTCGGAGGGTCGTGGCTCTTTATATAAGGGCCCTCAACATGGTGATCAGGCCAAGGAGGCCCAGGATACTTAGGATTTGTTTGGTTGATGGCCCAATGGAGAGCGAGTGGGGTGTGTGGGACGTTCACCATATTGAGAAAAACAATCTTTCACAAAAATGAATGGATAAAAAATAGCTCTAGCAGATCCCCATACTCTATCCCTTTTCCTATATTTTTCTCAACCACTCGAAATCCCCCTTCAGTCCCCCACTATTATAGATTGAGCGCCCACCAATGCTACTTTCACTGCGGTAGAAGATAGAAGCGATGGTGTGATACTTCCACCATCAGTTCGATCAATAGCGAGGCATCATGGGGAATCGAAATGGCAAATGAAACATGTAGCATCGATGGTTGAACTATCAATGCGATAATGCTAGTGGACTTGAATTCCTCAGTCACATGGGACACTGAGCCGATTAAGATATGCATGATGGCCAGTAGCCCCACATGATCGTTTGGTCTACCGGTGGTAAATTCAGTGTGAGTGTTGAATGTCCCATCCAACCGTCTCACAATTTCCACCAAAAACCATCATACCTTATATTCCCTCATGCATTGTTGACGGTTGTTAAGTACTAATTTTTAATCATCAATAGCACGTGAAAAGGGAACAACTGAGATCATCAACGTAGACTTAGGGTTTACACTGACAAAATTCCATGAGTGTTGGTCAATATGTGTTACTATAGGGGTTTATCAAAAAGACACAAAGGCAGACCCACATCCCAAATTAAAACATAGAATTGGATCGAACGGCAACTCTAGAAGACACTAGGAGACATAGGAAGACATCACGCCAAGGTGGGGCCCAAGACCCTGATAGATGGGGCTGGCCGGCCCCACCTACAGGCTGATAGGTCCCCTTCTGGCTTACCTGTCAGCCATCTTCGGAAGTCAGATCCCCACCACCTTTGAGGTTGTATCTATGCCGTTGCTTAAGTTGGTTTGATCTAAGGGCCCATGTTGCACGCCCTGGGCTATATAACTAGACCTCGACCCCCCCTGGCATACCCTCATTGGAAGAAGTCAGATCATCAGCCAAAAACCCTAATTTCCAGAGAGCTCCTTAGCTAGGGCGCCCTAGCTAGCTAGATTAGAACTAGAGGGAGGCAAGCTTCGCTTGGATTTTGGATCTTATCAAGAGCGTGGCTTGGTATAATTTTTGTACCTCCTCTCATCTTTCTACCTTTCATATACATTATATGTTTGCTACAGCTTTTTTTTGAAAGGGGAGAGCATAATTATATTAAACAACATGATTACAAATTGAGGCTAACGCCGCGGACACGCAGGTCAGAAAGCCATTAGCAACAAAAACATCAGAAAGCTCTCTCCTACCAAACCGACACAACACATGAGCAGCCTCATTCGCACTCCGATGGCATTTGGATACTCTAAATTCCTAGAATTGTTGAAGAATATCCTTTGCTTCTTCAATGGTGTGGCAAGATACAGAATGGTTTTTGCTCGGGTCATTTAAGTAGCATACTGTTACAAAAGCGCCGAGATTCAAGCCGATGCGCCCATTCTAGGAGGCAAGGGTATGTTTTAGACTACAGTTGAATTGACATTATTCAACATATTCTTATTCATAGTTATCATGTTTATTGTCTACTTTGATTATATGCTTAGCATAGCTAGATTACCATCATACTTATTCAGGGGATCGTATAGTGCTCATCTAAGTGTACACTGGGTGAGTAGTCGATGTTATGTAAGTGTGGTGGTTATACGTTGTTTACCTGCGGATGACACTATAGTCCAAACTATGTGGTAGATTGCGGGTGTGACAATCCTTTTGAGTCCTTTGTAGTCCATCCCCTAAATATAGGACAAGTAGGATCTAGTTGCGAAGCAAGATAAGTTCTATCTTAATCTTCCGCAAATTGTAACATTCCGCAAATTCCCATGTAATAAAAATCCTGACTTTTTTAAAAAATTTTTGTTTGAATGTGTGTTGCATGTAAATTGTAGGTCAAAACTAAGTCAAATGTTTTCCTTTTCTGCCCAAATTCAAATTCGACTTTCAGAACTTTTGCAATGAACCACTTGTCACGGAGACCCGATCACCGATGTGACGAGTGATGTTTTGAAATAAAATGATTTTCTTTGATATATTAAAAACTTGGTTGAATTCGAGTCACGCTCGAATTCAAAGTGCAAGCCTACACTTGGTTTATTATTTTCCTAAAACAAAAGCCCTAACTCTCTCTCTCTCTCTCTCATACCTTTCAAATCAAGTTTACAATTAATTTGTGCATCACGTGTAATATAGGTGCATGTGTGATTTCGTTCTTGCTTGTGCTTGGGGGTAATACCTTGTCTAATTCTTGAGTTCCCAAAACAATCATCTACTTAACCTATTCTTCCTTCTTCCCCAAAACCCAAATGCAAAGTACCATGCTGATGTACGAGGCACATTTATGCACCATGGCAAGCTGCATGCTCGCTCCTGTACGCTTGGCTTCTCTTTTCCACGTACACACACAGGAGACACCTTCGTTGCTCCTCATATCTTTTGACATCCAGAACAGTGGCATGCACGATACAGACCAAGCCTCCTCGCTGTCGAACTCGTCCAGCCCAGTAGCAGCATCCGGCCCAGCACCGCTGCAGCCCAGCTGCCCTGGCTTTCCTCTCACGAGTGCGTCACGCGCGGGTTTGCCTGACCACACACCTCTCTCGACCTTTCCCCTGCTACAGGAGAAAAGGGCGATTCGAAGGCGATCCGGCTCCCGGCGGCGATTCCGCCGTCTTCCCCTCGCCTCCGGTGGCCGGGCCGGCGCCGAAGGTGTGGGGAAGATATGGAATCGCCGCCGTGTGTATATATCTGGCCCTTTCTTCCTTAGGTTTAAGTAGGTTAGGGTTAGGGTTTGTTTACCTCACGCCGGCGTCGATGGCGGCGGTGAGGATCTTTTGTTCCGGTGAAGAGCTGGCAAGCGGTGGTTGCGGCTGCTCTTGCTATGCTTTGCGTCGGTCCCCTATAGGGTTGGATTCCTTCCCCGGTAAGATCCTTCTTTGGGAAGTTCACTTTTCTCCCAGTTCCTCTCACTGCCTTCTCCTGTCCATGGCGAGTGTGCCTCGGAGTTGCCTGGTACGTGCTTGGTGCTTGTCGGCTACATCTTTTGCGGGGGTTTCGACATCGGCGGGTTTGGATTTGGTGTTCTCAGTTGCGTCGGTGCTCGTTGCTTCTGTGCTATTCACTGTGCCGGCGGTACCTTGTTGTTCTTGGTGTTGCTGAGCTTGCTTGCCATGGTTCGGCGAAGGATTGGTGGGAAGGTTCTGGTAGTTCTCCACCTTCCCGTGTGGCCCCTGTGGTCGGGTTGGTGTTTGCAGATTCCCCTGGTGGTTTGGCTTTTCGTCGTCGGGACTGGGTTGGTGAGGCAACCGCCGTCAGATTCCGGCGACGGCGAGGATTTGCCAGCTTGCCTTTGGCCGGTGCATTCAACGAATATGCAATACACCATTGGTGTGTTCGTCACGGGCGTTTCAAACTTTGAAGAAGTTTCTTCGTCGATCCGGAATTCGGCCATCAGTCTCTTCCAGCGACAATGGTCGACGACGGCGAAGGCCAGGAGGTGCTCCTGTCGAAGTCAATGTTGTAATTTTTCGTTTCTTATGGAGTGCCCCTTGTGGGGATTGGATGTAATCCTTTTCTTATATCAATAAAGTCCAACCCTTTCTCAAAAAAAAAAAACGAGCGCGTCACGCGCAGCAGCGAAAGCCGCCCCGCCGTTGCATGGCGTTGTGAGCCCAGGCCCACACGCCAGTGAGCAACCAGTCTTCCTCAGCCTCGCGTACGAGTCACGCGAGCATAGCCGAACTGCTGCCGTTTCCTTTTTCCGTCTCCTCGCCGTTTCCTTCTTCTTTCTCCGTACAAGAACGCCCGCACCGCCTGCCGTCCGCTCGTCTCGCCGCTTTCCGTCGGCGACCGTGAAGGCGTCAGGACGAACCACGCTGCGCCGCGATTTGGGGAGCACCTGGGCCGCACCCGAGCCCTGGGCCTTCTCGAAGCTTCTCAAGCGGCCACCTGCCCGTGCTACGGATGGCCGCCACGCGTCCGGAGGCTCGGACGCCGAGGATCGCCGCCGTCTGTAGGGACCCGAGCCCCCTCGCGAAGCCCTAGCCGCGAGCTATAAGAACCCAGGCCGAGCCCTCGCTTCCCTTCCCTTCCCAGTTCCTCTCCCAGCCGCCGCCACTCCTTTCCTGTTCTTCTCCACCATTCCTTCTCCCCCGGCCGAACCCCTTCAGCGCGCAGCACAGCCGCGCCGCGGCGTTCGCGGTGGCCGCGGTGGTGCCACGCCGCCGCCACCGCGGGGCCAGGGACCTGCTCCCCTCGCCGCGACCGCCGCCACCACAGCGCCACGGTCAGAGCACCACCTCGTCCACGGCCGCCTAGCGCTGCGAAAACGCCGAGAAGCCACGCCGCTTCGGCCACCATGGCGTAGCCACGGTTGCCGCGCTACGCGAAGCCACCTCGAACCGTTCGCGCCGCTACCCCGCCTGGACATCGCCGCAGCACCCCGACACGGCAACTGCGCGCGGAGCCGCCTCGCCGCCGTGACGCATCACCAACGCAGCGCCGTCCCCTGGTGAGCCCCTTCCTTTTGCAAAGCCGTGCTTTTTCCATCGCCATGCCGTCCAGCTCCCTAAGATGGACCCGTGACCCATGTGCGGCGAGCTGCTCTCCGTAGGGAAGCCGGAGGCCACGACCCTCAACCTCGCCGTCCGCGACCACGCCTCCGAAGCCGCGCCGTCGCACCGCGTCGCTGAAGCCGGAGGCGGAGATCGCTGCGGCGCCTTGTTGCTTCGTCATAGCAGAAAGGCGCCCCTTTCCACACCATCTCCATCGAACTGCTGAGGCCAGAGCTAGACGCGAGTTCCGCAGCACTCGACCCGTGATCCTCGTCGCCACCGGTGAGCTTTCCCAGAACTCAAGAGACCATCTTTAGCCAGCTGCTGTTCCCCGCCGTTCCCTAACCGGCCGTCACGCCACCACAGCTGATCTAGCTCCGGCCGCGAACCCAGCAGGCGACGCCGCGTCAAGCCCCGTACGCCACGCCGGAGCACTGCCTGCACCGGCCGCGACGCCGTCTGGACACAGCAAGGACCCGACATAGCCCGGGCTTCGTCTGCAATCCACCGCTAGCTGCGCGACTCCGGTAAGCACCCAAAGACCCTTCCTTTGTCCAACCTCACCGTCATATGCTTGTCCCGGCCTTCGTGCCGATGAGCCTCTCCTACAGGAACGCTTGCCGAGCTGGTTTCCATCCTCAGCTGCTGAACGGCAAGTCAACCTGCTCCCACTTCTCGTCACGCACACACGCACGGGCACTTACCACCATGCAGCACACGCGCACGCACAGCTCCAGCGTGCAGCCTCTCGTGCCCGTCGCGCACGCGCACACACACATACATGGCCCGACAACATGACCACCACCGGCCGCCGCTCGCCTGCAAAGCCCCGTCTATGCGTCCTCTCCACGTTCCACCAAACACACGCACACGAGCCGCCCTCACCGGCCGCTCGGAACACGAACACACGCACGCCACACACGCGAGCGCGGCTCGCCACACCTCGGCGTTCACGGGCACGGCCACGGCCACCACGGCGCCGCGCCACTCGCGGCCGCCACATCCCCTGAGTCGCACGCACACGCACGGGAAACCATCCCTGCCTCGCGCACAGCTCGCCGCAGCTTGAACCCCGCGGCACACGCACGTCAATGTGGTGGCGAGCCGACCTTTCTTGCCGCCGCACGGCCACTTGCTCACGCCACCCCTTTCCTTCACCTCGGTGACCCTCTTGTTCGCCCAAGCCGTGGCCTTTCTTCCCTAGCAACCCAGCGCGGCCTTCGTCCCAACCTCCTGGCCTGCCGCGGCCACCGCCGGCCGGTGTGCCATGGCGCTGGCTCGTGCACAGCTCGCCAGGCCTAGCATCGAGCACCTGGCCGGCATGGCATCGGCTGCCCCCATCCATCCCTTTTGGGCTGCAAGCCTAGTTCAGGCCTGCTGGCCCCTGCCGGAGTAACCAGCCCACTAGCTGAATGGCCCAGCTTAGCCCTCTTCCTCCTTGCCACTCGGCCGCTGGACGCGGCCCAGCTTGGTTGTGCGCCAGGGCGACCCAGTAAGCAAGAAGCAAGCCCAATCCGAACCCAGCCCCCTCCTTTTCTTTTTCAGCAATCCTTGCCAGCTTCCGAAATTCACCAAAAATTCATCTCAACTCCAAAAATTATGAAACCAGTTTCATAATTTTTCTAAAATCCTCCTCTACCTCCTGGTGCAACCGGTTTTCCTATTTGAGTAAATTCGTAATGCAGTTTTTTTATTGGTTCTTATTGCTAGTCGTGTCATCTTTTATTTTTGCGTAGCGACGAGTTGAGCTTCGGATGGACCCGGCAACGCACCCGGAGGGATGGACCCCGATGGTGGGCGACCTCGACTTCCAGAGACACGAACCACTACTTCCTCGACATCGCAGGGTGTCATGGCAAAGACCTTTACTTAGAGAATCCTACTAGGCATTGCAATTAGAAATGCTAGCGCTTTACTTTTATTCCTTTGCTAGTATATATGATGCATGCTATTGCCTGAGCCTTGATTGCCTTGTTTGAAACCTCTTCACCCTGACTACCCAACTTTGCGCTCGCCACTTATTTATATGCCCTGTCCGCTTGCTTGCATTTACTTCTATCATAATTACATATATACCTTGTTATGTGATGTGTGATGGAATGTCGGTGATTGGGGTTGGTGATTGGGGTTGTCCTTGGGACTTCCCCGAGATAGATGGCATGTGAGCGCGTCGGGAGCGTTGAATCCCGCATGGGTGGTGGTGATATGAGGAGTTCCGAGATATTTCTTGTCTTGACCCCTCGTTTCTTGGAGATATCGGCCGAGTGAGAGGTGGTCTTACCCTAGGTGCCCTAGGGGCATGGAGTGCCCCATATCCGGTTTGTGTGGTGATATTGGTTTGTGGTGTTGGAATAGGCGTGGTGGAGGTGGCTACCCGAGAGAGGTGAGCCACATGTGATTGGTGGAAGGTGCTTGCTCGGCCAACTAAGGACCGTCGTGGGGTTGCATGCCCGGAACACGGGACTATGTCAAACGTGCACGCCGCAGGCCCCGAAATGGGCGGGGGCCCGCTACGGCTGGGCTAGTGCGGACTAAGCCGCCTTCATTGGAGCCGAGGTGCACGGGGTTTTGCCCTAGGAGCACAAAGTGAGAAGGATGTCGATGGTTGTTCCGGCTACCCTAATCACGATCCCAAGGGTATGCGTTGCGCCGTGTGCTACTCCACTTTGGGGGCAGGCCGGTAAGGAATGCGCTAGTTCTTGAGCGGTGTTCGCTAGACCATGACCAAGGTCGATGATGGCGTTCTGTTGGGTACACAGTACACACTCTGCAGAGTTAAAACTATACGTATAGCCGCGATCTCGGTCATGATCACCCCTATGAACCTGCTTCATCCCGCTAGTCTTCTCTTGTGCTTTGCTTCTCTCCCCTCGAAGCTAGGTCCCAGGCTTGAGGCCGTTGAGACGAGGGGCGTCGCGGAGGTCGCCTCTCGCCGCTTAGGCCGAGAGTATGAGGGTGATGTGAAGGATGTTGTGTGATGAGAGGTGAGCTGTGATGATGAGTGGATGGTGAGAATGAGTGTGGTTTGGGATTATTGAAGACTTATATATTATACTTTTGATGCTTTTCCGCATGCACTAGGATGCAAACTACAACCAAACTATTAGGATCACCGGATCCCTTTATTTTCTATTTTCCACCAAAGCTCATTCGGTCTTTCGGCCATGGCCCGCACACATCCGGTGGTGTGCGTTTTCCTCGACTTGCGGTGGTGTTGAGATTAGTAGTTGGTTTGTGATCTACTCTCAAGGATGCCCGTGGATTGATGTTCATCCCGCTCATTTTGCTACGAGTAGTTTATCGGTGTTTTGTTTTGTTTTGGCCCCGTGGGGCTTGTAATTAGATTATTGTATTAGGCCTATTTTTGTACTCTGATGTTGTATGACTTTGTAATCATCTCGAAAAGTGGATGCCCGTGATAGCCGAGATATCCCGGGACTATCACGGAGGGGCAAGAGAGTCGGAATTTCAAGTTTTGAAATCCCGGTTCGCTTCAGGAATAGAATCATAGCGATAGCTATTAAGGATAATTGCACTAGTCTATGTATGCACTGACTTGTAGCTCGGAATAACTTAGAGATATCTGTTGATGTTCTACTAGTAACACTAATATATAGAAAGAGTCTAACTATTTACGCTGATGATCTTTATATATCTTTATTATTTATCTTGTGACTTACCCCTACTATGCGTAGTTTAGACACACTCATCCATCATAAGTAAAGTTGTTATCATATTCCTATTGTCAATCCTTTCCAATGGTAAATATAAATAACGATCCTAGATTACTCCTAGTAAAATGCTACAATGGTATATTATTTGTGTGCTTATGGATACCTTTATATTTCTTCTTAAATTCAACTTGCAGGTTAATAGACTAGCATTTGTTACATTATATTAGGGATGACAACCTAGTGCTAAGTAATGTTAAAATACTCCTGAGTATTTTTGGTGTTGTTATTAGAGATGGGGTTTATCTCTATTTTTAGTAGCGATGTTAAGAAATTTTAACATGTCTAGACCTCGATCACGCATCTTAACTGCTCCTTCCGCTTCTCCATCTTCAAGGTTGGCCTATTTAAGCCGCCTCCAGATGCACCTCTTGAGCAATCCACACATTCTTCCTCCTTCAACACTTTAGAATAGATATAGACAAAGCTCTTAAGTCAACCATCTTTATTTCTTCATCGGCATGGCGCTTTCTTCTCCAATTACTCTAGCAACAACAACAACATTGGGAGAAGGCCTTCAAGATTGGGCACTATAGGCATCTAGGCATAGCGGTGGCTGCTCCATCTACATGCTAGTGGAAGGTTTGTGATTAGGGGTTCATTGCTAGTACCAGTTCATAAGTGTTATGGCTCCACCATGACGTTCCTCCTTCCTCTGGAGCAGCAACGATGACACGTTGCTTCTCTTCCACTTCCTTTGCTTGCCTCTCGACACTTGCAAGGAAGATAAAGCACCTCACTGAGATGCTAGTGGAAGTTTTGCAAGGTGCTGCCTTGTCCTTGCTCTCCATATTTCTAGCCTAGTAGGTCATTATGGTGCTCAACATGAGAACAACTTGATAATTACAGATCTTCTGTTGGGTCCATACTCGACAGTTTATGAGTCGATAGGTCTTTGTTATTGTACACCTAGTAGTCTTCAATAGATCTTTGTTATTGTACAATTATGGAATCTAGCTGAAGTTATCAATGAAAATTTTCCTCATGTGCCTACGATGCTTGTTACTATGTCATTTATATATAGTTTGTGCGCTAAAAACAATTAACAAATGAAATGGTTGTGATGCTTGTTACTCCCTCCATTGTTTTTATGTTTCACGGAATGACTGCAGATTATGATACACATTATGGTCATCGGCCCTACACACCCATCTGTTCTATGGTCAATAATTCTAGGTGTTGAAGGGTCATATTTACCTTGGCTTCATAAATGTTGGCCTATACAATTCCACTTATCCATCTCCAACTTCAAGATTGGCCTATTTAAGCCTAGACTAGATGCACCTCTTGGGCTCAGTGTACACACTCTTCAATCCACACACTCCTGAGCCAATCTCATCATCTTTTTTTCATTGCCTAGTGGTGCTTTGTCTTCCACCTTGAACCTCACATGGCCTCACATGGTTAGACTGTCATAGTTGCAGGATGGAGATAAACCACCTTGCAGATAGCCTTGTGGTGTTGGTAGAAAGCTTTCAAGATGGGTGCTTTATATTCTATAATCTTTGTACCTTTGATGCTCCAGATGCAAATATTTATCCCTCGACTGTTAGAGGTAGCCCCTCGAGTCCTCAACTCTCAGAGGTAGCAAGATTATGGAATATAATTTTTAGCTTCACCTAAAAAACTAAATTATAATGTGTTTTGATTGCTGGAAAACATAAAAGTATTGAATGCTTTCCACAATTCTACAATAACAAAGACCGTTCAAAAACTACTAGGTGCATAATAATAAAGACCTATTGAGTACATGTTCATCGCAGAGTGATACATTTAAACATTGGTCCATTTAAATATGCCCATTCACAATCAAACAAGATTGGTCCATTTAAACATGTCATGACAAAGAGATACAACAAATGGAGCTTTATTTACTCCTTTGCTAATGACTCCAAGAACAAGGAAACATAAGGAAGATAATAAGGTCTAATAATACCTAGACTTAGGCATTGTGGTCTGCCATACTGAATGCAATGATGACATGAACTTGCCTGTGGTCCATGTCGTATGCAATGATTGTTCTTTCCTCCCTAACAAAGAAAACAAAATTCCACTCTGGGTCAACTATAATCACCGTGTACACATTACAATCCACATAACCAAATTCAATATTATTCTGTCCAAACAACTGCAGCGTGTCGATAATATAATTCAATGTCCATCTATTAGTACCATATTTTCAAGGATCCAGATTGAAGGCTAGGACATATTGTGATGATCAACAAAACATACACACAAGTGGCCCAGAGCTTCATGGAGGATGATTTACGAGGCTTATGAGTTTTGATCCATATCTTTCTCCACATATCCACAAGTACGAGAGAATACTCTAGAATGTGGAGACAACCATTAAGAAACACACTTGATCATTTACGTAGTACAATACCTTGACCCCATTGAGATTCCTTAAAGATCCATGTTGTAGTAGCAAATGAGCTGATCTCCATAGCTATGCACTCACTCTCCTCCCGCACATATTAAATCACATGAAAGTGTGAGGAGACTATTGTATCGAACCCCAAGCGAGCCTCAGTAGAATAGATGCTATATACGACAGTACCAACCACTTTTGGGTTGTTGGATTGCAAATGACATAGCAAAATCCATCAGCCCCAACATACCAGCAAAGGATGAGGCCACTGTAGTAATCTAAGATAGATACTTTGTCAATAGGGAAGGATAAGAAGGACAAGGCCACATGAGTAATTTCTCTTCATTGCCCTTGGTGGTAAAACATATCTTTGCACTGTCTACATAGATGGCTGCTTTTATAGTGCTCAAGAATGGTCGGCCTAGGATGATAGGACTCTTCGGATCTTTACCGGTATCTAGGACCATAAAGTCTACTGAAACATATGATTGTCCCACTCGTATGCATACATCATCTAGGATTCCTTCAGGGTGTTTAACTGTTTGGTCTGCAAGCTGCAAGCACATATTCATGTACAATAAAGTTGCCCATGGAAAAATTGGGTCAAATATTACCTTTGGCATGATGTTGACACTAGCACCAAGGGCACAGACAACTTCGGAGAAATCGTGTTGCTCAACAGAGATGGGAATCACAGGTATTCCTGGATCTCCTCTCTTGTGTGGCATGGACTCATCCTTCCATTCTTCTGACATTCCTTCTATGTAGTAACCTGCACGTACATCAACAAGATTTATGGTTTCAGGCTCTAGGGTTGCCCCAGAACCTTATCTTCATGAATTGGTGGAACAGCGGCCGCCAGTTGAGCTAATTGTGATTCCAACATTTTATTAAAGCTAAGCTGGTTCTTAATAGCAGAGGTCAGGCTATCCATTTTAGTATTTATATTCTCTAGCACTTTATCATTGGATGCTACCCTCTTAGATAAATTTTCTATAGCTTTATTTTGACTAGAAATTACTTCCCTTAAAGGTGGTTGAAAATTGTTATTGAAATTACTGTTACCTTGATTGTTACTTAGGTAACTACCTTGGTAGTTGGGCCTTTGCTGATTCTATCCTTGATTAGGTTGATTCCATCTTTGATTTGATTGATTCCATACTTAACTTTGTTGAGGACGATAGTTGGTGTTGTTGTTGATGAAGTTCATATCCTCTTGGAGTGTAGGACAGTTGCTTCCTGGGTGTCCTATGTCTCCACATTCTTCACAAGTCATACAGAAGTCATTGATGTGCATGACTTCTCTCTTCTTAATGTTCTTGCTATCAAGCTTCTTCATTATGAGGTCCAGCTTTGCTGTGACCATGTCAATTTCCTTGATATGATGCATGCCTCCTCCTCTCTTGTGAGGCTGCACACGTTCTTTGTTCTAGCTCTGGTTTGAGGCCATCTTCTCCACAAGTGTTGTTGTATTGGCGAGCTTAAGTGACAAGAAAGCTCCTCTAGCTGCAGCATCCATGGATTTATGGGTACTAGAGACTGCCCAAGATAGAAGGTCTGCATAAGTAGCCAATCTTCCATCCTATGATGAGGACATTCTGCAATATAATTTTAAAAATGTTCCCATGGCTCGGCGAACGATTCATCATGTTGTTGATGAAAGCTTGAGATTTTTCCATGTAGAGCATTGGTCTTGCCTATAGGGAAGAACTTGGCTAGAAAAGCAGTAGAGCATTTGTCCCATGTAGTGTTGGTCTCTTTATTTGCATAGAACCACTGCTTTGCTTTTCCTAGAAGTGAAAATGGGAAAAGGTGGAGTAGAATAGCATCTCTTGGTACTCCTCTAATAGTGAAGGTGCTGCAAATTTCTAGAAAGTGTTGTAAGTGTGCACTTGCATCTTCATAAGCCTTCCCATAAAACTGACTAGCTTGAACCATAGTGATAAGGTCAAGCTTGAGCTCAAATCCATTATCACCAGCATTGACATTAGGTCCAGTACGGATGTTGGCGGTTGTTGGAGCAGAGAACTCACGTAGCGTCTTCTCAGCCATAGCTTCAAAGGCTGGTGCTAAATTTTCTGATTCTTCTCCTTCGGATGTTAGAGCTTGATTTCTTGAAGATTGAGCTTCAGTGGAGGGTGTTCTTGATGGTGATTCACAAATGTCCCTCATGTCAGTAAACTTCCTTCTTCGTAAGAGTCTATCTGGATCTTCAACATAATTGTCCGGGAGGTCAAATCTGTTCATTCATTCATTACCCTGCATAAGATATACAAATAGATAGAAATAAAGGGTAAGCCTGTTTGAGTTAGAGGTCAATTGGGTAATCGATCTTATTCATAATGCATATATATTATCGAGTACTTTCTAAGTTTATTAGCCTTCCCCGGCAACAGCGCCAAAAATACTTGTTGGCATTTCTAACGTCACTACTAGAAACAGAAACAAATCCCTATCTCAACCAATGACGTTAAAAATGCTGGTGATAATTAATCTTGCCTTTAGCAACTAGTCACTAGTCTCGTTACCCTTACTTCTAAGCATAGAACTAGGTTGTCATCCCTAATTGTAAAACTAGGAATAGTCAATGGTACTAAATCTTATCATTTTATGTGACTAGGCAGAAATAAATAAAGATAAATACAAACTAAGAATGATTCTGCAAGCAGACAGATAATTATACCATTGTAGCATTTTACCTAGATATTACTAGGTTGTCATTTATATTCTACCACTGGGAAGGCATTGCTAAACTAATAATCTATAGTATTGATAACATGTGCATATGCTTTGAATAAGCGATGTAACTGCGACGTGGATAGCATTAACTTTTTATATATCAAAAGGCATAAAACATACATCAATATCTAGAAGGCTAGGGTTTTATCCAATAATTTCCACGAGTTTTGGTGATTTATCAATTTTTAGGGACTAATCCGAGAAAACACTAAAAAGGGGCATAACTACAAATCTACACCACGGAATTATCCGCAACTCAGAAATATGCCAAACTACTTTAGAAGGATCCAGAAGACACCCGAGCGAAGGGGAGGAGGAGCCACCTCCAGGTGGGGCCGACCGGCCCCACCATCCAGGCCGGACGGCACCCCCTGTGGGCCCCACATGTCATCTTCTAGAATGTTCTTCCACCGCCTTTGAGGATCAATCTCAACCCTACGTGAAAACGGTTTAATCAAATGGCTGTCGTGCATCCCACCGGGCTATATAAGCGGAGCCAAACCCCCCAGAAAACCCTAATCCAATTCATTCAATTCATCTCGAGTCATTTGGTGATCAAGTCATCCAGAGCTTCAAGTTCTAGTTCCTCATAGCCTTCTAGTTCATAGATTAGCCTAGTTAGATCTAGAGTAGAGGAAGTCAAGTTCTTCATCGATCTTGGATTCCCGATGTTGTCAAGAAGAGAAGAGTCTGGTATAGTTCTTAAGCTTTTCTTTCTTATTGTAATATCTGCATTTGTACGATTATTACTAGCAAAATTATTCTTTATTATTATATTCTTGATTGCATTATTTATTGTCTACTTTAATATGTCTAGTACAGTTAGTTTGCTATTATATTCATGCACTGGTTCGTATAGCGTTCATCAATTCGATCGGTTGGTGAGTGGTAGGTTGTGTGTAGGCATGGTGCCTAGATGCATTACTTATCTGCGAATATCCCCAGTCGTGCTGGGTAGTGAGGTAGATCATGGATGTGATAGATCCATAGAGTCCTTTGTAGGCCTTCCTCCGTATGGTGGATTGGTAGAGTGGGATTGCCAGGTTAAGAGTATATTTATATACATGAGGTTCCTGTACTCATCTTTTCCTGTACATTGCTCCGATGTGTTTGAGAACTATAATAGTATTACTTAGCGATGACTGTTGGACATACTTGCACTAAATGAAGTAGCTTTGACTGTAGCTTGAATACTTATGAGTTATTTCTCTATTAAATGATTAGACGACGTTAACATGTCTAGATTGCTATGAGTGAATTAGTATTATTATAGATGACTGATCATATTTATGATATCTATCATTTATCTATTATTTATCTTATGACATCTTCCTGTTGTTAAGGAGAGTTGACATTGGCTATATCTCTTATTCACTACATATAAATGTTATCAATACTATAGAGTAGCTTCTTAGCAATGCCTTCCCAGTGGTAGAATATAAATGACAACCTGGTAATACTCTAAGTAAAATACTACAATAGTATAATTATCTGTCCGCTTGCAGAATCATTCTTAGTTTATATTCATCTTTATTTATTTCTGCCTAGTCACATAAAATAATAAGATTTAGTACCAAAGTTTATTCCTAGCTTTACAATTGGGGATGACAACCTAGTTTTATAGTTAGGAGTAAGGGTAAAGAGACTAGTGGCTAGTTACTAAAGGCAAGTTAATTAATACCAACATTTTTAGCGTCATTTCTTGGGATAGGGATTTAAGATTATTGTAGTGATGTTAGAAATGCCAACAAGCATTTTTGGTGCCGTTGTCGGGGAAAGACTAATAAACTTAGAAAAAGTATTGATAACCATATGCACCACAATAAGATCAATCACCCAATTGACCTCTAACTCAAACTGGCTTACCCTTGTTTTGTCTACTTGTGTATCTTATACAGGGTAATGAATGAATGAATAGTTTTTGATCTCCCGGATAATTACATCGAAGATCCCAAGAAACTCTTGAGAAGAAGGAAGTTTGCAAGAACGAGGGACATTTTTAAATCACCATCTAGAACACCCTCCACTGAGACTTGTTCTTCACAAGAGCAAGCTCCACATCCGAAGGAGAAGAATTAGAAGCTAACTTGACACCAGTTTTTGAAGCTATGGCTGAGAAGACGCTACATGAATTCTCTGCTCCAACAACTGCCAACATCCGTACTGGACCTAATGTCGACATCGGAGACAACAGATTTGAGCTCAAGCCTGCGCTCATCATTATGGTGCATGCAAATCAGTTTTGTGGAAAAGCACATGAAGATGCAAGTGCACACTTACAATATTTTCTAGAGATATGCAGCACCTTCAAGATCAGAGATGTACCAAAAGATGCTATCTTACATCGCCTATTCCCGTTTTCACTACTAGGAAAAGTAAAACAGTGGTTCTATAACAACAAGGTAACCAACACTACATGGGATAAATGCTCTACTGTTTTCCTAGCTAGATTCTTTCCAACAGGCAATACTCTGCGTGGGAAGATCTCAAGTTTTCAACAGCAACATGATGAATCGTTCGCCGAGGCATGGGAACGCTTCCAAGATTACATTGCAGAATGCCCTCATCATGGAATGGAGGATTGGCTACTTATGTAGACTTTCTATCATAGACTAGTCGCTAGTACTCGTGAGTCCATGGATGCTTTGCGCACTGGAGGAGCTTTCTTGTCACTTAAGCTCACCGATGCAATAGCACTCGTCGAGAAGATGGCCTCAAATCAAAGCTGGAATAAAGAACGCACTCAACCTCGCAAGAGAGAAGGAGGCACTCATCATCTCAAGGAAGTCGATATATTCACTGAAAAGCTAGACCTCATTATGAAGAAGCTTGAAGACAGAGTTACTGAAAAGAGAGAGGTCATGCACATTAATGATCCTTACATAACTTGTGAAGAATATGGAAACACATGACATTTAGAAGTCAACTGTCCTGAAATCCAAGAGGTTGTGAACTACATTAACAACAGCACCAACTATCATCCTCAACAAGGTCAAGGATGGAATCAATCAAATCAAGGATGGAATCAGCAACCACAATAAGTGAAAGGTCCAATTGCCTAGGGGGTGAATAGCCTAATAAAAAAATTCTACAAAACACTAGATGAACTGGTTAGTAACAAAAATAGCGCTCAAGCGAATTTTGCACTAGCTTACAAGAGAGGCGGTTTGTAAGCCTCCTAACCAAACAACTAGCAACCTAACACACTAGAGCACACTAAGAGTAATGTCCTTAGCAATCAAATTACTCTACACACCCTAATATGCTGCTTGCACAAAGTAAAGAGGGGATCAAGGTATGCAAACCGAGCCTTGTGGATGTAGCCAATCACCGTCTTAATTCAATCAATTAAAATCCGGTTGATGATCCAATCAATTCAATAGAGAATAAGTGATCTCGATGGATCAACCACAAGAAGACCAAGAGAATGATTTATCCCCGAGGTTCACGTGCTTGCCAACACGCTAGTCCTCGTTGTGTCCCCCTTGACCACATGGTTTGATGGCTAATCGGTATCACACACCAAGCCTCTCAAAGGCGCCACAAGAACCTACCAAGGCTAGGAATTGAATGACATGTATATTCCACTAGAGTACCTTTTGCAATCTCCATGAGGAAAGGTCAAGAACCCCTCACAAACCACCGAGGTGAGGCCAAGAACAATCACCGGCTTGCTCACTCCTCTTCTCCGCTGCTCCAACCGTCTAGGTGATGGCAACCACTAAGAGAATAAGCAATCACGCAGCGAGAACGATCACTAGTGCCACTAGATGCAAGAACTCACAAGCAATGCACTAGAATCTCTCCCAATCTCTCTTTGGATACAAGCAATCAAGCTAGATGAGAGGGAGAAAGTTGGCTTAGCTCTAAGGTGCTCAAGAATGATCAAAATGTGCAAGAGAGAGTCTCCAAGCCGACCAACATGCTTATATACCCACCACTCAAATAAATGAACCGTTATGTTCTAGGTGGGGCTGACTCAGGGCCATCGGACGCTCAAATGCATAGCATCGGACGCGTCCGACGCCTGTCCCCAAGTGCCGCGGAGATGCCACGTGTCCTCATTTGAATTCGACTGTTACCCGCACTTTCGAAGGATTGTCGGACGCCCAGGTGACACTCACCGGACGCGTCCGACGCACGCAAAACAGCTCTAAACAAGCGTGCGTCAGATGCACTTCACCGGACGCAGGGGCATCCACCTGACACAACACAGAAAGAGTGCGCACATGCACATCGGACGCGTCCGGTGATGCGGCAACGGACACTCTAGCGTCCGATGAACTTTCCACACGTGATCTGACAACCGAAACGCTTTAGACCGGACACACAGAAGAAATAGCGTCGGACACACAGATGCAAGAACTGTGCAACACCGATTTTCCCAAGAGCATCGGACGCGTTCGACGCCCCTGAGTCCAGCATCCGATGCTACGAAAATGACTCATCTTTTCTGAAAAACGCCGAATCCCACCTCGCAAGCTCGGCGGGAGGGGTTTTTACCCAAACCCCAAGTACCCTCTGCTCTCATGCGCCAACATCAAGGTGTCTCACTACTTGTGCATGTGTTAGCATTTCCAAATGAATTTTGCAAGAGTTAGGTTAGCACACTAGGTTCTAATGCAAAGCATGAAGTCAAACACCTAGTGGCACTTGGATAACCGCTTTCGACACGTGATCACTCCCTTTCTTGCTCATTTAACTAGATCAAACACTAGGTTCATATTCTCATGAACAAGACATATTTAGCCACTAGATCATACAAGACATAGAAGCAATAGTGGCATAATATGTACTCAAAATCACTTAGTTTTCATGAATGAGCCTAATTAAATGAAAAGATGTTACTAGAAGGAATGTCTATTATGCTCTAAGCAGGTCTTTATTAAATATGAATGCATCATACCAAACAATTTCACCTTTGCTTTAGTCGAAGACGAGGCATATCATAGAGTTGGGGGTGCATTCACTTCATGTTGGAGAAGTCCAGGATGTTCAATTCATTTCTCAATGTGCAAAATCTCTTCTCATCAAGTGGCTTGGTGAATATATCGGCAAGTTGATCATCGGTACCTACACTTTCAATTGAGATGTCCCCTTTGGCTTGGTGATCTCTAATGAAATGATATCTTATGTCAATGTGCTTTATCCTTGAATGTTGAACCGGATTGGTGATGATCTTTACGGCACTTTCATTGTCACATAGCAATGGTACTTGTCCAAATTTGATTCTAAAGTCCTTCAATGTGGCCTTTATCCATAGTAGTTGAGCACAACAACTTTCCGCACTAATGCATTTGGCTTCGGCGGTAGAGAGTGCAACACTATTTGGCTTCGTGGATGACCATGAGACAAGTGATCTACCCAATAATTGGCATGTTCCACTAGTGTTTTTCCTATCCACCTTGCATCCCGCATAGTCGGAGTCCGAATAGCCTACTAGCTCAAAGTTTAACCCCTTGGGATACCACAATCCAACATTTGGTGTGTGCTTGAGATATCTCAATATTCTCTTGGTTGCCTTCAAATGACTTTCTCTTGGTGAAGCTTAAAACCTTGCACACATGCACACACTGAACATGACATCGGGTCTAGAAGCGGTCACCTAGAGTAAGCTTCCAATCATAGACCGATACAACTTTTGATCCACCATGTTACCACTTGTATCCAAGTTAAGATGTCCATTTCTACCCATTGGTGTTTTAATTGACTTTGCATCTTGCATCCCAAACTTCTTTATCATGTCCTTGATGTACTTACTTTGACTCATAAATATGCCCTTTTTCAATTGCTTGATTTATAGACCAAGGAAGTAGCTAAGCTCTCCAATCATAGACATTTCAAACTCTTTAGCTATCATATTGCCAAACTCTTCACAAAAGTCTTGATTGGTTGATCTAAATATGATATCATCCACATAGATTTGTAATATAAACAAGTCATTTCCAATCTTCTTGGTGAAGAGGGTAGTATCAACCTTCCCCATCTTGAACCCTTTAGAGAGTAAGAAGTTTCTCAATCTTTCATACCATGCTCTAGGTGCTTGTTTCAATCCATACAAAGTCTTTCTCAACTTGTATGCATGGTTGGGCTTCTTGATATCTTCAAAACCAGGGGGTTGCTCAACATAAACTAGCTCATTGATATATCCATTCAAGAATACACTCTTCATATCCATTTGATATAGCTTGATGTTGTGGGCACAAGCATAGGCTAATAAGATTCTAATTGCCTCCAATCTTGCAACCGGTGCATAAGTTTCTCTAAAGTCAAGACCTTCAATTTGAGTGTATCCTTGTGCTATCAATCTTGCTTTGTTTCTCACAACTATACCATCTTAATTTTCCTTATTCCGGAATACCCACTTGGTGCCAATGATATTTTGATTCTTTGGACGCTCAACTAGTTTCCAAACTTGATTTCTTTCAAAGTTGTTGAGCTCTTCATGCATAGCATTGACCCAATCACAATCCATCAAAGCTTCTTCTATTCTCTTCGGTTCTATGGATGAGATAAATAAATAGTACTCATAAAAAGATGCCAATTTTCGCCTAGTTTGCACACCACTTCTAATATCACCAATAACTTGATCTAGAGAATGATCCCTTGCAATATGAGTTGGTTGGAGAACTTGTGGTTGATAGCTTGAGCTTGGTTGATCACTTGGTTGCACAACTTGAGATGAACTAGCTTGTTGCACTTAAACTTGATCATCTTTCTTGTTATCATGAGAACCACTAGTACTTGTTTGATCTGATTAGGTTGCACATTTGAAGGAGATAATACTTGTACATCATCATCATCTTGCTTAGGTCTTATATCACCAATGTCCATTTCTTTCATTGCATTGATCAATTGAACTCCTCTCACATCATCTAGATTTTCTTCCTCATCTTGAGAGCCTTTGGTTTCATCAAATTCAATATCATGCACCTCTTTAACTTGCCATGAGCAAGATTCTAAACTCTATATGCTTTGCTTGTGGTGGAGTACCCTAGCAAGAACCCTTCATCACACTTCTTCTCGAACTTGCTCAATCTTGTGCCTTTCTTGAGAATATAGCATTTGCATCCAAACACTCTAAAGTATGCAATGTTGGGCTTTCTTCCATTCAATAGCTCATAGGGTGTCTTCTTTAGCATGCCATGACAATAGAGACGATTGCTACAGTAGCAAGCCGTGTTGATAGCTTCGGCCCAAAATGAGAAATCGACATTATATTCACTAAGCATTGATCTTGCCATGTCAATCAAGGTTCTATTCTTTCTTTCAACAACACCATTTGATTAGGGAGTGTACTTGGCCGAGAATTGATGTCCAATGCCAAGTTCATCACACAACTCTTCTACTCTTGTGTTCTTGAACTCACTTCCATTATTACTTCTCACTTTCTTGATTGTTATTTCAAACTTATTTTGACATCTCTTGACAAATGTTTTGAATATGCCATAAGCTTCACTCTTGTCAATTAGAAAGAAGACCCAAGTGTATCTTGTGTAGTCATCCACTATCACAAATCTATACTTGTTTCCACCAATGCTAGCATATGTTGTTGGTCCAAATAGATCCATATGTAATAACTCAAATGCTTTTGATGTGCTCATCATGCTCTTCTTAGGATGAGTGTTGCCAACTTGTTTCCCCATTTAACATAAACTACAAATCTTGTTCTTCTCAAATGTCACATCCTTCAACCCTCTCACAAGATTGTACTTGACTAGCTTGTTGAGTTGCTTCATGCCAACATGTCCAAGTCTTCTATGCCATAACCAACCTATACTTGACTTTGTGATCAAACATGTTGAGAGTTGAGCTTCGCTTGCATTGAAATCCACCAAGTAGAGATTTTCATATCTAAAACCTTTGAAGATCAAGTTGCTACCATCCACACTCACAATTTCCGCATCATCTATGCCAAAGATGCACTTGAAGCCAAGATCACACAATTGAGCCACGGATGGATTACAAGTTGAAGTTGAAAGATTCCACTAACAAGACGTTTGAGATTGAGAGATCATTTGAGATTGCTATCTTACCCAAGCCTTTAACCTTGCCCTTGCCATTATCACCAAATGTAATTAAATCTACACCACAATCACCACTTGATGAGATAGAGTTGAACATCCTTCCATTACCGGTCATATGTTGAGTGCACCCACTATCAAGCACCCAATGCCTTCCTCCGTCTTTATAATTGACCAACAAAAGCAAATTAATTTTTCTTAGGTACCTAAACTTGTTTGGGTCCTCCAAGGTTAGTCACTAAGCATTTGGGCACCTAAATTGCCTTCTTCTTAGGTACCCAAACTTGCTTGGGTCCTCCAAGGTTAGTCACTAAGCTCTTAGACACCCAAATTGCCTTCTTCTTTAGGCCAACAATGGGAGCACCAATGAACTTAGCCTTCAGACCATTAGCACCCTTGGTTTGCAAATAACAAGAATCAAATTGAATTGAGGATATGTTAGCATTCTTCTTGTTCTTGCAATAACGCTCTATATGTCCAACTTGCTTGCAACTAGTATAAAACCGACCATTGCCCTTCATAAAACTAGTCTTGTGAGTGACAAAGACCGCCTTGCCATTCTTGGGGTATAGCCCAATCCCTCTTTGTTGAGAGAAAACCTTTGGCTACCCAAGCACTTTAGCAAGCGGGCCTTACCACCATAGGCCTTGCCTAAGACGTGAGTGAGCTCGTTCACCTCTCTCTTGAGGGTCTCATTCTCCACTATAAGTGAGGCATCACAAGTAAAACCATCACTAATAGTAGATGTGGCATTGTTTGAGCTACAAGAGGGGTTAGTGGGGGGCACAATAATAGGAGTATAAAATGATTCATCAACAATATCACAAGTGACTCCAACATTGCAAGTATCTACAACATCCTCAACCTTAGCTTGATCAAGGAAGGAGGAGTGAGCTTTCTCAAGCTTGGTGCGAGCCTTCTCAAGCTTCTTATGGGCTTTCATTAGCCTCTCATGAGTAGCATTGAGCTTATCAAAGGATTGCTCAAGAGCTTGCTTGCTCTTACGCAACTCTTTGCACTCCTTCCTCTTCTTCTCAATATAAGTTTGAGCATCTTGTAGCATACTCATGAGTTCCTTTTTGGAGCACTCCTCATCATCACTATCCTCCTCACTATCATCATCATCATCGGACAGTACCTTTGAGCTCTTAGCCATAAAGCATGATGGAGTGTCGAAGATAGAAGGCTTGTTGTTGATAGCAATGCTTGCTTGTCCCTTCTTCTTCCTCTTGTCATCATCACTTTCATCATCATCACTTGAAGAAGCATCACTATCCCATATGACCATGTGTTGGTATATGTTAACGCAAACAGAAAAGATCTGCAAGCGCACGGATACCGCTGTAGCTTTCACCCTAGAGTACTCCAAGGTATCGATTTTCCACGAGGAACGTGAAGTGTACTAGTAACGAATCAAGAATGTCCAAGGATAGAAAAGGTAAATATTTTTGGTGGGTAGAGAGGGGTTGTCTCAGGTCAACTAGATAACTAAGGATCAGGCTTACTATACTTAACTTACTTTGGAGCAAAAGTACCTTTCCAACTCTCGAATAAGACTGGGAAGAAAGTAGTTGGGAAGGCTGCCAAAAGCTCTACGGAACACCAACTCTGACGTGGTGAAATACGAAGACCAATAGAGCTGTCACCTCTAGAGGCTACCACAACTAACCGTAAGAATTGGGCGTAAACTTAGGTAAACACTAGTCTAGACACCACGTCTAAACTAACGATTACTACTCTAGCTATGCGCAATAACTAGAGCACTCAATACGAGCGGAGATCCCGTAAGCAAAGTAAAGTAAGAACTAAACTTAATTAAATAGAAGACTTAGAGTTACCAACAGAAGAACCTGAAGTTGAATCGATGTCGAATCGTCTCCGTAGAGGTACAAAGTTGAGGGGATCCGACAGGCCGGCTCCACCTTCTACTCTCTCCTCTCCTCTCTCCCTATTTTCTAATGACTCCTGAGAGGTTGATCCATTCAAGGGACCCCTCCCAGATGAGTCTCCCTCAGAGAATATGAATTAGGGTTTCATGGGGAGTGCCTCCCCCCTGGGGTCTGGGGCTGCTTTTATAGCCCGGTGGGATGAACATGAGCCCTTGGATCAAACCGATTTTGGCGGACGGCTGAGATTGAAACCCTAAGGCGGTGGAGCACGTGGGCCGAAGCCGGGCCCATTTAGCCATCAGAAGGCATCGCCGGTCGGGGCCGAGGCCGACCGGCCGGTCTGGCTCCGGGGCCCCTCGCGGTCCACTTCGGCGTGGTGTCTTCTCGCGCCTTCTGGGGTCTTCTAGTGCAGCCCCCGCGGTGGAATTAATATCTTTTCATCCGGAACTCCGAAAAAGGCAAATGATATGTCCGTTTTGATCGTTTCGATGAGCCCGTTGCAATGGTGCATTCTAATTCATCATTTGAGATACCTTTATACTGTCATATTGGCTCATTTTGATAACTTTTCCGGTATGTAACTGTAGAAACAATGATTCACCAAAACTCGTGGAACTTGTTAGAATCAATCCCTACAACTATGGTTTGTGATTCATTTCATGTTATTATATGCAATAGTTGATGGTTTATGATTGACATTAAGGACCGTCAACACCATGTATGATTGCCGCTTCTTCTTCTTCTTGTAGTCACCCTTCTTGTCTTTCTTGCCTTTCTTGTCCTTCTTTTTCTTGTTGTCATCATCACTATCATTGTCACTATTGAGAGGACAATCGGCAGCAAAGTGATCCTTGCTATTGTACTTGAAATATCTCTTCTTGTCATTCTTCTTCTTGAAGTGATCTCTTCTCCTCCTAGCACCATAGCCCTTCTTCTTCATGAACTTCCCAAATCTCTTCATGAAGAGAGCCATTTGTTCATCTTTATTTGAGTTTGTGCTTGCTTCATCATCGCTTGATTCTTGTTTTTTCTTGCCTTTTGATGAAGTAGCCTTGAATGCAACCACTTCTTTGTCTTTCTTCTTCTCTTTGTCCTTCTTCTCATCTTTGGAACCCTCATTCCTTTCCACACGGTAGGTGTCATGTGTGATCACCTCACCTAGTACTTGGTTTGGGGTTTGCTTGTCAAGCCCATCTCTCACCATTATTGTGACCAAGAATTCAAAACTTTTGGGTAAGCTTCTCAAGAATTTGTGAATGAAGTCCTTGTCTTCCACCTTCTCACCTAAGTTCTTCAAATCATTGACAATCACTTGCAATCGGCGGAACATCTCAGCAATGCTCTCATCATCCTCCATCTTGAATGAAGCAAACTTGTCCTTGATGATGTATGACTTGGCACTCTTGACGGCTTGACTGCCCTCATATGTTTTTTCCAATCTTGTCCAAATATCATGTGCTCTCTCAAGATACTTGATATGCTCAAACACCTTGGAATCAAGAGACTCATATAAAGTGTTGATTGCAATGTCGTTGAATTGGAGCTTTTCTTCTTCTCTTGTGGTGGGATCATTAGGGTCGATTACCGTGAAATCTTTATCCACTACCTCCCAAACCTTCCGGTTGAGTGATTTCAAGTGTGCACACATCTTGCGCTTCCAATGATCATATCCAGTTCCATCAAAGTATGATGGCTTCCCCACATGATTGATATGGTTGATTTGAGCTATTTTAACACTGTAGGTTGTTAAGCCTCAATCAACGGTGACCTCGGCTTTGATACCACTTGAAAGGTCCAATTGGCTAGAGGAGGCGAATAGCCTAATAAAAAAATTCTACAAAAACACTAGATGAACCGGTTAGTAACAAAAATGGCGCTCAAGCGAATTTTGCGCTAGCTTACAAGAAAGAGGCTTTGCAAGCCTCCTAACCAACCAACTAGCAACCTAATACACTAGAGCTACCTAATACACTAGAGCACACTAAGAGTAATGTCCTTAGCAATCAAATTACTCTGCACACCCTAATATGCTACTTGTATAAAGTAAAGAGGGGATCAAGGTATGCAAACTGAGCCTTGTGGATGTAGCCAATCACCATCTTGATTCAATCAATTGAAATCCGGTTGATGATCCAATCAATTCAATAGAGAACAAGTGATCTCGATGGATTAAGCACAAGAAGACTAAGACAATGATTTATTCCCGAGATTCACGTGCTTGCCAACAAGCTAGTCCTCGTTGGGTCCCCCTTGACCATATGGTTCGGTGGCTAATCAGTACCACACACTGAGCCTCTCAAAGGTGCCACAAGAACCTACCAAGGCTAGAAGTTAAATGACACGCGTATTCCACTAGAGTAACTTTTGCAATCTCCATGGGAAAAGGTCAAGAACCCCTCACAAACCACCGAGGTGAGGCCAAGAACAATCACCGGCTTGCTCACACCTCTTCTTCACTGCTCCAACCGTCTAGGTGGTGGCAACCACCAAGAGAATAAGCAATCATGCAGCGAGAACGATCACTAGTGCCACTAGATGCAAGAGCTCACAAGCAATGCACTAGAATATCTCCCAATCTCTCTTTGGATGCAAGCAATCAAGCTAGATGAGAGGGAGGATGTTGGCTCAGCTCTAGGGTGCTCAAGAATGATCAAAATATGCAAGAGAGAGTCCCCAAGCCGACCAACATGCTTATATACCCACCACTTAAACAAATGAACCGTTATGTTCTAGGTGAGGCTGACTCGGGCCATCGGACGCTCAGATGCATAGCATCGGACACGTCCGACGCCTGTCTCCAAGTGCCGCGGAGACGCCACGTGTCCTCATTTGAATTCGACCGTTACCCGCACTTTCGAAGGATTGTCGGACGCTCAGGTGACACTCACCGGACGCGTCCGACGCACGCAAAACAGCTCTAAACAAGCGTGCATCAGATGCACTTCACTGGACGCAGGGGCATCCACTTGACGCAACACAGAAAGGTCCAGAAGTGCGCACACGCACATCGGACGCGTCCGGTGATGCGGCAACGGACGGTCCAGCGTCCAATGAACTTTCACGCGTGATCTGACAGCCGAAACGCTTTGGACCGGACGCGCAGAAGAAATAGCGTCAGACGCACAGATGCAAGAACTGTGCAACACCGATTTTCCCAAGAGCATCGGACACGTTCGACGCCCCTGAGTCCAGCGTCCGATGCTACGAAAATGACTCCTCTTTTCTGAAAAACGCCGAATCCCTCCTCGCAAGCTCGGCAGGAGGGGTTTTTACCCAAGCCCCAAGTACCCTTACTCTCATGCGTCAACACCAAAGTGTCTCACCACTTGTGCATGTGCGTTAGCATTTTCCAATTGAATTTTGCAAGAGTTAGGTTAGCACACTTGGTTCTAATGCAAAGCATGAAGTCAAACACCTAGTGGCACTTGGATAACCGCTTTCGACACGTGATCACTCCTCTTAATAGTACTGTTATCTATCCTAAATATACTCACACCCTCTATAATGTCTTGAGTACCAAAAGCAAATGGCCCTATAGGTTATACCTTTGCCTTGTGCCCATTTGGCACCATTTCATCTCCTCTTTCTCACTTGGAGCACTTGTGATCATCTCCATCCGTCACCTTGCTCCATCTTGAGTGGACCATCCATACTAAAGCTATACACATGCTTAACTAAATGGATTAGTCTAAGGTTTCATCAATTAGCCAAAACCAAACTAGGGCTTTCAACAAGGTAATTTCCAAGGTAACAATAATTACAGCAATTACAACTTGTCACCTTTGCGAGATCTAGTTGCTGGTCAATATAAATAACTGGACCAAATGTTTAAAAAAATAACTTTAAATGACAAAGCTTTAGAAAATATAAACACAAGATTAGACACTTTTGCTTCTGCCATTAAAAACCAATACAGCTTCAATAAAATGTTAAAGTCACAATTAGCTCAACTGGCAGCTACTGTTCCTTCAATGGAAAAAGGTAAGGCTCTGGGCCAACTAGAAGATTTAGAAACTACAAATCTTGTCGATATTCACAATACATGTCATTACTACACTCAACCAGCGGATGTGTAGTGGATTGACCACTTACTCCCTAAGAAGAAAAGAGACCATAGGAGGCCTGTCATTCCTATTTCAATAGGATGTCACACCTTTCTAGAGGCCATCTATGATTTTGGGGCAAGTGTCAACATTATGCCTAAGGTAATTTATGAAAAGATTTTAGGAGATCCCTTGTTGTACATAACTATGCATTTGCAGCTTGCAGATCAGTCCATTTGCTACCCCGAAGGAGTTTTGGAAGAAGCTATTGTTCGAGTGGAACAATCCTATGTCCCCGTTGACTTTGTAGTCATAGAGACTGAAGGAGATGAAAGAGCACCCATCATACTAGGCCGACCATTCTTATGCACAACTAAAGCTATCATCTATGCGGAGCACGTCAAGATTGTGTTTTCCATCAAGAACAAGAAGGAGAAGTTCTCATTCAAGAACTGCATCCTCACAACTCCCGCCTTCCCACAGAAGCCATACGAACAAGCCCAACAATCAGCCGAGCCTAAGAAGAAGAAGAACAACAACAATAGAAGGAGGAAGAATGAGCTCATTCAAATTCTAGAAGAGACGATTCAACTGATCAATTCGGTTAACACCGAACATGACCACCTGTTAGCACCACCATACATTGTCAAGAGAGAAGACCCAGGAGTCCCAACTATCGAGTGCACCATCAAGCAAATGGTTTTTCCTAAGACCTTTTGTGACACTGGATCAGGGGTCAACGTCATGTTAAGGGTAGCGTATAATTATCGATTTGGTGATGAACCGTTATACCCAACCTATATACAGCTGCAGATGGTGGACCTATCAACAAGATTCCCAGAAGGCATAGTAAAGAATGTTGTGGTAAAAATTAAAGATTATTATATACCCACAGATTTCTTGGTTCTTGACATACAGGAAGATGACGATACACCTATCATCCTAGGAAGACCCTTCCTCAACACCGCCAGTGCAATCCTCTATATAAGATCTGGACAAGTCCACTTCCATCTACCTGTTGGAAAGGTACGTTGCAACTTTAATAGTTACACTAACAGTAATTCGTCCCAGAAGATACGGAACAGGAGATGTCGATCCCGCCGTAGAGTGAATCTACTCTCAAGAAAAGAAGGAGAGGACTATCCTGGTGAAGCTACAAGGTACATGGATCAAATTACTAAACAAAAATCAATAGAACCTCGCTGAAGCGAGTGGGACAAAGAAGCTGAGAGAATGTAGCAAATCGCCGAGCAAGAAGCAAGAGAAATACAAGAACAAAATCAGAGATGGTTGGAAGAGAATAGAGAGACATCATGGCAAAATAGAGAATTGACTGAGGTTTCCTCAGACAATGAATCCTACATGTAAGTACTCTTTCCGACCTAGTCCTGTCGGTAGACTTTAAACTCCGCACCCTTGCCATAAGGTAACAATGGTAATTATCTAATTACTTTAGTACATTTACTCTTTTGCATGCTTAAAAAGAAAATAAACATTTCTTATTACTTTGTATAAAATTTTAAAAAGCTCCAAAGTATTAGGCTTATGGTTTACCCCGGAATATTCACTATGGTAGCACAAAAACAAATTTTCATTCCTTTGCATTATAAATAGAAAAGTACAAAAATATAAGAATCCTGCTATACATTCATGTCTGCGCTCATAAAGATAATCAATTACTCATTTGGCTGACCGCTAACCCCTTATCATATTCGAGCCTCGAGTTTTGGTTTCTTTTTAGAGTACACCTTTGCAGGATTATACAATTTAGGAGTGAGACCAGTCAGTGGGTCACCATTGCTAAGCTTACTCTAAAGATCATTTAAGCGAAATATGACAAACATCTAGCTTGGGGGAGGAGCATCCCCTAGTTATCGGGTAACTATACCTATGCGATTTATCAAGTTTGTCTTATAGTTATAAAATGCTAAAAATATGTGGGCACATGAAGGTCCATGTCTGTTGAGTCTTTTATGAGTCTTTCGTTAAATAAAATCTAAAACTCAATAAAAAGAAGTCTTAGTTAATTAGAGTGTGTCCAGAGTCAACTATGAACTAGAAAATTTTGTCTTGAAGATGAATAGTTGCTCTGCTGGAAGTCTTTCAAGTACCTAGTTTTCAACCTCGAGTTCTCCTAAGTTTGGGTATGATTGCTTTAATATAAGAATTTACTCTTAACCTGAAACTTATGGAGTCATATGCTTGAGCTAAGTCTAGGTGATTGACAGATATGATATAAGAGAGTCTGAGCTGCTATTTATCTTATTCCTAACAATGCTAAATTCTAGAGATTTATCTTTTAAAAATTCAAAACCTTACATGATGAGCTCTTGTATGACAAAGTTGAATTCCTAGCTACCAAAGCCATATATGATACATACTTAGAATAGGAAACCTTTGCTCATTCATGCTACTTGCTTTGCATTGAGTTCAGTCAACCTTTGTGTATACTTAAGAGAGTCTTGTCATGCTTTTAAAATCAAGATCACCCACACACACTCCATCCACATATGGATTACTCTTACCCTGAGAGTAAGCGCAACCATTTTCCATTTTGTATCTAGTTCCACCTCAAAATGTTTTTCTCCTACACTGGGAGAGAACACTCAAAAATATACATAAACCCGTAGGATAGCCTTTGTTTATTTGCTCTAAGTTCTTTATTGTTATCTCTTCAATCAATTATTGTATCTAAGGATACATGTGGCTATGCAAAAATATTGAACATAAAGGGAGTAAAAGATATACAAGTGTCCCAGTATTAAAACAATGGGTACTCAGATGCCTGCCTCCCAATGAAAAAAAAAAAAGAAAAGAAAGAATAAAGATAGCCCATGTTTTCCTAAGAAGTTCTGAAAGTCTAAGAAAAAAAGAGATATTCATTTTGAAGAGCAAGAGTAGAATTAAGATTAGCCACCACATATACACCTATCCACCATATTCCGCACATATGCACATCTTGGTTTGATTGTATGACTTGATTCTCTATAGATCCATTGTTTGACTTTACAATATATAAATTGCAAATATGTTTATCCTTGTTTAATGCCACTCCTATAAACTCCACTATAATCCCTAGAATTAGGAAGGCATAACATCATGGATGCCTCAGTGATATCCATAAATACCACATACTTTGAGAGACTTGAGGGTGTCATACAATTAAGCTCTGAGTTTTATTATGAAAACTTGCAAAAAAAAACTCTGGAATATTAGTTGAGTGAAGAATTTGAGACCTAGTGCTTAACTTGATTGTTCTATCTTTCAATTACTCAAGACCCATGTGAAGGTTAAAAGCTCCATAGTTGAAGGTAATATGGGTGAGTTTGAAAGTTAGAGCAGTTTTGTTTAATCCAGAGAAAAATTTTTATTTGAAAGCATGTGTACTTCTTAGAATGAAAGCATTATAGCAACTTCTAATCCAACTCTAGGTTTTGCTAAGGGACTAGCAAAAGGTAAGCTTAGGCGCTTGTTGACGGTGGATAGCGTTAACTTTTTATATATCAAAAGGCATGAAACATACATCAATATCTAGAAGGCTAGGGTTTTATCTAACAATTTCCATGAGTTTTGGTGATTTATCAATTTCCAGGGACTAATCCAGAAAACACCGAAAAAGGGGCATAACTATAAATCTACACCACGGAATTATCCACAACTCAGGAATACGCCAAACTACTCTAGAAGGATCTAGAAGGCACCGGAGCGAAGGGGAGGAGGAGCCACCTCCAGGTGGGGCCGGCCGGCCCCACCATCCAGGTTGGGCGGCACCCCCTGTGGGCCCCACATGTCATCTTCTAGAATATTCTTCCACCACCTTTGAGGATCAATCTTAGCTCTACGTGAAGTCGGTTTGATCAAACGACTGTCGTGCATCCCACCGGGCTATATAAGCGGAGCCAGACCCCCCCAGGAAACCCTAATCCAATCCATTCAATTCATCTTGAGTCATTTGGTGATCAAGTCATCCAGAGCTTCAAGTTCTAGTTCCTCAGCCTTCTAGTTCATAGTTTAGCCTAGTTAGATCTAGAGTAGAGGAAGTCAAGTTCTTCATCGATCTTGGATTCCCGACGTTGTCAAGAAGAGTCTGGTATAGTTCTTAAGCTTTTCTTTCTTATTGTAATATCTGTGTTTGTATGATTATTACTAGCAACATTGTTCTTCATTATTATGTTCTTGATTGCATTGTTCATTGTCTACTTTAATATGTCTAGTATAGTTAGTTTGCTATTATATTCATGCCTTTGGTTCGTATAGCGTTCATCAATTCGGTTTGGTTGTGAGTGGTAGGTTGTGTGTAGGCATGGTGCCTAGATACATTACTTATCTGCGAATATCCCCAGTTGTGCCAAGTAGTGAGGTAGATCGTGGATATGACAGATCCATAGAGTCCTTTGTAGGCCTTCCCCCGTACGGTGGATTGGCAGAGTGGGATTGTCGGGTTAAGAGTATATTTATATATATGAGGTTCCTATACTCATCTTTTTTCTCGTACATTGCTCCGATGTGTTTGGGAACTATAATAGTATCAATTAGCGATGACTATTGGACATACTTGCACTAAATGAAGTAGCTTTGACTGTAGCTTGAATACTTAGGAGTTATTTCTCTATTAAATGATTAGACAACGTTAACATGTCTAGATTGCTATGAGTGAATTAGTATTATTATGAGATGACTGATCATATTTATCATATTTATCATTTATCTATTATTTATCTTGTGACACCTTCCTGTTGTTGAGAAGAGTTGACATTGGCTACATCTCTTATTCACTGCTTATAAGTGTTATCAATACTATAGAGTAGCTTCTTAGCAATGCCTTCCCAAAGGGTAGAATATAAATGACAACTGGTAATACTCTAGGTAAAATGCTACAATGGTATAATTATCTGTCCGCTTGCAGAATCATTCTTAGTTTATATTCGTCTTTATTTATTTCTGCCTAGTCACATAAAATAATAAGATTTAGTAGCAAAGTTTATTCCTAGCTTTACAATTAGGGATGACAACCTAGTTTTATAGTTAGGAGTAAGGGTAAAGAGACTAGTGGCTAGTTGTTAAAGGCAAGTTAATTAATACCAATATTTTTAGCGTCAATGCTTGGGATAGGGATTTGAGATTATTGTAGTGACGTTAGAAATGCCAACAGTAACCAATGTCATATTCTCTACTTATAACAGGGGGTAAGTCACAAGATAAATGATATAAATATGATAATGAGCCATTGACCAGTCATCACTAATAATACTAATCCTTCATAATAATCTAATCATGTCAACGTTTGTCTAATCAATTAATAGAGAAATAATTCCTAAGTATTTAACTACATGTCAAAGCTACATCAACTAGTGCAAGTACATCTAGTAATCATTGTTAAGTAATACTACCATAGTTCTGAAACACATCGGAGCAATGTACAGGAAAAGATGAGTACAGGAACCTCATGTATATAAATATACTCTTAACCTGGCAGTCCCACTCTACCAATCTACTGTACGGGGGGAGGCCTACAAAGGACTCAATGGATCTGTCACATCCACGATCTACCTCACTACCCGACACTACTGGGGATATCCGCAGATAAGCAAAGCATCTAGATACCATGCCTACATACTGCCTACCACTCATCATATGATCAAATAGATGAGCGGTGAACCAAAGGCATGAATATAATAGCAAACCAACTAAACTAGATGTATTGAACTAGACAATGAACATAATAATTAAACTAAGATGAAGAATAATATTGCTAGTAAATATCATACAAACGCAAATAATACAATAAGAAAGAAGAGAGTGAAAGAAGTATACCAAACTCTTCTCTTCTTGACAACTTCTGGAATCCAAGACCGATTAACGCGCCTTGACTCCCTTTGAACTTGAAGCTCCAGATGACTTGACTTCAACTGGCTCAACCTTGAATGACTTGAATGAGGTATTGAATGAATTAGGGTTTCCTGGGGGTGCTCGCCCATATTTATAGCCTGGTGGGATGCACGACGACCGTTTGATCAAACCGACTTCACGTACGGCTGAGATTGATCCTCAAAGGCGGTGGAAGGTGCTCGCAGAAGATGACAGGTGGGGCCTAAAGGGGGGTGTCGGCCGGCCTAGGCAGTGGGGCTGGCCAGCCCCACCTGGCGGCAGTCCCGCCTCCCCTTCGCTCCGGTGTCTTCAGAATCCTTCTAGAGTAGTTTAGCGTATTCCTGAGTTGCGGATAATTCGGTGGTGTAGTTTTGTAGTTAAGCCTCTTTTTTGTTGTTTTCTAGATTAGTCCCTAGAAATTGATAAATCACCAAAACTCATAAAAATTGTTAGATAAAACTCTAGCCTTCTAGATATTGATGTGTTTCTTATACCTTTTGGTGTATAAAAAGTTGACGCTATCCACCGTCAACACTAGGTGTTGACGGTCGTTAATGTATGAATTCAACCATCAACTAGCCATGGAAAAGGATGCAATTGTGATCACCAAAGATATAGGGTTTGCACAGATAAAATTCTATAAGTTTTGGTGTTTCACTATTTCTGTAGGTATAAACTGGAAAAGACGCTTTCGAGGAGTTTATCGAAACATAGAACGGAAAATCGGGCGCCACAGCAACGCAAGAAAGTTCCAGAAGGGACCGAAGACACCACGCCAAAGCGGAGGGCCAGCGGCCCCCAGGTGGGACCGGCTGGTCCCACCCTGGACCGGTCGGTCTGGGCCTAGGCCCAATGGGGGCCCGCTTTGCCCAGGTTGCTCTACCGCCTTTGAGGATTGATCTTAGCCGCACGTTGAAGTCGGTTTGATCTAATATGGCTCACGATCAATGCTTAGGGCTATAAAAGAAGGGCAGGACCCCCCTGGGGGAGGCACATTCATTCATCTCTCATTTAAAGTCCGATCATCAGCCAAAAACCCTAATTAGAGCTCCTTAGCTAGGGCCTAGATAGCTAGTTAGAACTAGAGGGAAGCAAGCGAAGGCTTGGATTCCGGAGCCATCAAGAGTTTGGATTTGGTATAATTCTTACCTTCTCTCACCTTTGTTCTCTTTCATTGTATAGATAATATGATTGCTACAATTGAATTAATGAATACTTATTTGCTTATATTTATAGTTATTATATTCTTTGTCTATTGTGGTTATATGCTTAGTATAGCTAGATTGCATTATAGTTATTCATAGGTTCGTATAGCGCTCATCTAATTGATTGTTGGGTGAGTGGTCAACATTGTGTAAGCGTGGTGCTTATACGTTGTTTACCTGCGAACGCACCCTATAGGCCGGGTTTAGTAGATCGTGGGTGTGATGACCCATTGAGTCTTATGTATTCCAACCCCTATTTATAGACACAGTAGGACTTTTATACGAAGGAAGGGCGTACTATGTTTTCAAACTTCCCTAGTATGTCCACTATAAGTAGATATAATGCTAACCTTAGCGATGATTACAAGGTGTAGTTGCACTAACCATAGTATGCATTGGCATGTAGCTAGGAATAATTTAGGAATATCTCTTGATGTTCTGCTAGTAACCCTAATGATATACTAGGAGTCTCTATTAGTTTACGCCGATGATTCATCCTTATCTTTATTATTTATCTTGTGACTTACCCCTGCATTGAGTAGCGAGGACATGGTTATTCAGCTATCCTACACGTATACCGCATAGACCTTCCCATAGGAAAAATATAAAAGACAACCTGGTAATACTCTGGGTAAAATGCTATAATGGTATTTAATCTGTTCGCTTGCGTATACTATTTATATATTCAAAATGGTGGCATGATTTAATACCACACTTCTGATGTCATAGCTGGGGATGACAACTCGGCGCTTTAGTAGATGCTAAGAGATGTCCACAAGTATTTTTGGCACCATCACTAAGGATATGTTTTATATCTATTTTTGTAGTGATGTTAAGGAGTGTCAACACTAGGTGGTCGATCTTGCCCAGGAAGTTTGGCTCTAGATTGCTAATATAGAACCACCTTAAGGTCTATCATTTCAGTGAAGTTTTGCATAGGACGTTGGGGTATTGTTTTACCACAACATCCCACAACTATAGGTACTAGTATAGTGCCCGTGTTAACGCCACGTTTTTATTCAGATGTGCAAATTAGAAGTACTACGAAAACACAACTAAACTTCATAACATTAGACAAAATCAGTTTCGAAGCCATGTTTAAACTATCTTCATAACATTAGACAACATCAGTTTCAAAAAGAGCATTTAATTTCTATGACAAACTTCATTTCTTTTCCCTAAGGAAGACACAACCTTAATTTCTCCGTTTAGAGTTGAAGTGATATCTCCCTTGTGCATCATTCATTATCAGGACAATGTTGAAGATTACATTGATTAGGTCCAAAAAGATGGCTAAACAGCCTGGAAGTTGTAGGCCTCAGACTAAACCCAAAGCTAGAACCTAGAAATCTCATCCCTAAATCACCATTGCAAAACGGAACACATACAATGAGATAGCTACTCCATCAGAGCTCAGCTGTCTCTAGCAGCACTCTTATCAGTTTTTTCTTCACTTCGTAAAACATATCAAACTGCTGTTGATGCCATTACCCAAGTCAAAGTCCAAGCATTCCATCAGGTCACCCCACTCCTTGAAGGGATCCTTTCGTGTCATGCCACCAGTAGCTCCAATTGGGACAATCAGTCCTACAGTTCATCCAAATGCAATGGGCATAGAACAACCCAATGCTTAACCATCAAGAGAATGGTACAACACACTTGTCACGAGTGCCACTTGGGATACTAAAAATAGAGTTTATCAGTTTCCTCAATGCCCAAAGAGTAACATAGGTAAACATATTCAGGATGGCATGTTTTCTATCACAAAATCACATTTTAGCTAAAGATTCAAAATCATCCATCATCTATCTCAGCTAGCTGAGACCAAACCTCCCTAACTACGACCCGTTTCGTTAAGAATAAGTAAAGCATTGTTCAGAAAAAAGGTCAAAACCCAAAAGGTTGACCTCATCCAGAAACTTCCCATTTGTTATCATGATGCAAAATTCTTTTTTATGCCATCATTACTAGACACCCAAAGTTCTCTGTCTCTCTAAAAAGGCAAACATGCACACTTTAGAACCAAGCCAGGCAGTAATCCTCACCGCCAGACACTCCAATCCACAGCTTGGTTGCTGCCTGGACACAAACCAAACACTCAAACAGGCACATACATAGTATGTGAGCTCACTTACTATTCTTGGCACTCGCTACTGGGTAGTGACCTTTTAGCACCAAGTTCGGCCTTTTAGCACCAAGTTCTGAACCTGTTTCTGGATTCACCTCTGCAATTTCTTGGCCTGATGCAATCTGAAATCAGTGTTCCAGCAAGACACCATTTTTTGTACAAGACCTACTGCAATTCGTTTCACAGTGATGCAAGATGCATTTAATTTAAACGCTTCCATCAAGCTGCCCATGAGAGAGGAGGTGTGCCAGATATTGCTGGAAAACACAGAGAAAGTATACAACAAACTTGCATATCATCAGGTCAACAAGGACATATCCATGAAATTGGGTATTTTCATCTGACAAAGTCTGAACTGATGGGCAGTAAGTATGGGTCCTAAACAAAGTTTTAAATCTCCGGCTATAGCTGCCGCTATAGCCGGAGATAGCTGCTGGAGAAAGGAGCAGCTAGGAGATTGATAATTTTGCGCTAATCTGTAGCTGCCGCTAATAGCGTTGCTTAGCTGGAGGGAGATAGCCGCGAAATGTGCGTCATTTAGCTGCAGCTAAAGCTTCGCAGGCCCAATACACCTTGACACCAAAGGCCCAAATCATGTAATTAACCTAGACGTCACTCGTCTCTTCGAGTCTCACAGGCTTCAGAAAAATGACATCAACGGCGGTTGCTGTGCCCGGTGCCTGACGTCGGCTGTGGATTGAAGCGGCGTGCGACTTGGCTCTTCGGATCTTCCCCAAGCGTGGCTCCAAAGGGAAGCGGAGGTGGTGGAGCAGGGGTAGCTACAAGCGGCAGCGACGGCGCGGCTTCCAGTGGAGGTGGCCGGCGGCCGGCCGCGGTAGCGAGCAGAGGCGGGCAGCCGACGGCGGCGGCTTCGAGCAGAGGCTACGACGGCGGCGGCTTTGAGCGGCGGCAGGCGGCAACTTGGATCCGCACGGAGGCAGCTAGGAGCAACGACGGCTTGGATCAGCTTGATTCTGTGTGTTTTTTCTATATTTACTAAAATCTGCTAAGCGGCTTAGCTGCGGCTATCTCCGGCTATAGTTTTGCTTAGCTGTTGGAGAGGACAGCAGCTAAGAGGCTTAGCCGGAGATTTAAAACTTTGGTCCTAAAGGATGCAATGGATGATATATAGGCAAGCGTGTGTAAGTCCTTAATTACCATGATATGCGTATGGTGGTTTCCCTTGCTAGTCAAAATGCTTTCCATTATGGAGAACTCTATCGGCCCTAGTCGTCTATCTCAAAAAAAAAAAAAAAATTGCCTAATGCAGCCTTGTAAAGCTGCAAACCAATCAAGCAAATGAAGTGAGAATATCTACTTATGCAAGTTGGCACAGGAAATCGACAAAATTGCACTATTACACCTTTTCATATCATTAACATTTACAAATTATAAGAGGACATGTATTGCTACCAAGAAGTATATTCAGTTTCCACGCCTTTGCAGTGCCAGTTATTAGTAGCTTAGTACCAGCAGGGTAGGAGGCAAAATACTGGTCGGCCCTTGAGATCCCAGCCAATGTCCCGCGGAAAGCTCAAGCAACCTATGTACTGCTTAAACAAAGATCAATCCCACAGACAGTTTACAGTGCAGAGATAACCTTGTGACCTGGCTTGGTGTTGCTGTTACAGGGACACCAATTCAGCGAGCAAGGTCTGAAAGCGCAAAGACCTGATGTCAAAAACATCTGACTACCATCCAATGTAACAAAAAAATTAGCAAGCCAAAAGATCAGTGGCCGTAAACAAAGTTGACATATTGCTACACCAAGCTCATGAACTGAGACTGTCAGTTCATAAATAAGGTTCAAGCTACTTGCTACAGGCAAATGACTAAATATGCTACCTAAAACAATGGCATCAAATACGCAGCCACAAAATATCAAAAAATGATGATTTGAAGGATAACTTTTTTGCCTAACCATGCTATAAGGCTTCTTTTCTGTCTGGTAAGGTACTCATTACTTCAACCAGCACTCTGAAATTTCTAAGGTGAGGGAGAAAGGACAGAACAAATCTCACGTTCTGGCATGTATTGACCTGCATCTCTACGTTCGAGCGCCAGTAGTGCACCTCCTGAAACAGAGGCCAGCCAATTGCGTATCATCAGCATCTGATCATAGAAGCAACCAATTTCCCAAATCGAACCAAGTGTCTCTACTCTCTGAACTCATTTGTTTCATTGTCACAGCTAATTAATTCCACAAGCCCTATTCTGCATTTCGCTGGATTTACACACCTGTTTTGTAACGAGGACACGAGTTCAGCTGCTGCAACACAAGCACAAGCACAAGGATAACCCGACTCATCCAAAACTGTAATGGAAAAACCTGGTGGCATCATGCCCTCTGAATCAACTTGACTCGCTGTATAAATAGGACATTCCAAAAATCGTTCGTTCTCTCATATATCGCACACCAAATCGGAGTATGCCAGGGTCTGCCGTGCGTGCGGGCCTAGCCATGTCGTCGCCGAGGACCACCGTGGACGCAGGATTGAATTCCTAGCCACGGCGCCGCCTAGGGCAGTTGGGGGCTAAGACTAACCGCACTGGGTCCGCCAAACTTGTTCGGGAAAGCGGATATGCTATGCCGCTAGGTCATCCGAGAAGAAGGGCGATGCCCGCCAAATGTGGCGCCGTAGCGTGCGTACACTACGCGACCGCGTGGTGCGGGGCGGGTCCCACGCTCGTCCGCTGCTCGTTGCGCCAGCCCGCCCCGAGGGAGCGGCGCCGTCCATGGAGCTCGACCGCGCGCCGCCAAAGGGAGCAGGCAAGGGGCGTCGCCCGCCATAGGAGTTGCCGCCAAGCTCCCTCCTCCGTTGTTCTCCTCCTCCGCGCCTCCTCGCCCGCAGCCGAGGTAGCACCGGCTCGAGGGGCACCGCGGCTGCAGGGGCAGCCGCCGCCCCGGGGAAAGGAGCCGCCGCCGCTGAGCCGCCATGGGAGATCGCGCCCGCCACCGCCCGCCGCCAGAGCCGTCCGCCCAGCGGAGTTAGGGCAAGGGACAGATGCGCTCGGCCGCCCACGGAGTTGGGGAGGCGAGGATGGCGCTCGGCCGCCCGCTGGAGAGGGCAGCGCCTCCCGCTCGCCACCACCCGCATGCACGCCAGGCTGCCCGCCGGAGAGGAGCACGGCACTGCCCGCTTGCCCGGCCGCCAGCCTTCTCGGTAGCTCCGCGTCGCCCGGCCCGCAACTTCGGCCGCCATGCCGCCTCGCCATGGCTACACCGTCGAGGCCCGCCGCGCGCTGGCCGGGAAGAGGGAGGTACAGCGCTGCCGGGCGCAGGAAGGGTGGGAGGAAGCCGGGTGAGGGAGAGAGAGAATGGGAGGGTGAGGAAAAAAATAAAAAACCTTATGTGTGGGTCCCACGTGGTATAGAGTAGAGATATAGAGGATGGATGAATGTGGAAGAAAGTATTATAGAGGAGAGAATCTTGATGACTAGAACGGAATATTCCTTTTAGAGGATGAATTTAGAGTAACATAAGTGCGGATAGCCTAAGGCCCAGGTGGCCACCGCTGTGGCAGCCCAAACCCTCGCCGTCGAGCTGCCGTCCCGCGCACCACAAGCAGCGTGGCCCAACTCGCGCCGCCATCAGTGCAGTTTCCTGTCCGGCGGCGCAGATCCACCCGTGACCTGGATCCGGAAGAGAGAGAGAGGAGGGCGACGGGGAGAAGAGAGAGATTGCGAGGTGGAACTTGGCGACTCGCGAGGAACAAGAGAAAGATTTTTCTTTTTTTATTTTCGGTGGAATGGGCTGGCTGGGATTCGAACCGCGGGTGTCGCACGTGGAACCCGCTGGTCGCCGTTCAGGTGAGAAGCCTCGAGGCGAGGTGAGTTTGAAGCCGCGTCAAACTTTCATGGACAGCCATTGGATCGTGTCGGGATGGTTTCATAACCCTTGATTTTAATAGAGATGAATTTCTGTGTCAGGGCCAAGTATAATTTATGATTTCAATTATAGTATAGATAGAGATGAATTTCTGTGTCGGTACCAACTATAATTTGAGATTTCAATTATAGTATAGATATAGATAGACTAAGTTGTCCCCAACTTAGTAGAAAGTCGGTGGCTACTATACATAATAACCGTACTCTGATGCATGCCTGCTTTTTTCTCTACCATTTAAGTACCTACGTGATATGTCTATGTGTAAAGTTCTGCAACGACGACTTATACCACAACCCAATATTGTACGGGTCACATCATCATATGGCTAGTGTCCTACACATGGGGCCTACAGTCAAGTGAATAAATGCAGCATAACACAAGGGGAAAACAACATCAAGGAAAGGCAACAAATTTAAAACTGTTTTATGTACTTTTATGATTCTGTCTCCTATAGTGCTTGATCATAAGAAAGTCCATTGTGCTTGACGAAGCATTGGATTCGAGCAAGTCCAAAGTACACCGAATTACCATCATGCGAGGGTCCATTATGCTCGACGTAGTGCTTGACCTCAAGTGATGAAAGAGTACTCATTGATATTGAAGTGCCATCATGAGAGGGACCATTGTGGCGCTCGACGGTGTACTCGACCTCAAGTGATCAAGGTACTCATTTATATTTCTAGAAAAAACCGATCGAGCACAATACTCGGGGGGCTTTTTCAAACATGCATGTTGGGCAAACTTACGGTCGGGATATAGAATCATGACTTTTCGTAGTCGTTCCAATGGCCCTAATTGTCATGTTTGCGATCGCAGGTTACCTATTACTGGCAATCGGATCACGCATGTCACGTTCAACATTATATATTATTATAATCAACATGATTTATGAATCAGATAAGTTATTTTAATTTTTCAGTTCATTTTATATAGTTTTTGCTCTACTCTCTACTCGGTTACCAGTTTTAATCTTAAATAAAGAGTCGGGGGCTACTACAATACTCATATCATATAACCAAAAGTTGTTGAAATAAGGCAAATTGAGTTATGTATTATCAAGTGTGCTTGTTTTCAAGGGACTAACGCATGGACCACTCGAGTCTCAGCTGCTAACACCCCCTGAACAAACTTTGTGTACTACCAAAACAGCTTGAACAAGCTAAGGGCACTTCATTTGATTATATTATTAATTTCCACTCTATATACAAAATTTAAATAAGAATTTTTACTCTCTTATTTTCTTCCAATATTTTTTCTCTGTAGAACCCCTCAAGCATATTCTCGGGGTTGATTACTAATTATTCTGTTTTGAAGATTTGAAACAGAGTATACTCAGACGATCCATCATTGACCCAAATTTACAATCGGTGTTCCATCGTTCATCCTCCTGAGCCCATGTTCAGGTCTAGACGCCGACGTGACTATAACTCCTTAGCACAAATCTACGACGATATCCATTGTGTGTTCTTTCTAAGATCCTAAGCGACTCTAAATGTTCAAAGTCTACTGCATGGGATATATAGTACGACGGCTAATATGTGTACACCATTTTTGGGCCTTGTTTAGATCGAAAGTTTCTTCAACTGGAACTCTCGTTTGTATTTGACAAATATTGTCCAATTGTGGCCCAACTAGGCTCAAAAGATTCGTCTCGTGATTTACAACTAAATTGTGTAATTAGTTATTTTTTTACTTATATTTAATGCTCCATGTATACGGATACAAATTGATGTGATGAAGAGAGAGTGGAAAAACTTGTAACTTGTGCACGAACTAAATAAGGCCTTCGTACATGAAAATGTTTCTACAGTCAAGATAGACCTGACAGCCGCACATACTATAGGTGGAAAAATCCACTCTCAACCGATCCGAGCTGGCGGAGCTGACATGTGCAGCCCACCTTCATTTTGGGTCCAGTCTTGCTGAAGAAGGAAGCGGGAGGAGGAAGCCAGCAAATTTTTGCCGCCTCGAAAGCACCCGCTCTTTGCAAGTTTGAACAAGCCCAAAGCAGCCAGCGCACCGTCCTTCGTCCCCGCCCGTCGCTGCGAGTGGGCCCATGTCATCCACTGCTGCGGCGCACCAGAAGGCGACGGCGCCGCTGCCGACAGAGGAGGAGGCGCCGGAGCACGGGCCCTTCTCCATCGAACGGCTACAGGTCCGGCCCCTTCGCGCTCTAATCTGCCCCCGCTCGCAGCTCGTGGCCTGATCCCTCCAATCCAATTCGAGGGCTTGATCGACGATTTTGTCCGTACGGAAGGGGTGCGGCTTGGTAGTTTATCCCATCCCAATTTTGGCAAATATCTTAGCGGAGTTCTTTTGGGGCCTCCCAGTCCCCCATTTTCTTCATTTATTTTCCCCTCGCAAACTCCAGAAATGTCAAGCGAGGGAGATTCTCCCTCTGATTTTGGCGCTCATGCCGCCAGTTCCTATTTTGTTGGGACTCCTCTCAACCTGGCCTGCGAGTACTCACTTCGGGTTCTTTAATTATTTTTTTTCACTAACTCAGTGTCTATTTGTAGTGTATCGATCATGAGCATTTCTGCCGGTTTAATTGTGGAGCATAATGTACCGTTAAGCATCTTTCAGATCTGAAATGCTAAAGATATTATTTTGCATTGTAGAATTGGATGTAGAAATTAGGTACACGTGCTACATTATTGAACTGTTGACCAGGATCTAATGTGTCATCTCTGTGGGAATTGGGGGATTTTTCTTGTTAGAGAGAGAAAAAGAAAGGACAGTTGTTGAGCTGAATCACCACTTAAATTCCTGTAAAATTTGCTGTGTAGGCATCTGGAATTGCTTCAGTTGATGTGAAAAAACTCAAAGATGCTGGTCTCTGCACAGTGGAATCTGTAGCATACTCTCCGAGGAAAGACCTTTTGCAAATTAAGGGGATTAGTGAAGCCAAAGTTGACAAGATAATTGAAGCAGGCAAGTAACTGTTTGCTTCTGTTTTAGAGCACACTGCCACATTTCTATTTGTATGAAAACAAAATTTGTGATAAATTATAGTGTCCACAAATATCTGGCAGCTTCCAAGTTGGTTCCACTAGGATTTACTAGTGCTAGTCAACTTCATGCGCAGAGGCTTGAGATCATCCATCTTTCAACTGGATCTAGAGAGCTTGATCAAATTTTCGATGGTAACGTATTGGTGCCTATCATCGATCTTTAACTTCATTAATGTCATAATTGTGGTATAGGAATAATAGCAAAACAGTGCAACTTATGTTTTCAGTCTTTAATAGGTGGAATAGAAACAGATCTATCACAGAGATCTATGGAGAATTTCGCTCCGGGAAGACTCAGTTGTGCCACACTCTCTGTGTCACATGTCAGGTAATGGACTGAAAGACTAGTTCGAAGATATGATATCACATTGCTTTAAACAGTACCAGCATATTTCTAGAATTAAAAATAATATATTTCTTTGCATATTGGAACTGTTTACATATTTCTAGGGTGAATGAAAAATATCCTTCCAGATCTTATGTTTTTTTTTTCTTTTTGCGAGGCCTCCAGTTCTTATGTGATTGTTTTTAAGTTTACAAATATTGGGGGTCCCTGTGCCAATGGCACCTCCTGTACATAAACTCTCTTTCCTTCCTTAATTGAGAGGCAGAGCTCCTGCCAGGTTCTTTCAAAAAAAAAAAAAGTTTACAAATATGATGGTGATTTATGCAGCTCCCATTGGACCAAGGTGGTGGTGAAGGAAAGGCTTTGTATATTGATGAAGAGGGTACATTTAGGCCACAAAGACTTCTCCAGATAGCAGACAGGTGATATGGCAATACAAATTACTTGTTTTACTACTTTTGTTCTTGAATTGTCAAACAAGATTGTTTTGCATTCAGGTTTGGCTTGAATGGTGCTGATGTACTAGAGAATGTGGCTTATGCTAGAGCATATAACACTGATCATCAATCAAGACTTTTGCTAGAAGCTTCCATGATGGTAGAGACCAGGTAAACCCATCCATTTGTTGTAGTTAGCTTCTATCTGAACTAGTGAGTTATATGATCTATCAGTTAGAAAAGGAGAAAATTGCTAAAAAACATAGTACCTGAAATTTAAGGACGTATGTAATCCCACTTACCTCCTAGTTTCACTTGTGGTTGGAAGCTGCTGTAATAACAAAGACATAAAGTAGGAACAAATGTTCAGTAAGTGGCTACCAGCAACTAAAGACCTTTCAATTAGAGTTAAATGCATCAACGGTCCTTGAACTTGTAAGAGTGTGTCACTTAGGTCCACAAACTCTGAAAACGCATTTTTGGGTCCCTAAACTTATAAGCGTGTGTCACTTAGGTCCACGAACTCTGAAAATGTATTTCTGGGTCTCTAAACTTGCAAGGGTGTGTCACATAGGTCCACGAACAAATATTATATTTTCTATTTATATTTAATAATATAGTTATAAATAGAACACAAAAAAATAATATTTAATCCCCGTAGGCACAAGCAAATGATACTAAACTTAGGGACCCGTAGTGTGTTTTCGAGTTCGTCGACCTAAATGATACACCTTTACAAGTTCAGAGTAATTGGCTATCAACAACTAAAGACATTTCAATTATAATCCCCGTGGGCACAAGCAAATGATACTAAGCTGTGATCGACAAACCGCATGATATCTACATGTGCATGCGTCATCTGTGCTTTGCTGATAAATTTTAATAGTGTATCAAATGCTCTTTTTCTTAATAAAGCCTTTCAGTCTTGCTTGATTAGGATATGACAGACACATTAATTTTGCATTAGAGAAGACCTATGTGCTATTCAATCTGATCTTTTACAGAACATATTTGTTACATTTGCTTTAGGAGGATCCTACTGGCAATCAACGTGCCTGAACTGTGACCTCTTTCTGTCGTGTGCCCTTTTGTGTCTCCCAGTTTCTCGTCTCTCTTGGGTTTCATCTCTAGCCTACCCCAACTTGCTTGGGATAAAAGGCTTTGTTGTTGTTGTTGTTGTTGTTGTTGTTGTTGTTGTTGTTTTACTTCACAATCTCAAAAATGTGAACTGCATTTTCTTTTGCCAAGCATGTGCTCATAATCTTGGTGTATCATGTTTCCTATGCCAATGTTTTTGAAGTGGAGCTCTAATTCTGCAGGTTTGCTCTTATGGTTGTAGATAGTGCTACAGCCCTATACAGAACTGATTTCTCTGGTAGAGGGGAGCTATCAGCAAGGCAGATGCATCTGGCTAAATTTCTTAGGAAGCCTTCAGAAGTTAGCAGATGAGGTAATCAGCTTGTCCTTTGATCACTCATGAATCATGAAATGTTAGATATATTGCAATACGTACATTTGGTCATGCAAACACAATTGCTACCAAATTACTGGATAACTTTTGGTTTCTGCTCCATGCTGTTTGATTAGTTAACCAAGTGTAGCAACAACATTTGACTCTCATGCCTATTTGGCACACATAGTATGTTTATTGTTTTTTTTTTGTCTTTTTTTGGCTGGCTCTAGTTTGGAGTGGCAGTGGTAATCACGAACCAAGTAGTGACTCAAGTTGATGGTGCTACGATGTTTGCTGGGCCACGGATCAAGCCCATTGGAGGGAACATTATGGCTCATGCTTCCACAACTAGGTGAGCTACACCATGTAACATAACATCTCTATTTTGTTTTTGTTCAGTTCCTCGTTGTCTCAAGTGTGCCATGTTTTGTATCAGGCTCTTTCTTCGCAAGGGAAGAAGGGAGGAGTGGATCTGCAAAGTAGTCAGCTCTCCCTGTCTAGCTGAAGCTGAAGCAAGGTTTCAGATATCATCTGAGGGTGTCACTGATGTCAAGGATTGAAAGCATCTCTGTATTTCCAGCCCACGGCATGACTTGCTTACTTGAATGAATCTCTGATCTTCTGGATTTGTGTTGGTCCCTTGTACATTCAAAATGCCAGTACAGGCTTCCAGAATGGGAATGCAAATCCATTGGACTGTCATTGTCATCCTGTTGTCTCAGGTACCATCCAAAGTTGTCATTGTTGTAAAGTGCATATCCTTAGTGTGGCCAAATGATATATGTACAGGCAACCAGCCACAGTTTAGCAACTCATCATGCTGCACCCATCCATATTCTTTTTCAGTTACTTGCCTTGATGCCAATTAGTCGATTTTGTTTTGTTGTACTGCTCTGATCCAGAGATCACAAACAGTTGACTGCCAACATTGGCTTGTTCGGTTATTAACTTATGTAAGTTATGTTTCCAGGATACATACAAGTATATGGTCTTTTTTAAGGTACTGTTTTAACTGTCTGCAATTATCAAAAGTATTATCTCCTTGCATAGAGCTGTTGGCATTGATGATCAGAGTCTCAGTTCTATGGAGTAATTCTGTACTTCAACAGTTATCATCCTACCATGCATTACTCTTTGTCCTGCATTTATACGGAAATCTGCAGCAACAATGTAAAACTACAAGGGTAAAAAATAGTCCTGCATTTATCGGAAATCTGCAGCAACAGTGTAAAACTACAAGGGTAAAAGTAGTGTACAATACGATTCACCCCTGAACTAGTTGATGAATTTGAAAGACCCCCTCGAATTTCAATACTGGAAAACATACACATCTTAATTTTAAAACCCAGACAGAGTATCCCCTTAACCATTTCAAAGCTCTTTCTTAGGTGGTTTTGCTAATGTGGCAGTGGGATCTGCCTCTTCCTCTTTTTCTTATAAAAAAAATACAAACGTTATATCAGATTTGTAGAGTTCGACACGATCTACAACTTATATTCATGCTGTCCACCCATATTATCTTCAGAGCAGCAGTTCAAACTTGAACTGAAACGTGTTTTTTTTTTTTCCAGTCTGGAAAGAGCACTACTGCACTGGTGGATTTTTTTTATTTTTAATCCTTTAAATAAATATATTGCAAGAAAAAACTGGTTCAAAAAGAAATTGCACGGCATAGCCCCTTTGGTCGCGCCAGGGTGGCCGGCGTGGAGAAACACTTGTCACGCCGCATGCACCGCGCGACAGTATGCCAGCGTGGCGTGGGTGTTGACCGGGGCTGGCGTGGCGCTGTGTGGGGGGCCCTGTCACGCCGCATGCGTTGGCGTGGCGGGTATTGAAGACCCCACCTACCGGCCGGGGCTGGCGTAGTGGAGTGCGGGACCACCCTATCGCGCCGGGATTCGTCGGCGTGACAGCCTTGTCACGCCCGGGCTGGCTGGCGTGATGGGGTCTTAACCTAGACGCCCGACGGATTTCTCTTCATTCCTCTCTTTTCTCTCTTCTCTCCAGGCCCGGCGGCCGCTGCCGCCACCTCTTCCTCCGCCGCCCCCTCCTCCTCCTCCTCCCCGGCCCTTCCCTCCTCCTCCATCCCTCTCCCCCCCATCGTCCCGGCCCTCCCCTCCTCCATTGCAGCCCGCCGCAGGAGCGAGGAGGGAGGCGGCTGGCTAGGCGACGGCAAGCTTTCGCGGCCGGCCGTGCCCGTTGGCCGGGCGGTTGTCCCTCCCCAACTCCGGCCACTTCTCTCGCTCCCACATTGCATCATCAAGGTAGTAATTCTTGTGCTTGCTCCCATTCCTTTTTCATGTGTATTTGTGATGTCTAGGGTTTGGAGAAATGATCGATTTATGAATTGGTTGAGCGTTTGTTCATATGATTTGCTTCGTAGATTCGGTTTATGATACAATGTGGCAGTGAATTCGATGGTAACTATGTGTTGCATGGACGTAGGTAGATATTGCATGGAGGATGTTCATTCTTTGGTTGGTCATGGCCTTATTTGGTTAGAGTTTTATAGAGGTGATTTTAGTTGATTGGGTTATTAAATTTGTAGATATTGATGGTGTTATTTTGTTGTTGGTTGGATTTGTAGATGGAACGGTTAGTGCGTATATTTTGTGGTGGCAAAGTGAAAGAAAATGGTGAATTTGAAAGCATGCATGAAGAAGTGAAGTTCTTTAGTACACCTCTGAGCTTTGAATGTCTGGTTGGGCACTGTCGTGATAGATTTGGGTGGCCACTAAGCTTAAGAGGTAGATTTGATTGCGGCAAAGAAAGACCACACTATGTGTTGATTGGGTTGTCATCTGTAGTTGATTGGAACAACTACATTGAAGCTGTTAAGGGTAGTAGTGTCAAGTGCTTGGAGGTAGTTGTGGAGAAGAGACATAGGCCAAATGAGGAGGATTTTGGTGCCAAAGTCGATGTCCCGGCTATTGAGAATGTAATCCAAGATGAACCGTTTGACTCGATTGGTGTTGTAGATATGGAAAGGTCACATATGGTGGGTGCTTTGGATGATGGTTTTGATGAAGATATGTTTGGTGAGGACGATGACTATGGATATGAAAGACCCGATGTGGTTGACATATCCGAAGGTTCGGAGGATGAAAACTGTGATGAAGATGAATTCACATCAAACCCTAGTTCTTCGGATGTGGTGTTAGAGGATGAGTATAGGTCGGACCCTAGCAAATGAGGAGGAGATTGATTGCTGCGAAGATGGGTTACCCGAGCCATTAGGTGGTCCATGTGATGGATCTTTGCGGCCGGAGTACACTCAAAGCGAGAACTTAGGCAGCCTAAAGGCGTTCATGTGGAGGTACCCTCAGTTCCTAATTGTATGGACATTAGTATGATTGATGAGGCTATATGTGACACGGGATTGACGTTGTTAAATGATGGTGAAGGTGAGACTGAGGCAGTGGAGATTAAGAAAGGAAGAGTGTTTGACAGGATGGAACATCTAAAATTTTTTCTGATGGATTACTCGGTTAGGTATCACAGGCCTTATTATGTGAGCCACGCCGACAAGAACAAGAGGTACACGGTGCTTTGCAAGCGTGGTTGTGGTTGGGGAGTATGGGCTCGGCTGTAGAGGAATGGTAAATGGAAGATTCACAATGTCAAGCAACCACACACTTGTCGCTCTTCGAAGCCCAAGGGTGTGCATGCCCAAAACACGGCTCGTTACCTTGGTTCTCGGCTAGTTGGCCTTGTTAGAGCTGATAGCGACACATCTGTCTCCACGATTGTGGAGGCTATATTTGGGTTCACTGGTTATAGAGTCAAGTATTCCAAGGCATGGAGGGCAAAGCAGTATGCCATAGAGTTGCTTTGGGGAGATTGGAAGGAGGCTTACAACCAAGTCCCTAGGATTCTAAGTGCCATGAAACACTTCAATCCAGGTCTTCGATGGTACCATTATGCGGGTCGCATAGTTACGGATGTTGATGGTATTCCAAGACCCACTCTACAAAGAGTTTTGGTGTTTTGGCCAATCTGTGGAGGCGTTCAAGCATTGTCGTCCATTAGTGCTTGTGGGCGGGACCTTCCTTACAGGCAAGTATAGGGGTGTTCTCATGATAGCTGTCGGGGTATACGCCGACAACCAACTTGTTCCTTTAGCTTTTGCTTTGGCCGAGAGTGAGAACGATGATAGCTGGTCTTGGTTCATGAAGCTATTGAGGAAGCATGTTTTGGGCATGTCACGTAAGATATGCCTCATCTCTGATCGTCATCATGGACTATTAAGTGCTGCAAGGGAGGAAATAGAAGGATGTGCTCCTCTTGAGCATCGGTGGTGCATGAGGCACTTTGTTTTGTTAATATATGGAGAAGACAGAAGAAAAAGAAGTTGTATAGAAGTTAAAGTCTCTGTGTGGTTGTCGGACGAAGGAGAAGTTTGAAGAAACCCTTGATGAGTTGAAAAAGGTTCTCAATGGTCCGGCTAAGACATGGCTACGAGACTAGATGCCTAATAGAGACAAGTGGGCTCTAGCCTTTGATGAGGGAGGTCTTAGGTATGGCGTGATGACTACCAATTCTTCGGAGTCATTTAATAAAGTGTTGAAGGGTATAAGAGCCGTCCCCGTTTCAGGGATTGTTGAGTACTCTTTTAGGAAGTGCAATGAATACTTTGTGAAGCGGTGGAACACAGCCAATGTGTGTAAAGAAAAATGGGGTAAATCAGGTAGAAGGCACTTGGATGTGGCTGAGACGATAGCATCCAACCAAGTGGGGGAAGCATTTGGGCCCTCTAGGCTTGTTTACAATATCGTCTGTTGGAAGTACCAATCCTGGTGGAGAAAAGTATGGTGGTAGAAATTACAGGGTAGACCTTGACAAAGCCCAATGCTCTTGTAACATTCCACAACTGTTTCATGTTCCTTGTTCACATGTCATCACCGCTTGTAAAATTAGGGGTGTCAACCATGAGGTTCCCAAATTCATGAGTCCTTTGTACTTGAACTCCCAAACTTTGAAAGTTTGGCAATGTAGCTTCGAGCCTTACCTAGATCCCACACAGTGGCCGGAGTACTTAGGGTTAGATTTTGTTCCCGACCCGGACCTCCTTAAGATAAAGAAAGGGAGAAGGAAGAAAAAGCGTCTTCGAGGAGTTATGGATGCATCAAATGGGTATGGTGAGGATATGTATGGTTGTGGGGACTTTGATGAGGCACCGGGAAAGGTCCGATGCTCCAAATGTCACAAAACTGGACACACCGCTGCGACTCATAGCAAACGGGGGAAGACCAAAAAATCAGTTAGAGGGAAAGAAAGCACTAGTGCTACCGCTCAGGTATAAGGGTACTCGACAGTCCCTACACGCCGGCCCCATGATCCCTAAGAACTTGTTTCGGTAGTGGACTATTTCATGGACTTTATGTCTTGGACTTTATGTGGACTATGTGATTTCGGAGACTATTTCATGGACTTTATGTGGACTATGTGTCGTGGACTATGTCATTATGTTTATGCATGGACTATGTGAATGTGTTGTGGACTATGTCAATGGTTAGTTATGTGATTCCGGTATATGTTTATGTATGTGTGGTGCATGGACTATGTCAATGCTTTGTTTTACGGCTTTGGGGCTTGATCATATTTTTACGTATGTGTGGTGCCAAAGTAGCAAATGCCAGGAAACAGCTTCCCTGGTTACACCATTCCTCGTCGCGCCAGGCCATCCGGCGTGACAGAACAGCGCTGTCACGCCGGAGTCATCGGCGCGACAGCTGTCACGCTAGGCGACCCGGCGCGACCAAAGGAGCCAATTCTCCGGATGCATACTGGTGCGGCTTGCTTGCTGCTGGCGCGACTAGTCACGCCAGCCAGGCTGGCGTGATGCCTCCCCCGCCACGCCCGACACGTCGGCGCGACAGACCTCTGTCACGCCCAAGTCGTCGGCGCGACAGCAGTCACGCCAGGCGGCCCGGCGCGACGAGAAGAGGCGAAAATTCCAGAACCATACTGGTGCGAGGTGGCACCTAGCGCCGCTAGTCACGCCCGCCTGCTTGGTGTGACAAGGGGGCTCTGTCACGCCGGCAGTGCTGGCGTGACAGGCCCTTCCAGCCCCAACAGCCTTGCCTCCTGTTGTGTGAGTTTCGGGATTTGGTGGGGGGCGCTGTTGTGTGAGTCTGGGGCACTGATATTCGAGCTCTGTTCCTTCCAATCCTACAAGCGTCCGTCCAATATTGTATACTTTTTTTTCCTTCCAAACGCTGGCAAAGCATCTTTCTTCGACACACAAACCACATACAACATCAAATATAAGTGATGTACCACTACAAACAAGTCCATAACTTAAGTGCGGGTCATAGTTCATGCAAGCGCCATAGCAAGAGAGGACATCATAATTTTTACAAAAACTGCCTTCCTACAAACAAGTCCAAGGCATCCACCACTACAAACTAGTAGTAGTCATCGTAGTCTTCCCCGGTCCACTCAGGCTTGGCGTCGGGGTCATAGTCGAAGTCGGGAGGCGCCCCGTTGTCGCCGTTGTCGTCATCCTCCTTAGGGGCCGAGAGATGTCCATCGTTCGGTGGTGATTCGGGAACTGCAAGTAACGAAGAATGGTTAACACCACCAAGGACAACATGCAGTACTTTGGATCATTGGTTACACACTAAGTACTCACAAAGCTCACGACACAAATTCTTAGCTTGCCTCCCATGTTGCACACGCCAACGGTCCTCCCTCTTCAATCTCTGACGATGAAAAAAATTGATCTCCCTCCTGCGCTCCTCATCCATGAAGTCGTAGCGCTCCTTGTTCGTGCGCCAAAACCTAATGAGCTCCTCACTGTCATGCGGTCGGCCAACTCTCTTGAACTTGTTGTCAGTCGCTCTATCAAAGTCATCACCAAGCATATTCCATGTGGCAATGGATGGGCCTATAACACTGTGCTTCATGCGGCATGTTTGCCTGGCGTTGTGCAGTTTAATCCTCTGCCTTTCATTCATATAAGGAGAACGCACTTTCTTCTCGTAGATTTCCGCCCACAACTCTCCACGTCCGGGAAAATCCTCCCAGTCACATGTCTTTCCCGCCTGAACAAACATAGTTAGCACATAATACGGGTTGACAAATTGTATTAAAAAACTAGACAGAAGTTGATAAGTAAGTAAACTCATGAAGAACTCATTTGGGCCTCCGAAAGCATTGCCACAGTAGTGGCCCCACCCTAGCTCCGAAGGAATAACTCCTTCGCGAGCCTTGATTCCACATTTGCACTTACGTTCCGCCAACTTCAAACATGGCCATGTATTTGAAAATGTAAACTCTTTAACCTCCTCCTCAGAGGGCCAATGCGATCTAGGTCCATAGACGTACTCGTCGAAGTCGCAAGCTGGAAATCCACGCTGAAATGGAAAATAATAGCAACCATTGTGTTAGAATTTCAACTAGCGCATATGATATGGACAAGAACAATAATCGAAAGAACACTTACACAGTCACGTTGACCACAACGGAAGAATGGAGTGAACATTCCATCCTTACTTGGTTCTTGGAGAACCGCAACCTTGCCACAAATGGCAGTGAGGAGGATTCTTTATCCGCTTAGCTCATGCAAAACACTGCACAATACCACTCATAGGAGGAGGATTCGAGGGGGGAGGCACGCACCTCTTAAACTCACCATATGAAAAACTCTTCCATGGGTCGTAAGGAAAAAACATGATGCGTCTATCTAACATTGCATTACCATCCAACCATTGGTAGAAGTCGTATCCGTTTATACCTCCAACCGAGGGTGGGCGTTGTCGAAATGGGCAACAGAAAAAGGCCCGCCCAGAAGACCTAGGATGCCTCGACCGCTTCACATAGGCCGGTGCACCACAAAAACATTTAGGGATCGGATCACCATCTTTGAATGGAGCATCTATGTCATCATGCACCGCCGGATGGTGCACAAACAGATCCTCCTCGCAAAGCCCCATTGATTCTATTACTAAATCTTATATAAAACAATCAAAATCTCACAAACATGTAACCATAGGTTTAATGCTTCCATATCAACTAAAGGAATCATTACAACAATATATATGTCACTTGAAACCCTAAAAAAGTGTAAAAGGCATACTCAATACCTACTTACTTCCAATCACAAACTAATAAATTCATTGCATCATTACCATATCCATACAAGAAAAAAGCTACCTATATAATACCATCTATCCAAAACACATATGAATTGAAACCCTAAAACAATGTACAAATGAGGAAAACCCTAACAAATTCAACAACACAAAGGCATACAACTATAGCAATCAAAACCTAAATGTAGGAAGATACAGTAAAACAAAAGCATGTGTATACCACAGCAGTCAAAACCACAGCAGTCAAAAGTACATCAGTGCAGAGAACCACAGTACAAACCAAAGCAGTGTAAACCAAATGAAATCATGCTAGGATGGGGGAGTCTTACCTCAAAGATCAAATGATTCGAACAAATGGAGCTTAAACAATGAACCTCACTCAAATGGAGAAAATGGGAGAGAAGGAGGACAAAGCAGATGTTTTTACTGCTGCTTTCGTCCATTTAAAGACGTAATGGGAGAAGGAAGGAGGAGAGGCTCGGGTTGGTGGGTTATAACTGCCCGTCGCGCCAACCTAGCCGGCGTGACAGGCTGTCACGCCAGCGCATGCGGCGTGACAGGCGGGCCCCACACAGCGCCACGCCAGCCTCGGTCAACACCCCACGGCCACGCTAGCGGCGCTTTGTCGCGCCGGTGCATGCGGCGTGATTAAGGTGTTCTGCTGTCACGCCGGGCACCCTCGCCGACCAAAGGGGCTATGCCGTGCAATTTCTTTTTGAACCAGTTTTTTTCTTGCAATATATTTATTTAAAGGATTAAAAATAAAAAAAATCCTGCACTGGTAGCCACACATGGGGATTCAGTTTCCAATCATTGCAGCGCACCTGCCATCATCTTTGTGCAAAGCTTTCATCCATACAGGATCTCCTTGTTGACTGCGCCTAGCTAGCTTCAAAGCTCAGACTCAGAACTTCTATGTGTTGCAAGCATCGAAGGATATGAATCAGAGAAAGCGAGCTGTTATGACCGGCAACACATATGCCGGAGGAGGCCCATTGGCGGCTAAGCTATAGGCTTAGGGGCTTAAAAGCCCAAGCATTATATTTACTTATTTATTTCTTAGTATTAGATGAGAAGAATATTCATATAAATAGGGCACTTGTAAGACGATTGGATTTTAAGCAAGAGTAATCAAATTACTCGGCTTCCCTAAGGGAGCCAGGATTTCCCCTGAACCCTAGCCGCCTCTGTCTTCTGCCACATAGCCACAGCGCCTCGACGCCGGAATCCCACCTTCAAGCCTCGTCCTCCTCCCTCACACGCCTACAACCTTCGCCCTAGACTAGGTAGAGACCGAGCTCGGGCAGTCGCGGGCATTACGGCGTTCCTCTCGGGACCCTATGCGCGCAGCCCTCCTCTCCGCCGACCTCTGCGCCGCTGATGCGGCAATTGCCGCCCCCACCGCCCCGACCGCCGCCAAGGCTGGGGCCGGGAGGCCCCTTCCAAAGATGGGATGCCCCACGCCGGCGTGGGCTCCTCTGCGCCAGCATCCTTCCCGGGCGTCCCCATCCACCAAATCCGGTTTCCGCCGTCACCATCACCTCTACCGGAGTGGCTGGCGGGATCGTCGGAGCCCATCTACACGGCGACAAGCACCCAGCCCACGCCGGCCGTCACCGTAGCTCACGGCGGGGTACCAGCCCTAGACGTGCTGTATGGCGGGGTGGATGGTCCCCTGTTCCACGGGGGCAGCCTGGCGCCGGTGTTCGGCTCCACGTCATCCGCGGTCGCGCCCATGGGTGCACCAGCAGTCTCTGCCTAGGATCCGCCGCCGCCGAAGTTCTCCAAATTGGAGTTTGCCACATACGACGGCTCTGTCGACCCCCTGAACTGGCTCAACCAATGCGACCAGTTCTTTCGGGGCCAGCGGACGCCCACCGCCGATCGTACGTGGCTGGCGTCCTATCACCTCCCGGCGCCGCCTGAGGCGTGGTGTTACGCCCTCGAACAGGATGAGCGCGGCATGCCGCCTTGGGAACGTTTCCGGGAGTTGTGCCTTCTCCGTTTCGATGCCGATCGGAGCCGCTTTGGCGAACTTCGGCGGCTATCCCCTTCACGTCCACGGTGCGGGACTTCGCCGACGCTTCCGGGCGCGGCTTGCCACGCCCCGGCGTCACCGCCCGCCCGGCGGCCGAGCTCTTTGTGGGCGGGCTGCCCGATCACATTCGGGTGGATGTCGTGCTCTGCGTTCCCCAAGACCTCAAGCGGCCATGTACTACGCCCAGCGCATTGAGCGCCGCACCACGGCCTGCAATAGCTACCACCGGTTCGCCCGCCCGCCATCCGCCCGGCAGTTCACCGGGCTGCGGCGCCCGGCTCGGCGCCGCGCCGGCGCCAACGCTGCTCCCGCGTCCGTCCGTTCCGTCGCCTCACACCGGCCGAACAGCTCGAAATGCCGTCGCCGAGGGCTCTCTGTTACAAGCGTGATGAGCCCTATGTGCCCGGTCACGTCATCAACGTCTCTTCTACCTGCCCAGTCACGTCTGTCAACGTCTCTTCTACTTGGAAGCCGCGGACTACATCGAGGAGGCTGCTCCGGCCGCGGAGCTTGAGGACGCCACCATCCGGCCGGTGGAGCTGGGCGCTTCCGAGCCGGCGCACGCTAATGCCCCCCGTCGTCTCTCTTCATGCTTTTGCAGGCATTCGCGTGGAGAACAGCATGCTGCTCCCGGTGCTGATCAAAGGGGAGTAGCTAGTGGCCCTCCTGGACACGGGTTCCACTCATAACTTCCTGCCGGGGGCCACCATGCAGCGTTTGGGGCTCACACCTGCGGGGGGCGACAACCTGCGGATGACGGTGGCGAATGGGGAACGCCTTCGGTGCGAGGGCATCGTCCGCCACGTTCCCATCGGCATTGGTGGCGAGGCGTTCTCCATCACCTGCGTTGGCCTCGACTTGGGCTGTTTCGACCTCATCCTCGGCGTTGACTTCCTACGCACCTTGGGTCCCATCCTGTGGGACTTCGAGGCCATGACGATGGCCTTTTGGCGCGAGGGTCGCCGCGTCACGTGGCAGGGCGTGGGCAGCACTGCCCCCGCAGCGTCTCAACTGCAGCTAGCGGCCCTCTCCACCGACTCACAGCCCCTGCTGGAGCGCCTGCTGCTGCAGCACAGCAGCATCTTTGAGGAGCCGTTGGGCCTGCCGCCGGCCCGACCGTACGACCACCGCATCCATCTCCTGCCGGACACTCCTCCTGTGGCGGTACGGCCGTACCGCTACCCACAGCTGTAGAAGGACGAGCTGGAACGACAGTGTGCCACCATGCTCACCCAAGGCATCATCCGGCCTAGCACTTCGCCGTTCTCGGCGCCCGTGCTCCTCGTCCGCAAGGCGGACAAGTCCTGGCGCTTCTGCATTGACTACCGCGCCCTCAACGCCAAGACGTCCAAGGACAAGTTTCCCATCCCAGTGGTGGACGAGCTCCTCGACGAGCTTCATGGGGCGCGCTTCTTCACCAAGCTCGACCTGCGTTCGGCGTACCACCAGGTGCGGATGCACCCGGACGACGTCGCCAAGATGGCTTTCCGCACGCACCACGGCCACTTTGAGTTCCTGGTGATGCCTTTCGGCCTCTCCAACGCCCCGGCGACGTTCCAAGCTTTGATGAACGACGTTCTCCGCCCCTACTTGCGGAGGTTTGTGCTGGTTTTCTTCGATGATATTCTTATCTACAGCTCATCCTGGGCGGAGCACCTGCAGCACATCGCCATTGTCCTGAACGAGCTTCGGGCGCACAGCCTCCACCTTAAGCGCTCGAAGTGCTCGTTTGGGGCAACGTCCGTGGCCTACCTGGGCCATGTCATCTCCGCTGACGGTGTCGCCATGGACATGGGTCGCCGTCGCTGCGTGGCCTCTGCCACGCTCTGCTCGAGGCCTCCGGGGCTTCCTGGGCCTGGCCGGATACTACCGAAAGTTCATCCGGGAGTTCGGCCTCATCGCAGCCCCCCTCACGCGGTTGCTACGCCGCGACGCCTTCGCTTGGGACGCGGAGGCTGATGAGGCGTTCCAGGCCCTCAAGCGCGCCCTCACTACCGGCCCCCTTCTTCAGATGCCCGACTTCGACAAGCTCTTCATGGTGGACTGCGATGCGTCTGGCGTGGGGTTTGGCGCCGTTCTCCACCAGGGCGCGGGTCCCCTCGCCTTCTTCAGCCGCCCGTTTGCTGCCCGCCACCTCAAATTGGCAGCCTACGAGCGGGAACTCATCGGTTTGGTGTAGGCTGTGCGCCATTGGCATCCGTATCTGTGGGGTCGCCATTTTCTCATTCGCACTGACCATAACAGCCTGAAATTTCTGTTGGATCAGCGCCTGTCGACCATTCCGCAGCACCAGTGGATCAGCAAGCTCTTTGGATTCGACTTCACCGTCGAGTACCGACCGGGCCGCCTCAATACGGTGGCCGACGCGCTGTCCCGCCGCGACACAGAGCTGCCCCCCGAGCAGGACAGCACTGGAGCTATGGCCATGTGCGCCACCTCCGGCCCATCCTTCGCGTTCATCGACGATGTCCGGTGCGCCACCGCTACTGCCCCGGATGCGGTGCTCCTCAGCCAGCGCCTCCAGGATGGCACACTGACGGGCCCATGGCGCCTCGAGGAGGGCCTGCTGCTGCACGGTCGCCGCCTCTACGTCCCCGACCATGGCGACCTGCGCCATCAGGCGCTACTGCTGGCCCATTCGACTGGGCATGAGGGTGTGCAGAAGACGCTCCACCAGCTGCGTGCAGATTTCTACATCCCCGGCGATCGTGTGCTGGTGCAGGATTGGGTACGCGCCTACGACACTTGCCAGCGCAACAAGACGGAGACTCTTCGGCCGGTGGGACTCTTGCAGCCGCTGGAAGTGCCGTCCCAGGTGTGGGCGGATATTTCCATGGATTTCGTCGAAGGTCTTCCCAAAGTGGGGGGCAAATCAGTGGTGCTCACAGTGGTCGACCGCTTCTCCAGGTATGCGCATTTCATCGCGCTCGGCCACCCCTACACCGCCACCTCCGTCGCGCGAGCCTTCTTCGACAGCATCGTCCGGCTGCACGGGTTCCCGGTCTCCATCGTCAGCGATCGGGACCCGGTGTTCACTGGGCACGTATGGCGTGACCTCTTCCGGATGGCCGGCGTCAAGCTGCGCATGAGCACGGCCTTCCACCCGCAGACCGATGGTCAATCGGAGGCGGTGAATAAGGTGCTGGCCATGTACTTGCGCTGTATGACGGGCGACCGGCCGCGCGACTGGGTGGACCGCCTCGCATGGGCGGAGTACTGCTACAACACCTCCTACCACACCGCCCTGCGTGCCACTCCGTTTGAAGTCGTCTACGGTCGCCCACCCCCGCCTCTCGTGCCGTACAAGCCGGGGACGGCCCAGACTGACGCCGTGGACGATCTCCTCCGTAGCCGGGACGACATGCTGGCTGACGTGCGCCAACGGCTCTTGCAGGCGCAGCAGCTTGCCAAACGGTTCTACGACGCCAACCACCGTGAGGTGGAGCTCGCTGTCGGGGAGTGGGTCTGGTTGCGCCTGCTGCACAGGACAGCGCAGTCCTTGGATCCCCGCTCCAAACGCAAGTTGGGGCCTCGCTATGCAGGTCCATTCCAGGTGGTGGAGCGCATTGGCAAAGTGGCGTATCGTCTCCAGTTGCCCGAGGGCGCCCGTCTTCACGATGTGTTCCATGTGAGCCTCTTGAAGCCGCATCGTGGAGATCCTCCTGCTACACTGGCGGCCCTCCCACCAGTTCTTGATGGCCGGGTGCTGCAGGACCCTGAACGGGCGCTGAAGGCTCAACAGCGCCACGGAGTTTGGCGCATCTTGGTCCAGTGGCGCGGTCTCCCTCCTGAAGACGCCACCTGGGAGCTACTTGAAGACCTTCGCCAGCAATTTCCCGCCTTCCAGCTCGAGGACGAGCTGTTTGCGCAGGCGGGGAGAGATGTTATGACCGGCAACACATATGCCAGGAGGAGGCCCATTGGCGGCTAAGCTATAGGCTTAGGGGCTTAAAAGCCCAAGCATTATATTTACTTATTTATTTCTTAGTATTAGATGAGAAGAATATTCATATAAATAGGGCACTTGTAAGACGATTGGATTTTAAGCAAGAGTAATCAAATTACTCGGCTTCCCTAAGGGAGCCGGGATTTCCCCTGAACCCTAGCCGCCTCTGTCTTCTGCCACACAGCCACGGCGCCTCGACGCCGGAATCCCACCTTCAAGCCTCGTCCTCCTCCCTCACACGCCTACAACCTTCGCCCTAGACTAGGTAGAGACCGAGCTCCTACCACGAGCAGACTGGTCTCTCTCGGTTTTGCCGTCTCAATCCGAGCACTTGGGAGTGTTCATATCAGTAACTTTGCACTGACGACGAGATTTCTGTCTCAACCCAAGCACCACGACCCCTGGTGATCCACTAATTTAAACCTCGGTGTCCAAGAAACCTGCAGTAGCTTCAGTACTGAAGCCATTGTGATGATTCTCCTCTTTTGTTTACTCATCAAAGTAGCTGCCGCCAGGTGCGTTCTTCTTCCTTCCCAAGTGGCTATGCCTACCTTGAAAGCAAAGGGTTAATTAATAATAATTATACGAAACCAAAGCAAGCCGGGGAGGAGAGGCAAGGCATAAATCAGATTCGCTGATAAAGAGAAGGTTAGTACTACTCGCATTTGTTTGTTCCCATTTCGCTCAAAACAAGTTTTGCAAGCCCATTCTCATCTTACATCCACCCTGCAACCGTGTTTCCCTGCACCCTGCCAGCCAGCGCGTGTGTTGTGTTGAGAGTTGTAGGGGCTCCAATGGCTGAGCTCATGGCCACCATGGTGGTCGGGCCACTGGTGTCCAATGTGAAGGACAAGGCCTCCAGCTACCTCCTGGACCAGTACAACGTCATGGAGGGCATGGAGGAGCAGCACAAGACCCTCAAACGCAAGCTGCCGGCCATCCTAGACGTCATCAACGACGCCGAAGAGCAGGCGGCAGCCCACAGAGAAGGGGCCAAAGCTTGGCTCGAGGAGCTTCGGACGGTGGCGTACCAGGCGAATGATGTCTTCGATGAGTTCAAGTATGAGGCACTCCGCCATGAAGCCAAGAAGAAGGGGCACTACAACACTACCTCAGATCGGCATATCACCGCCGGCTCTAAACCCCCCATCAGTGCTGGATTTTGAACCGGCAGAGCCATGTCGGCACTGATGAGGGTTGAACATCAGTGTCGGTTCCCACAAACCGACACTGAAGCTCAATTTACACTACCGGTTGGAGAATGAAGCCGGCAGTGTTGTAAGTCCACATCAGTGCCGGTTGGAAATAGAACCGACACTGATGAAGAACATATCATTGCCGGCTCTATTATCAAACCGATACTGATCAGCTACTGATCAGTGTCGGTTTGTTATTAGAGCCGGCACTGATCAGTAGAAGATCAGTGTCGGTTGGTTGCTGCCCACCGCCAGTGATGGGCATTGTATCACTGGCGGCCTCTATGACAACCGACACTGATGATATTTTTAATAATTGGTTTTTGTTCCCTTTTTTAATTTGGTTTTTTGTATTATATTAAAATTCATATTTGCTAATAGAAAAACAAAATCATAACATTGAAACCTTGATAACATCGTACCAAATACCACTTACATTAATATTACATACATTAATAGTCCTAACTTTATAATACGATACTAATCCAATGAAACAATTATGAGTCTAGCCAGCCGCTCTAGTGTGAAACTATTCTTGAACTTCTGCGAGCGCGCAATGGAGAATTTTCCTTCTTTACTCACAATATGCTTCATGATGAATTCCGCTAGCTCCTTTTGATATCTTCGTATCTCCATATCCAAGAGCCTATTGTGTCCATGCTTTTCCCGCTGTCGGACATTCAATAGGGTGACAATAATGGAAGCACAAATATAAGCCATAAGAGAATATTATGTCATAAAAAATAGAATTAAAAGCATACATATCATCTTATCTGCTTTGATGTTTTTCATGCTAAACCATTGCCTCGTGGCCCGCATTACGTAGAACCCACATTCATTATTCCCTTGTGGCTGCTCTAGGTATCTGATACGCATTTCCTCTGCCTTGAAGTTTTGTTTGCATGCTCTGTGTCACATTATTAATTGGGAAATACAATAACATTAAGTGTGCTATATACATATATGTATAACTATATAACTTTATTTGCTTAGAAAAATGTTAACTTACTCATTTAACGCACAGAGTAGAGGAGCTATCAGAGATAGAGGCCTTTTTTTGGAGTCCCACACCTCAATACGATTTCTTTTAATATCGATGTCGATGAAGATGAAATGGTGCCTGCAACCACAAAGTCCATTTATATTTAAAAAAGTTTAATTAGCTATATAAAATGCGTAGAAATAATGGTAGAGACCACATACGAGCAGTTGTAGGTCAAGAGCACGTCCGATTTATTTTTATTAGTAAAACCCTTGAACAACCTAGTCAGAGATTTTATCGATCGTAGCCAACGTCTCCTCTACAAGTTGGCTCATTGACTTGGGTTGGGTCCAAGAAAGCTACATATTTAATGTTATTTCTCGTCGTGTAATCATGTAGCCACCTGCATAGAGTATGAGATATATCAAACAATGATCAAAGATGTATAGTTAGTTATGAATTCAGACGGGTAGGGTACTTACATAGTCCACAGGAGCATTATCTGTGTATCGAGGTCGCGTCTTTGATAGAATTGAAATAAGTGTTCAAAACTTATGAACTGCATAGTTTCCTCAGGATGATCAAAGACTTCTCCGGCCGAAATAATAGCTTCAAACCCAGCTAGATCTGTTTCAGTTGCTTCGGCCAAGTAAAACGTATGTAAATCATACATACGTGTTCCAAGAGCCTTCATCTGCTCCGGTGTTTCCAGCAAATCTAGACCTCTTTGATACTGGTATGCTGGTTTTGCCATTTCAAACTGAACACTATCATAATATATGGCCGTAGCATCCTCTAGGGTTAGTTCGTCGTTCTGCTCCATCAATTTATATATCTCTAGCTCGGCTTTGAGGTGCAGCTCTTCGTCCCTTTCTTGATTGTGGACACTGCGAGCTGCTTGTCTGTCATACTCAGACATAGTCGTCCACTTAGCAGGCTGCCATAGTTTCTTCAAAAATGCGTTGCATGCATCTGGGTTTGGCAATTCTATGTCTTTCTCCTTCATCGTAGATGTAATACTCCCGCTCAATTGCTTTTTCTTTCCTTTGTTGGCATCCTCTTTTATGGAATCGGAGGATCTTTTGCCTGTTCTAGATCTAATTGTGGGTCTCGTCGTTGCAGCTTCTTTTGATTTTAGCGGGGGAGAGGGTCTAGGATTATCATGTGTTCCGGCCGAAGACGAAGGATGGGGAGGCGGGGGAGGTGCAGCCCCCACATTGCTCGGGGTTGACGAAGTGGGGGAGGAGCCGGAGCCCCCACATTCCTTGGGGGTGACGGAGGGGGTGGAGGCGGAGAATTCTCATGTCTAGGAGGGGAACGAGCAGGCGTATCATGAATTAGGAGAGCTTGGTCATGAGATCTGTTCGGTGAAGACTCAGCATCATCCTCATCATCCGAGGACTCTTGGTGGTCAAGCTTAATATACCGCTTGCGCCACGGGACACAAAGACGAAGGTTCTGATCCAGACGCGGCCTATCTTCCTGTGCAGGGAAATCAATGTGTATCTTGTTAAACTTTTTATCCAGAATTTTATCAATGGTGACATTCCAATATCCCGAAGGAATTGGGCGACCATTAGTTAAGCCATCTCCTTTTTACGCCAAGCCCGGCCGACGCCACCTTGTCGTCGTCTATTGTTGGCGGATGTACAGCCTCACATTAACCGGATTTGTTATGTTGTCCACCGGATGAGGTAAACTCGCCTTAGCATCATCCATGGGGGTCGATCCACAGCTACTACGACCCTTAACCACTGGGCTCAAGCATGTGGGGACAGGGTCTGCAGATCCAATGGTGTGAGGACCTCGTGCTTCGGAGGCCAAAGCAAGAGCTTGGTTAACTCTTTCTTCCATTACCTTTAGCCGGTTCTGATACATTGCTTCTCGTGCTGCCTCTCGTTCTTGTCTAGCCCTTGCGTGGCTACGATAAGAAGCAGAATCCTCCTCGAAAGCTACCTTCCAGTTCACAAGACCTGCTCCCCTTGTGCGGCCAGGGTGCTCCTTGTTACCAAGTGTCTGGGAGAGCACGTCGTTCTCCCTATCAGACCTGCGTCTCCCTTGGTTCACCTCATCGGTTCTCGTGGAGATACTCTGAACCAGGCTGCCCAGTTGTTCATTTGGGATCGATAGGGTGCCATCTTCAATATTGTGTTGTGCACCCCTCGCCATAACAAAGTGAAGAGACCTAAGCTGCCAGTCGGCAGTCTCAGACGTAACACCATGGCATTCCATCTCCTCAAACTCCTTCTCCCATTGAAGCACCTTACTAGAATAGCCACGAGAGCCGAGACGGTGAGGATTTGTCGACTTTGCTGAGTTTTCCTTGTTCTTCGCACTTAAGGCCTTATACTCATCTGAGTTCCTGTATCGTTTGAATTCTTCCCAGTAGGGCCTCTGCTTATGGTGGTCACCCTCATCAAACTTGGGATCTTCCCGCTCGTTGATATATTCCTTTTGCAATTTCGTCTTATAACTCTTGAATGCGATCCCCATTTTTTCTATAACCCTTTTTCTGACTGCCCGCTCATCATAATCAGGAGGGAAAGTGAAGTATCCTTTGAAGGTTGTCCATAAATTCTCCTTTAAATCTTTAGGAACCCTCCATTCATCATCTTCTTTCCCTATCCAGTGCCTATACTTTATTGGGATGAAGTCCCTCGCAAGAATCCCGAGGATAGTCTTGTATGGCCCCAACGCCTTGCGTGGGAGTAGTGGCTCCCCAACTTGGTCCAACTCAAAGATGTGCCAGTGTGCATCCTTTCCCGTAGGAAGCTTTGACACACCGCGCTTGGACCTGGTCTTTGTTGTACCAGAACCACTTGGTTCCTCCGTCGAACCATGCTGGACAAAACGAATTAATTAACCTTAGATTCTCCCTTGCATTTATTAATTAGAGTGTGTGTAATCATTTAATTATGACCTAACAAATATACCTCGTCGTCATGGTCAAACTGGAGGCAACTGCTAGGGGTCCATGCTTCATCACCATCATCATTGCCACCTGCGTTTGTCGTCCTAATTTGTGGCCCTTCAGGTGGGTCTGTCGCATTGTTGTTAGCCGCTTCTTGTTCTTGCCTACTAGTTCGGCGACCAGTGAACTGGCGACGACGAATAGTCATCGTTCTGCCTCTGCCGGCCTAGATGGCTCAGTAGAGTGGGTTGTTTAATTTGGCTACATGGAATAACACAAACCATATATTAGGAAATTAACACAATTAACATATATTTAATACACCAATTTAGAACTTCATAAGCCAAATAAATTACAATGACCTTCCACTTACGTACTACAAGTCTGTACAGCTAGCAATATGAATTTCTCGTGTACTCTACATTAACCTCCAAATAAAAAAGGCAATGACCATAACTAGCAAGAAAATGATGATATCCTTCCACGCAACAGTAGTGACATTCCTATCTATGGCGACTGCCTTGTCTCTAGTCTCCAATTTCGCTGCGTGTAGAGGAACTAGTACACGGTGCTGTGCTTGGGGAACAAGGTTTGCACACCGTGCCATATGTGCATGGTAGGCCTCGGTTGCTTCAGATTGTTTGTCGTATCTCTTGTGCAACGCACCCGGGTAGCGATTCACTTAGGGATGGCACTCTTCCCAAGACCGGTAGATGCCTGGGGTACGGCCAACGAACACTACATACCGTTTTCCCATTGTTGCCTAAAGATTGAGACAATTTATAATTGAGCTTGATATATAATTAATTAATGTATCATCATACTAATGCCGAAGCAAAGTATAGTAGTCAATTAAATTAGCATTTGAGTCACTATATATATAGCCTCCATTTCATGCAAATATAAACATATAGCAAGAAATCTAGATTTAATTTCATGCAACCATATAAACATAGAAATTGAAATCTACTCTTATTAAGTCATGCAAATATAAACATACAAGTTGAAATGCAGACTTAATCATATTTCATGCACATATAGCAAACAAGAAATAGCACAATCATATTTCAAGCACAATAGTTTGTTCATATTTCATGCACATATAGGAAACAAGAAGCATAATCATATTTAGCATTTCATGGCCACAAATATAGTATAATCATATTTCATGGACACAAATTCATCAAAATGGACATAGCAAACATAGCAATAGCATTTCATTGAGCACTGGATGCCAAATCATGGACAACAATAACAAGAAATGTGACAAAATTTCTTAGTGACATTTCATCGAGCACTTGAAGGGCGTTCTGGCCGCACTCACTGTGGAGAACGTGGAAGACGGTGGCCCGCGCTTCCTGCTGGTCTGGTGGCGTCGGTGAAGATGGCGACAGCGGCGGCGGTCCAGAGGGGTGCAGCTTCCTTTGCGGCCGGCGGTGCTCCGGTGGCGCAGCGTCTTTGCGCCGCGATGTGCTCTGGTGGTGGCCGGCGGTCGCGTCGAGGCGCGCGCATGACGCTTGGCGCGGGACGGCGGTGCGGAGCGCGGAGGTCCCGGAGGCCAAGGCGCCGGTGCGGTCTGCGCAGCGCCCCGGGAGCGGCGGTGAGCAGTGCGTGACGGCGAGCAGGGTGGCGGAGTGCAGCGGCGGGGCTTCTCTCGGCGTCGAGCAAGGCTAGTCAGTGTTTGAATGGACGGGGCGCGAACGGTTGCATTTTTATACCCAGGCACCTTCACTGCCGGTGCCTAAATACAACCGGCACTGATGACGACCTTCAGTGCCGGTTCCAAATAGCACCGGCACTGATGGCACCCTTCACTGCCGGTGCGCAACTAAAACCGCCACTGATGTCTCTATAGAATAAAAAAGTTGACTCGCTGTTCCAAATCGAAAGTCACGTAGTAGTCCAGCGGTTAGAGCGCGGGGCCTTGACCTTGGAGATCCCTGGTTCAAAACCCACACCCTCTAAATTAAAAAAAAATTTAAACATTTGACTACGCCGTAACAGTTCAATTAAATTTAATTATGCACTTTATCTGAAAATTCCTACATAGCGCCATGGTTAGAGCACATCACTCTGGGTCTGTTGGGCCGGGTTCAAAACCTTACAGGTACACAATTTTTTATTTTATTTTATTAATTTCTGTTGTTCTGGTTTAATTTAAGATTATATTTTCATATTTAATATTTCCTGTCTATTAAATATGCATTCATTACTGCCTTAATAATTTAATAAAAAATTTCATAATTATATTTTATTTGATACAACCTATACGGTCCAAAATTTAAATTTGAAAAATTGAAATGTTAAAAACTAGTCATATTGATATATAGTCACAGCAGGTGGATAGAGCTTGATTTTAGACAAATTTAGGAGAAAAGATCATCTCATTTGGAGTTAAGATGAGGGAGAAAAACTGGTTACAAATCTCATCAATCACATTAAAATAAAAATTTGAATGTGACTAGTTTTGACATTTCAATTTTTCAAATTTGAATTTTGGAGAGGTTCCACTACATTTTCTGCATGCTATAGTGTCTCAAATAAAAAATTATTGAACAGCAAACTTGGTGGACTCATCAATACCTACAACTTTTATTAAAGCCTTTTCACCATTTGACAATTTTTTCACACACTATGTGTTGTGCCCGCAGATATATATATATAACTTACCCATGCATTACTTTCACTCTCAGTTCTGTCTCTCACTCTCACTCTCACTCTCACTCTCACTCTTGTTTCTCTAAGTGTTTCAACTATGGCTCCTGAATATGCTGGTATGGCTTCTTCCATATTATTATTATTATGTTTATATGTCTATTAATATGCATTTTGAAATATTTTGATTTATTTTACTTAGGGATGAACAATGGACCTCCCCCGCCAAAGCAACCTGGTTTCCACCCTGGCGATGAGTGGTTCGCTCCGGATATGGACGTTCTACAACACCCTTATCCGGCTATTGTAAGAAATATTTTCTTATAACAAATATTTGGTACTATGTACATATATATAGTACTCAGTATATATATATCGCCTATATTGCAGACTATATCTCCCATACAGTGGCTGCAATCAACACTTACCTTTTTTATGGCGTCGGAGATAGTTGAGGTCACGACCATTAATGCACGTGGTCGGTTGTGGACATGTGAACTGAGCTTTTCCATCCCTACAAGGCCTCCATCAGGGTATCAACAACAAATTGTGTGGAGGGGACGAGTGATGCCTTCACGCTTAAGTGCCGAGTTCACTGCCGTGTTGCAATCGTTTTTGCACGCATTGGAGCACATTGGCTATCGCATTTCGATTACTCGTCCTTCAAGATACAAAGCTTGGCGTGCGGGTAATCAGGACGTGGCGGAATTTGCTGAAATCATGGCGAGCTACAACCAGATGGATGTGGTATAATCATTTTTTATCTCTGTAATTTTAATATTAGACACTTTATAAACTATCTCTAATTTTCACTGCAGATTCTTCTCCATGATTATACATATGCTGCATGTGCCTTGTCAGCCACTCTAAATCAAGCTATTGAGCAGCTTGGTTATTCCTGGAGCTATGATGCACACTTTAGCCATATCACTACAGAAGGATGCCAGTACGGCATAATAATTACTGAGGGGATGGCCGCCAATAGTCGTATAGTAGGTTATATCTATGGTTGACCGTGTGTTCGTGTTTGTGAGGCACGAGAGAGTGCACTAATACGAGCATTGGCCTTCGTTGACAGAGAATGTGGTTACACCATTCATGATATACACTACCATGAATGGATACAGACTGTGCCGCCCCCAAATTAGGTTATTAGGGAGGTTAATTTTTACTTTGGTTTGTATCGCTTATATGTATATTTATGTGTTAGACTATGTAAGCTTGTCTCAGTTGTTTTATACTATTCTACATTACGTGTGTGAGAGACAATACAAATTACGTATTTAAAAAATACAAATTAAAACACACACACATACAAATTACATTTATTTCAAAAATACAAAAACCTTGTTTCTCTACAAGGTCAAAGTTACGATCGAAGTGTATTAACATATAAAAAGATAACCACCTCAGAAACATTCTTCTAGCACCCAAGTCGGGTCGAAGAGGATGCAAAAAATGTCGGAGATGGTAGTAGAGCTACACCTTTGGAGGTAGCTGTGATGAACCGATGCCTGGGCTGTAGCAGTCCAGAGCACACGCATGGATGCATCGACCTAGTACGAAGTAAATGTAACAGCTATATGTTATAGAAACTTCGCACCAAGCACCTCCAAGCTTCGGCGTCGCTCTATCTTCAGAAACATTCTTCTAGTACCACTTGTGTGTCATCCTAAACTACACATGTTGATATCTATATGTCGAGATCTTTCTCCCAAAGAGAGAACATAGAGCCAGCCTAAACCTCTAGTGTTCTGCCAAAGAGAGAACATAGAGCCAGGCAGCCAGCCTGGTAAACCTCTAGTGTATATGAAAACACACACATACAGAGGAGCGAGGAACGAACGAGAGGAAGCACTTGCTTGGAGACCGCCTTGGTTGCCATTATATAGCCAAAAGCCATGCATGATAGCCGGGAGCTACATGATAGCTAGGAGGTGCGCATTTTTAAGTTTTTGGATGGATGTGGACTTCGATGTCGGCTCTAACTTAGAACCGCACTCGAAGCTCTCATCGATGTCGGTTCCGTTATAAAAACCGACACTAAAGCTCTCATCGCTGGCGGTTTTATTAGAAAACCGGCACCGATGAGCCTCGCTCTGTTCAAAAGACTGCGGCATTGGCATTGTGCATTGAATTGACGACACAGCTTTCTTCGGAACAAAAGATACCGCAATTCAATGAGCCACCATTCTTAAAATTTAAAATAATTTAAATATATTAATTGACACTACAATATGAGTTGCAAATATTTTTGATACAGTTATTGGCATATAATAAAACTCTTGAGGCAACCTAAATATATGATTATATAATCATTAAGATTAACTACATAATTTTAAAAAAAGTCTTGTTAAGGTGCACGAACAATGATGGACTCATCATGATCACAACGAACATAAGCCGGTTCATCACTCTCTTCAAGGATAGCTAGGTTTATGCTCGATCCAAAGGGAGCCATTTCCTGGTAACCCTTGTAGTCTTCTTCGTCTGTGACTCCTTCAACACCGACAATCTTCCTTTTCCCTTGTAGAACTACTTTAAGTCTTCCTTTTGTCTCATTGTCCCTTGAATAAAAGATTTGCGTAACATCTTTTGCAAGGACGAATGGATCGTCTTTATATGCGGTCTTGTTTAGATCAATGGTTGTGAATCCATCTTTGTCAATGTTCACGTCCTCAAGGCGGGCCCACTTACAACGAAATAGAGCAACTTTTAATTGTTGTCCATAGTCTAACTCCCATATTTCCTCTATAGAACCATAGTATGTCGCTTCCACATTGCCATTTTCGTCGTGGGCATTGAAGCGAACACCACTATTTTGGAAGGTGCTCTTTCCATCTTGTTTTGTAGTGTAAAATGTATATCCATTGATTTCATACCCTTCATACTTAAGAAATGTAGATGAAGCTCCCTTGGCTAGTAGATCCAGTTGAGAATTCAATTTTATTCCAATCAAACGACACCGTAACCAGTCGACAAACTCCTCCTTATGTTTCTTTTCATGCCAAGCTTGTGATCTATTGATGTATAAAGTTTGAAGCAACTGTCGGTGCTCTGCAATGTATGACATTACACCCGTGGCTTGTTGGAGAACAAATAACCGTGCTGTCTAAAAGAAACAATTGTCACGTCATCGTGAAGGATTTCTCACCGATAGTTCCTTTGCCCCCCTAGTCTTCCCTCGTGACGAGATATTGGAACTCCGACACGATTGATGTCCAAATAATATGTGCAAAACTCAATTGCCTCCTCTCGTTGTCCATCCTTCAACCATACTCCCTTCGGTCTAAATCTGTTCGAACATACTTTCTAAAAACTTTCATCAACCTTTCAAAAGGGAACATCCGATGCAGTACATTGGGCCAAGGGCTCGAATTTGGTCAACAAGATGAACAAGTAGATGCATAGACATATCAAAGTAGGTAGGCGGAAATGCATCTCTAAACGACATAGTGTCTCCACAATGTCCAAATGCAAATTGTCCAAATTTTAGACATATCAATAACCTTTTCTCGAGATTGCATTGAAAAATGAGCACAACTTTATGATTGGGGCGCGAACCTTGTCGTAGGATACCACGTGAGGGGCTACCGGGAGTAATCGAGTCATAATGACATGACAAATCATGGGCCTTCATACAACCATAGTTAAATTTCAACTCTTTCATGTTCACTAGCCTCTTCGGGTTCGCACAAGGTACCCTATCGGGACTTTTAGTTCATTGAAGAATGAAAGGAGCACCTCTTTTTTCGTTGTTTTTCGGTGTCCATGATGCCACCGGAAGTTTTATTTGGCCATCCTCAAGAGTGATTGGATGCAGCTCCTTTCTCAGCCCCAAGTGTTGCATATCTAGACGTGTGGCGAGTGAATCTTTTGCTGTGCCTCCTGTGTTCATTAAGGTGTTGAGCGTGTTGCCGCACACATTTTTAGTAATGTGCATTGGATTAAGGCAATGACGTACACTCAATAGCGGCCAATAAGGTAGTTTCCCGGAAAATTGACTTTTTCTTCCATATAGACTCTGGCGGTGCCCGAACCGCCCCCTCACCCTTCCCCCATGGACAACATTCAGTTTGCTAACTTCTCGTAGTATCTGTTTTCCATTTCGATAATCTGGAGGTCCACGTCTTTCAATTGTCCCATCAAAGTCTTTTCTGTTTCTGCGGTAAGGGTGATCCTCAGGTAGGAACATACGGTGACCCATATAAGCCATCTTCTTGTTCTCCAGTAGATGTACCGCATGGGTAGAGTCCAAGCACTCTACGCATCTAGTATATCCTTTTGTCTTCTCTCCAGATAAGCTACCTCGCCTTGGTAGGTCCGTGATTGTAGCAATTAGTACTACCTTGATTGTGACATGTTCCTTTTTATACTCGTCCCAAACATCCTTTACCCCTGTATGCCACAACTCTAATAGTTCATCAATTACTGGTTTTAGAAAAACATCGATGTCATTCCCAGGTTGTTTCGACTCTTGGATCAGTAGTGGCATCTGGATGTATGACCTCTTCATACAGCGCCAAGGTGGAAGGTTGTATATACAAAGCGTCACTGGCCAAGTGCTATGATTGCTTCTAACCTGGTCGAAAGGATTCATCCCATCTGTGCTCAAACCCACCCAAAGGTGCCATATCTCACCACCAATGTTCTTATAGCACATAGTATTAATAGTCCTCCATGCGCCCCATCACCGGATGCCTCAAAGATTGTATCTTTCTTACGCTCTTCACCGTGCCGGAACAACAACTTGGCTGACTTTGCATTTGTAAATAGCCTATGCACCCGTGGAGCTATAGGAAAATACCGGACTACCTTTACAGGCCCTCCTTTTGTCTTGCTACCATCGTTGGATCGGCCCCTTGCTTATACCTAGGAGCTTTACACCTAGGGCACGCATCCAAGTCTTTGTATTTATCTCCACAAAGATAGTATGCAATCATTGGAACACGTATGGATTTTTTTCAACCTCAACACCGATTGGGCGGATCATTTGCTTACATAGGTATGTCTTTTCTGAAGCTCATTTTGTAGTGGTAGCAGTTTCCTTACTATTCCTAGCAAGTGGTCGAAACCTTTATCGCTCAATCCATTTGAAGATATGATTTGAACTCTAATAGCATGATGTTGGCTTCTAGTTTGCTCAGTCCCAACCCGGATACAATGGTGTCTTGCCATCTTTTCTCATTTTCTCTAGTTTTTTCAACCTGCTCTGTCGCTAAGAAATCCACTATCTACATCATGTAGCAACTGCGAAATGCCATCATTATGCTCAGTGTCGTCAGCCAATGTATCCCTCAACATATCATTAATGGAGGTAGCCTCGGGACACGTGTTGACACCGGGATCATCGTTAGTAGCATTCTCGTGGACGGCTATGTCAGGCATGGGCACATCATCATTGTAATTTTCTTGTGGAACATTGTCACCAACTTCCCCATGCATACTCCATATCGTGTAGTCTCTCATGAACCCCCTTGTAATCAAATGTGTTCGTATAGACTCCAACCTACTCCATTTTCTAACATTTCCACAATCTTTGCATGGACAGAATATGGGTTGCCCCTCACGAACATTAGCTTTGGCTACTTGGAGGAAGTTGGAGACGCCAATCAAGTATCGTGGGTCCGTTCGGGACACACCATACATCCACTCTCGGTCCATCTCTGCATTGATAATATTAAGACACATCATGATCGACACGCAAAAATGATAGAGACACACAAATATATTTAATTTTATAGCTAAACAATATAGTTGTTCGCTGATACATGAATTATAAGAAAATATAAAATTAGAGACAATAATATTAAATTTAAAGATTATTCTATGAACACTAATTCCACGCCAAATATTAATCAATATTAAAGATAATATCCAAATAATTTGTTGACATAGATTACGGTAGAATAATCATAAAGAATAATTTTTGTAAAAAAATGACACTATCTTCAAAAAGTGAGGTATATACATAACCATTAAAATAATTTATCTATACACAGTGTCTTGCTAGGTCACGTGTAAATAGTGGAGACTACATCATGGACAACAATTTAAGTCCAAATTAAACATTGTTTTGGTAGGTGACATATTGATTAATTTGCTCCTCATAATTCTAAAAGAATATATATACTCTCAACTTCTAACTAGCTACAACTACTTATAGCATCACATACTAAGCATATTGCATGGTTCATTTGCTCATCATAATTGTAAATTAATCTACTCTTGAATGCTAACTAGCACTGACCTTTTGTACAGTAGATTATCCACAATTTGATTCGAAGCCTTCCTCAAAATCTAATTTCAAGCTCCCTACAAGAGAAAGAACAAAATAAAGATCGTATCAAACAAATTAGCCGTAATTAATGGTCAAAATCAAAGGATTGGATGTTGGTTACTAACCTTAGTGCAAAGAAATCAACCACTTAGCCAAATTTTAAAAGAATCCACGCTTCATTTATGGAGAACAGTAGCCGCAACAATAGAGAGAGAGGCCCACGCGCGCGGCTTGATATGCTCAGAATGGCAGAGTGGAGGAAGAAGAGGACGGCTGCCACCTTTTTGTGGTGTCAGTACATCACTGGCGGTTTTGAGCTAGAACCGCCATTGAAATTGTATGTTCAATGTCGGTTCTTGGCTAGAACCGGCAGTGATGTACTCTATGCTTATCGAGTGCCGGTTCCATATTCCAACCGGGCAAAGGATAGGGACCTTCGATGCCGGTTCTCATATCTGCCAGCCCTTGGTTTGAGTTTCAAGCGCATAACCGGCGCTGATGAGTTATCGCTGCCGGTTTTCTAAAACCGGCAAAGAAAGGTGCCGACACTGATAACCGAATCTGTGGTAGTGCAAGAAGCTTGGGTTCGATGTGATAAAGCTCTTTCCTACTCACAACCATGTTGTGTTCCGGAACAGGATGGGCAACAAGCTCCGCATGATTCTGAATGCAATTGAAGTCCTCATCACAGAGAGCATGCCTTTGGATTCAAATTCCAACCACAGCCACCAATGCCTAAGAGTTGGAGGCACACGGAATCTGACATCATCGACCTTAAGGAAATTGCTAGCCAATCAAGAAACAAAGAGAAGGAGGAGGTTGTTAAAAAATTGACTGGTCATCAAGCAAGCAATTTGCAGCTTACGGTCCTTCCCATAGTTGGAATGGGGGGATTGGGCAAGACCACCTTAGCGCAGCTTGTGTACAATGACCCTGAAGTTAAGAAGCATTTTCAGTTGCAGCTCTGGGTATGTGTCTCTGATGACTTTGAAGTTGATTTAGTAGCAAAAAGCATAGTTGAAGCAGAAGCTAAAGAGAAGAATACTAGTGATACAAGTAGAAAATCACCACTGGATTTACTTAAAGAAGTGGTGAGCGGGAAGAGGTACCTGCTCGTCTTGGATGATGTATGGAACCGTGATGCTAACAAGTGGGAAAAGCTGAAGTCCAGCCTTCAACATGGTGGCAATGGCAGTGCAGTGCTTACAACAACTCGTGACAATGTTGTTGCTAAATTGATGGGTACAACTGATGAAGCATATAATCTCAAAAGCTTGGATCAAAAATTCATAGAGGAAATTATAGAGGCAAGAGCGTTTAGTTCAAAAAAGGAACCTGATGATAAGCGTGTTGACATGGTTGGTGATATTGCCAAGAGATGCGCTGGATCTCCTTTAGCAGCTACAGCAGTGGACTCTCTGCTCCGTAACAAGACCAGTGTGGAAGAATGGAGTGCTATATTAAGCAAAAGCACCATTTGCGATGATGAGACTGGAATTTTACCAATACTCAAGCTCAGCTATAATGGGTTGCCATCACACATGAGGCAATGCTTTGCATTCTGTGCTCTTTTTCCCAAGGATTATGAGATAGATGTGGAAAAGCTAATTCAATTGTGGATGGCCAATGGTTTTATCCCAGAGCAACATGGAGTGCGTCCTGAGATCACTGGTAAACAAATCTTCATGGACCTGGTGTCACGGTCATTTTTTCAAGATGTGAAGGAAGTCCCATTAGAAGTCCATGGCATTCAGTTTCCTAGAGTTACTTGCAAGATTCATGATCTTATGCATGATGTTGCACGGTCTTCTATGGGAGTAGAATGTGCTACCATAGTTACAGAGCTGAGTCAAAGTGAGAAATTTCCATATTCTGCTCGACATTTATTTATATCTGGTGATGGACCAGAAACGATTCTGAATGGTTGTCTAGAGAAAGAATCTATGGCTGTACAAACACTGATATGCAATGGGCGTGCTTATGAAGATCTGAAGCATTTATCAAAATACAGATCCATCCGTGCACTAAGGTTCCGCCGAGGTTCATTCTTGAAACCAAAGTATCTACATCACCTGAGGTATCTTGATCTCTCGTATAGCGATATGGAAGCACTCCCGGAAGAAATAAGCATCTTATATAATCTACAGACATTGAACCTTTCAAACTGTGACAATCTTAGACGACTCTAACGAATGGAGTTTATTTGTTCTGTTGTTTTTTCAGCCAAAACAGGCCAGTCTTATGGGCTCACAACTAGATCGTGGGCTATTGTTGTCGGCTTTGTTCTGTTCTTTTTTTTTTTCAGCCAAATCAGGTGTGCGTATGCAACTCAATTTTTTTTAAAAAAACAAAAACAGGCCAATGGGCTCACAACTGGATCATAGGATGTTGTCGTAGGCTTTGAATTTTTTAGCACGCTTATGTAATTCTGTACGGCCCCCAAAAAATGGACTACTAGTAGAATAGAAAAAGAATAAAAAATAGTGAGGGCGTAGGAGATGCAAAAGTCAGGCGGGAGATCACATAATCACAGCAACAAAAAACATACTCGTCTATAAAATAGGAAAATCCAAATTCTTATCTGATACATAATTGATCGTTATTATTGTCCATCCATGGTGAGGGCCAAAAGGACCTGAGCATAAGCTACTGATGCGCATACACTTTAATGAGCTGCCCCTGCAAAAGCAATGTTAACTGATCAAATTCAGTTAGAAGGCATTGTAAGGAAATAGTACATAGCTTAACATCTAAGTGAGTAACAAGCAACAAGCAACAAGCACAGCTAATGAGTAAAAACATCTCATATAAAGTGAAGAACTTCTCAGTCTGACCAGTGCTCCTGGGTTACATGAACATATATAGCTAAAGTTATTAGATACCACTTGGCTCTCAGCTGAAAGATGGTAGAACAAGTATTACTTACAGCATCTCATGTCTAGACTGAGCACACAAGAACACAGGACAGAAATGCAGAAAAAAACATTCACACAAAAAAAGGATGCCTAAAAAAATTAGACCCACAAAAATGAAGACCAAAAACTAATGCCTAGACAAACACACACAGAGACAGAGAGAGACAACCTGATCATTAAAAAAAAAATCAACTCAAAAAACCATTTACCCAACTACAAGATATGCCTGAACACACACACCTGAACAAACAAACAAACACACACACACACACACATGCCTGAACACATACACACATAAAAACATGCACACGCCTGAATACACACACTGACACACACACACACTCAAAACACACTGAAACTCCTAGAAAGGGAGAAAAAAAGAGAGACACACACAAAGAACTAAAAAAATCTAAAACTGAAAATTCCTCAAACAAAAAAAAAAAGAGAAATATTCGTAAAACATACACAAAAACCAAGAAATATAAACAATGAATGAAACAATTAATAATTAAGACAAATAACTAAAGACACACAGAAAATATACACACAAAAACACACACTCACTCACACACACACATACAAAAATACACATCCTCTCTCTATGCGAGTGTGATCGACACTTACACACAGAAAAAACAGAAAAAGAAACAAGCCAAAAAAGACAGAGAGAGACAACCTCATCATTGAAACTAAACTCTACAAAAACCAACTAAAAAACAGCAGCAGACCTAAAGGCCACACACGCGCGCGCACACACACATGTCTTGGCCTCCAATATATAGGCATACAACTGCAAACCTTATATGCACTACTAACCCTCCTGGCAAAAACTGTTATCTAACTATATTTTGAGAAAGACGGTAATTGGGTCTTGTCAAACAACTTGAAAGAATACAGGAAACCATTTACACAGACAAAACGAGGCCTAAAATCCATAGGAAATTACATCAATCTAACAAGCACATGCATTCCACAAAACATAGGAGTAGGTGCCTGACTCTGCTAGTGCATGACTTGTGGCTAGCTGATTACTTAGTCTTCAATGAAATACCAATAATCTTAAGTCGGGAAAAAGGTAAAGGGCCCTGAGAACCACATTACTAGCTAGACATGATGGCCATCAGATGTGGGAATACTGAACCAAATGGAGAACTAAAACATCTTTCCACGAAAACAAATTTGTTTCTTACAAGAAAAAAAGAAGAAGAAAGTGCTGCAATGGTTAGGAGATGGAGCAACCAGACACCTCATTAAAGCTATGCTAGGAGAGCTTGAATAATACCAGGGTCAAAGATAGACAGAAAATAGACTCTGCCAAAAAAAATGCAGCTCAAATAAAAAATGTAAACATACAAAATACAATGGCTGGTAGATTCTACTAGCATTTTCCCCTCAACATGCTAGAAATAAATCGGAAAGCCTATTAGAGTATTTCTATAAACTGAACATTAGCATTCCCTTTAGAGTGCCTATCACACATGTTATTCTTAACCCTGAAATGGACAAGGAACCATGGTTTAGTCCTTCATCTATTAGGCCTTGTTTGGCTACACCTAAATACACTCCAATCCCTATGGTTTTGAGGGGATTGAGGTGTATTTTGAACTAAAATACACTTCAATCCCCTCAAAACCGTAGGGATTGAAGTGTATTTAGGTGCAGCCAAACAAGGCCTTAATGTTTTTCTTGCCATTTGCTGCATCAGCTGAAAGGGAATGCTTAATCTGCAGGCAACGGCTAGATTCTGAATATCTGAACAGCTAGCTATTCTTTTGGTGTCAATCAAAAGCTTTGGCTGTGAAAGAAAATCGATTTACTAGCTAGAATTCAGTAGCCCCACATCTAAAAAACACATTAGCATTCCTTTTTGCAATGGATTCAGTAAAGAACACACATGTCTGAATGAAAACTATAAAGTTTTAACCAAAGAAAATGAGGCACATCCAGTTTAACTGTACAGCTCCACGTCTATGCACAACATCTATCGGAGAAGCAAGCGAGGTTTAATCAGGTCCAAACATGCAGAAGCAGCAAAATGAAAATATTTTTACATTTTATTGCACATGCAAGCAGCAGCATTGGATTATCCTACACATATCTTCAATATTTCTAAATTGGATATTGCTTTGACAAGAATATGCCATAGCCTCCAATAAAGGCATACAGATGCAAAACTTATCTACATTATTGACCTTGCTGGCAATAAGTGTCACTGAAATATATTTTTTCAGAAAGACAGGTTCAATAACTTGATAGATTAACAAGTAACAATTGAAATGGAGGAGGAACATGGTACAAAGAAATAGTAGAGGAAGCAACCAGACAACTCATTGGAGCTACCCCAGGAGAGCTTGCCAAAAAATATCCATTGCACAGCTCAAACAAAAATGTAACCATACAAAACACAAGATTTACAAATTTCATCTTACTCAAAGGGCGTTAATTTTCAATCCTCTGTAAACATCCACATCTAAGAAAAATTAAACTGAATGCCTTCAGCATCGTCAATCTCTACAACTAGAACTAAATGACACCACTCTCTGTAAAAAGGAACCTAGCTGCTCTATTATTCTTCACACAGAGAGAAACAACATGATACAACCAACTCCAATTCACACTCAAATTAAGCGAAGAAAAAGGGGACTCGTCATTTTTTCCCTGAACTATTCTAATTCTCTGCACGTCATTGATTTTGAGAAGCAAGCATTTTTTTTCTCAATGCACGCATGCTGGAACTGAATCTATGGCGGAGAGTATGAAGGTTCCATGGATCCCAATGCCTAAAAAATTCAAAAAGAATACAGTCCCTAGTGTATCGCCCCTCTCCATCCACATATTTTGATACTGCTGAAATATACAGCCAGATGGATTTCATGTTGACCTCTCACCTTTCCCCATGAATCCCTACCCACCTTGGATAAAAAACTGCAAATAGATCTCGAATAAACTAGAAATCAAACCCATAACTCATCAAATCCTGGAGCAAAAGAAAGCCCTAATGGAATCGAGTTACAGACCTCAAAAATCCATTGCCAACAAATCGATGCCGTCAAGCAAAGGCACCATGCCGGCCAGGTCGCCACAAGCCCACCAAAAGCTTCAGCCCACCAAAAGCTTCAGCTTCCTGTCTTTGCTTGGCTCTGCTTGGCTCGCTCAGCGACGAGATCGACGCCTCTCTCCCCAGCTCGTGAAGTGAAGAGATTGACACTCCTCTCCTCGCGCAGTCACAGGCACAGAAGCAGAGCACCCAGAGAAATAACGGATCAGACACGCAAAACCAATAACATAGAAACGGGCACAAAGCACACAGATACGGACCCGATATAACTCTCACGGGGATATGAAAGAGACAAGCTATCATACAAATTTACGGCAATCAACCATGGCCATTGATCACAAATCCCACGCGCCAGAGAGTCGACTGACAAATAAACAAAACATCAGGCGCCTGCAAACTAGCAAATCTGAATAAACAAAACATCAGGCGCCTGCAAACTAGCAAATCTGATAGTTTTAATTATACTTTTTTATTGTTCTTGCACCTTAATTTTAGTTTTGCGTATAGTAATTTTTTATTACCTTTTATTTGTGTTTAAAATTCTAATATCATATATGATCAGAGCCATCAGAGCCAAAGTCTTCAAAATATTCTATCAAGAGGCACTTTTGTGCTTGAATTATGCTCATCAGTCAAGACTCTGCTAGAAGTTGCTTCCTCATGGAGACCAGGCAAGTACATTCATTCATAATTTGGACTGCTTTCTCTGAAATATATGATCGAACATTGAGAAACTGAGGTTTGGCAAACATTGCACTGTGATTTAGCCCCATTCATTCCATTGGGTGTTTGGTTAACGGTAACAATAAGGTAAGAATAATGTTCTATAAAGCAGCTATCAACACTGAGTATAGTAATTAAGAAGTTTCAGATGTGGCCCCAATTAGGCCCAAGAAAATGATAGTAGTTGTGACTCACGAACTCCATCACTTTCAGGAGTAGGCATATCATAGTCCACCAATCCAACTTATCAAGGACACTAGGCCATCTAATCTTTGCTGCAAATTATTAGGGAATCAAATGTCGTTTTCCTTACTAACTAGTAAAGCATAAGAAGATTGGTTTTGCATTGGGAAAAAAACTTTGTACAATCCAGACTTGTGTATTGAAGAGAAAATTTTTTACTTTGCTTTAGATAGAAGGACAACCATAGTAGCCAATTTAGAAATTATTTTTGTATTATATAATGTAGGGCAACAACAAACAAGACATCTATCAGGTTTGTTCTTGCTTGTCTCAAAACTACTTGGATCCTGATTTGCTTGACACATTAGTTATTTCTCACTTTCAAACAAAGCAATTCAATTTGCCTTTTGAGTTATAATATTTCATTCCCACGGTGTTGCTGAATTGGATCTCAACTCCTGCAGGTTTGCTCTTATGTTAGGAGCCTAACAAAGGGGTGGCTCAAGTGGATGGCATTGCAATGTAATGGACTCGAAGTGTCCGATCTGCTGTCTGCATTCTCACCGCCAATCACAAGAGATGCTTAATATATGACTGTACAGCCACAACCCTGTATGGGTTTCTTCCTCTACATGGAAAACCACATCTTAGAACCTTATACTGCCATATACTATTGTTCCAAATACCATCCAAAGGTGACAATGGTGTAAAACTCATAGCTGTGATTCAATGACTGTCAGTCTAGTGTGGCCTAATGATAATGTACAGCCAATCTGCCACAATTTGGCAACTCGAAAAACCTGCATCTATCCTTGTCTGTCATCTTCAATGTATTAGACATCATCACTTTTCAATTCTATACCATACCATTCGACTTCATTCAATCAGAGCAGACATTTAATATGCATGTTCAGCTAATAGCTTGTGTAAATTATATTTCCAGCATGCATACAAGTATGAAGTATAGGCAATATAATTAAATGGATTCATATCCTATGGTGTGAGAGGCAGAGGATGAGAGGATAGGTGCTGCCACAGCGTCCTCTGCCCGCTCCCCTCACCCTGCCAGCGCGCCACCGGCTGGCACTCCCCTCTGCATCCGCGCTCCTTCCCCGGCGTGCCTCCTCCTCAATCATATGGAACATACATACCCAACAAACGGCAGCTCGCCACCCCAATGGTCAGAGCCGTGAACGATCCATCGCCCTCCACCTCGCAGCCGCAGCGGCCACGGAAGTGAGCGCAGCCCCAACGACGATGGTCACCTGTGGCACGGTGGCGAGTGCGGTGGAAGTGCGTGCGTCTTGCGCAGCAGCGACAGGATCGGACCGGGGAGGAAGGGGGGGGGGGCGCTCCTCTGATGTAGCGCATGTGTGGAGACGAGCCGCCGGCAATGGACGGGAGGGGGCGCTCCTCTGATGTAGCGCATGTGTGGAGACGAGCCGCCGGCAATGGACACTGTTTCGGATACCCACAGCGGCCGTCCACCAACAAACCGCAGTCCGCCTCCCTCAAGGTTTGTCTTTGCCAGTGCTGCTTCTTTAGTCCTTGACTTGAACTGCTCTGGCCTAGGAAAACTGTAGCTTGTAGCTTGTAAAGTGTTTGATAAAATGCTGACCATGACTTGGTGTGCTTTAGGTCTAACAATTTGCAGTATGTGGTGAGTCTCTTCACCGCAAAATAGCTTCCTGTTAATTAATAGTAGATCAAACTTCTCAAGCTCTGTATGGAGTATGGACAGACAAACATAAATGGAACACATCCTATCAGTCTATTATTTTGCATTTGATTTTCGAAGTGTCCCATTTACTTTGTGATATTAGTTCAAACCATTTTTTTTGCTTTAGTGTTGTCACCAAAGATTTTAGTTGTAGTTAGTTTAAGTCGCTGCATGTTGCTGTTACCAAGACGTGAATAAGTTAGATTTGCTCGTGGAGGTTAATTCACTACAGCACATGGGCATAGGCGCAGAGACTCGAGTGAGGAATAGTGAGAAATATGAATTATATTGAAGATGCCCCCCCCCCCAGCATTTAAGATGGAACACAGAGCGAGGTACAATTCAAAGAGTCTGAACAAGAATGGCATACAAATTGTGTGCTTTGTAAACAAGATCCATGCAGCTCCATCCATGATGATGGCCACACATCCACGTCTTTTGGTAATACTGTTGTGTCTTATCTCTCCCACTTATTTGATGAAGTGATTTAATAGCTTAACAGACATTCCTGCTTCTGAGTTTACATTATCTTTTTCCTTTATTTAAACTGGTGCCCTTCTTCAAATTTATTGTTTGGAGCTCATAATCTCCAGTAGTAGTTTCATGAATAGTTCATATATAGCCATGGTCAAATTTGTTGAGCCTTTCCTATAACAGCATCATAGAATGCCTTGTGTGTTATGCGAGTACGTCTCGGACGGGCGAGGAAGCTGATAGTGAACCCAAAACTGACAAAATGCAAGGTTTCAATTTTGCTTCCGGATGCATTTTTTGTTTTTTTTCTATTGAAATAACGGCCCATGCAACAATTGCCTTTTTTTGCAAAGTGTCAAGGAATTATAACATATAAAACTTTATAACATGGCCAAATGTACATTAGGAAAGAGATACAAATATTTGTTCACCTTCGGCAAGAAGATATGGTCCTTCAATATTCAACATTAAGAAACTAACATTAAGCCATATCCTGATATGGATGCCTATATGAAAGTAAAATTCCTCGAATCAGATCATTTGTTCATATTTGGAAGAAATTGTAGGTACTACCTTCATAGATAAGAATCCCATAACAATTTTCCAGCTCCAAAAATAGAAAGACTTAAAAGAAATATACCTTACTGTATTGACTTGATCAATTTATTACTGGTTCTTATACCTAGATATTAGTGTGTTTTAAACAGCTTTTATATTCTATGACTGCTACCGTAGCTGGATATAAAATGTCAGTTTACCCAAAATAAAAAGCTCCCATTACCAAACAATGTGAAATCAAATTTCATAGTAACTGCATTGTGTTCTTTGAGGATTATTTCGATATAAGCACACTCATTGTAGCTGTTGTACCTCTCAATCACCATAGAATAAATCGTTAGATATTTCACACAATAGCTACAAAGACCTGTCCAAATAACTTCAGTTGAGTACTCACATACGCTTTCTGAACATGTCCAATCCGGATTGGGTGCTCCAGGGAGGGCACGGCAAAGCCACGCATGGTCTTCTAGTGACAAATTGAGAATCAGAATACACTGTGTTAGTATCATAATAGTTAGAAGGTTCAACTTCCAACATCAATACAGTACTCCCTCCATAAAAAAATGCATTTTAGGTTTTAGACGAGACAAACTTTGGTGAAAGGTCTAGCTAAGGGGAGGATTGTGACGGTCAGAATTTCACTAGAAGCTTTGCATTGAAAAAAAGAATAATTGAAGGCTTGATAACTACTGGATTTATCGAACATCAACTCTAGGTCGAAGAAGACCTGACGAGTTACGGCTGCTCTATTTCAGGAAGAGATAGATCCTTAGATTGTAAGGCAAGTTAATCCCGACTATAAATACATAGTAGAGCTCTGTTGTAATCATCGAATCCTAGATTATTAGCCCCTTTGTAATCAGTACTCGCCGGAATAATACAATCAACAACTATTGGACGTATGGTCTTTACTCGATCACAAGGGCCAGAACCACTATAAATCTTGTGTCTTCTGTGATTGCTTTTTGCGTCGAGTAGGGTCCTCGACAAACCAAATATTAGTATGAAACACCAACAAGTTAGATGACATATTAATGCAATGATATATTGTTTGTTTTGTATTTATATAAATATATATGTGCACGGGAATCACAAACTCAATTTGAATTTTGGCAGGAAAATTTCCAGACCGCTGGAAACAATAGCCTCTGCAAATGAATTTATACAGGCAACTACTATTCCTAGCCACTTCTACAAATCTCATTTGTAGCCTCTGCAAATGAATTTATACAGGCAGCTACTGTTCCCAGTCACTTCTCCAAATCTCATCTGTAGCCTCTGCAAATGAATTTATATAGGTGGCTATTGTTCCTAGTCACTTCTCCAAATCTCAACTGTAGAGGTGACTGGGACACCTCTACCATATGAAATGCTCATTAACTTTGTAACTATGTTGAGGTTGTGGCATGCCACTTATAATTTATACATCTCGGAAACCAATTTAAAGACATTATACCCATCCTTGTTTGTCATCTTCAATGTACTAGACAGCATCGATATTTAATTTCATTCCATTCGACTCCATTCAAGACGGCTGAAGCTATCAACATTTTTGCCTATTCAGCTAATAGCTTATGTAAATTATATTTCCAGCATGTATACAACTATGAATTATAGGCAGTACAAATGGATTGATATTCTGCTATATGGAGATACGTTTACACTTATTATGTGTTTTACTACTGTTTGAGATCCATAATTATAATATAGTACGCCCTACAAATAGGTTTATTACTGAAAATGGTATGGGGCAATTCGCATCAACTGTTGTACTTTAAACTCTGACAAAACTGTTAACTTCTCTCAGCATAATTGTTCTGACATCGCATCAGCACTGTAAAGGCAAACATATATCATAGTCAAAACTGATAGGACAAACCCTGTATTCAACTGCAGTATGTTACATGCCATCAAAACAATAGCATCCGCAGGCCGCAGCAAAGATCACAGATACAACTGGATGAGCTCATCACTAACAACAGACGGCGTCAGAACACCAAGATCGGTCAGGAGAAGTGTGAGATATTGGGGAGGAGTGTAGTCTCTTGCAGATGTCTCCACTTCCACACCAGTGGGCATTGGGACTCCAAAATCTATTGGTCGGTGAGCTGGCGTCATGTCCTTTTGATCCAAGGGATATAGCCGAGCAAACTGCAGTAACACGAGGGAAATTCTTATAAACATTGCATCAGCACCATAACGGCAAGCATACATCATAGTCAAAACTGATAGGACAAACCCTGGATCCGACTGCAGTACGTTACATGCCATTGAAACATCAGCAGTCTGTAGCCACCAGAGGCCACTTCACTCCTTGCATTGGCCATCGTCTTGATTGTCCTTCGTTGCTTCGGCGCTGAGTCGCTGACCATCAGCTTGCTCCGCTTGGCCGCTAAGATTTCCATGGCTACCTTCAGCATGGCATTGACTCACCTCCGGCTGCCCAGTGTATAAGCCGTCGGAGCGTCCGCCTGCGACATGTCGCCCAACACGAGGAGCAGCTGACGCTGTGTCTTCCGGGCCTGACTTTGGTTCAGCCCAACAGACAGCATCAGCCCATTGAAGGCCCAACCTTTCATTCCCAATCGACATCGAGGCATTCTTCTCTGTCTCTCCGACAGTCACCGAGGGCCGCCAGCCGCCACCCGTCGCCCGCCGCTCGCTGGATTACCGGAGCCTGGAGCTCCGGAGCCGGAGGCCTGACGCCCGAGCCACCGAACACGAGGGAGCAGCTGAGCCAGCGGACCGGTGGTCGGCGCCTCAGCCCTCACTAGCCCCGGCTCCGTGGCCTTGTAGCGGTCTAGTAGCCACGCAGGCGCGCAATTGCGACTTGCACGAGCGAGCAGGAAGTATATTCTCATAGTTATTATTATCCAATATTATTTGAGGGTAGTATGTGAATGTCGTGTGATTTGGTCATAAATTGTGTGATTGCAACTTTCTTGCTATCGTTTACATGACCATAGTAATGTGAATGTGGTGTGATTTGGTAAGTAAGCCAATTGATTTGTTTTCTTGTTAGAATTCACCCCAGCTATAATTTTTTCCTGGCTCTGTAAGGTGATGGAGGGCATGGAGCAGCAGCATGAGATCCTCAAACGTAAGCTGCCGGCGGTGATATATTATCACAAACAATTATGCCAAGCCGGCAGTAGCAAAATTGTTTTCTGTGTACAGTAGCATGTGGCATCATCTAGATAGTGATGTATACACCAACACCAAAGCAATGTTATTGATCATCCAATTGGCACGCATGAGATGTCCTCTTCAGTGATACATTTTTACGACTAATGATGTCCTGAATATATTTCTTTCTTGTGATAGGACAAAGGAATGAACTGAATTATATCCAGCTGTTGAGCTCTCTCCATTGTACGTGAAATCATCTCGATGGGCGACGGTGATGTATGAAACAGTGGAACAAAGGTGGGTACACCTGCTCTCCTGCCCCCGAAGTCATATTGACCACCGATTGGCATATGATGGCGGCATCGTCATTGTTTTAACGACTAATGGTACCGTGAATGATATCATGTATAGAGGACAAATGGAATAACAAGTGTAAGATTATTCTATTGACTTATATCCACTGTTGAGCTCTCCCCGATGTGCGTGAGATCATCTCGAAAGTTATGTATGAACCAACACCAAAGTAATATCTTTTTGAATAAATGGACAACCAATGTAATATTGATCATCAAATTGGCACAGGATGATGGCATGAATCGTCATGGTTTTTAAGACTAATGATACCATGAGTACATTTTTCTTTCTTTGAGACATCCTAGATATTTTTTTACTACATGAAAAGAGTTTTTGACACATGGCCAGTGATAGCACATCTATCACCTTGACTGATTCTGGTGCTTCTTTTTTGTATTTGTATACTTACTAACCTCTGGCTGAAAGCCTTCGCTTCTGGAGGCACATGCGCACCTGAGCTCCAGATAACCATCAAACAGCGGCCTCTCTGAATCTCATTGGCAATAATGATTACTACCCCTTTCATCCCAAATTATAAGACGTTTTGACTTTTCTAGATGCATAGTATTTGCTATGCACTTAGATATACACTATGCCTAGATATATAATTAAAACAACATATTTAAAAAGCTAAAACGTCTTATAATTTGGAATGGATGGAGTATTTGAGAATTATTTCCCATACTTTCAAGCACTATACAGAGAGCAAAATTCTGGATTTATTTGCCATATATACTGCCAAGCCATTTGATGTTCACATTATATATTATGCACAGATCCAGACGAGTGGCATCGAAAAGTTAAAATTACGGATCGGATCTACTCCTAATTTAAGGGGATCAAATAGTACGAGCAAAACAGGACAAGGAGGTGAGCCAAGGTTAGCAAAACAGGACAGGGAGGTGAGCCAAGGTTTGCAGTATATATACTCCTACTATATTTTGCGAGGAATATATTCTTTTTTTAATATCTAACCTCCCACATTCACAGATGGATGAGTATAGCCGAACAAAAGAAAGACATAGCACTTTGACCACACTCTACGAAACGGTATCACATAAAGAAAGATATAACTCTAGAGAATCACTCAAGCCTTAATTTTTTTGAGCGCCAACCAGATGTTTTGAAGACTCATAGTACCCGTTCCTCCATCATATGACAACTTTTCTTCAATGATAAAGGGCCTATTTGGTTGGCTTCCAATTCATAGCCAGTCAAAATCATGGCAAGACAAAATTTTTAGTCATCAGTTTGTCCATTGCTAAAGAATTGGCACAATGGTCAAAGTAAACATGGCTAAAGTTTTGGTAAATCTCTAGAAACTTCTTAAAATGCATAAGGGGGCAAAGTGCATCATATTATTGTTATGGTACTCAACCAAATGTACAACTATGTTTTTTGTCCTAACTTTGACAAGCCTTAATTTTGGCTTGTCATGATTTTATTTGGATAAGAATTGAAAGCCAACCAAGCAGGCCCAAACTCTCTATCTCTTTAGACAACTATGAGTCTGTGATCAGAGCCTGATCTACTATGTCACCTGAAAATAACCTAAGTTATATAATATTAAATAAAATAACCACTTGACCGGTAGAGGCACTGACCGCTGAGATTGATAGCAAGGAGAAAGTTCCCATTCCGGATTTTACTGAAGCACAGGAGGACCTCTCTGTAGAATATCCGAAAGTTTAGTCCAAGCGGGATGCAGTGGCACCTTAGCATATCATTTATGTGAAGACTCATCAGTACTACCATAAACTCCCCTTTCCTCAAAACCAGTTGCTCAAGCCTGTTCTCATATTCACCCTGCAACCGTGCTTTCTCTGTACCTTGCCTTCGCGTGTGCTGTGAGTTCTAGGCGCTCCAATGGCTGAGCTCCTGGCCACCATGGTGGTGGGGCCACTGGTGTCCATGGTGAAGGACAAGGCCTCCAGCTACCTCCTGGACCAATACAAGGTGATGGAGGGCATGGAGGAACAGCATGAGATCCTCAAACGCAAGCTGCCGGCCATAATGGATGTTATTGCTGATGCCGAGGAGCAAGCGGCAGCTCACAGAGAAGGGGCGAAAGCTTGGCTTGACGCGCTCCGGAAGGTGGCCTACCAGGCGAATGATGTCTTCGATGAGTTCAAGTATGAGGCACTCCGCCGTGAAGCGAAGAAGAAGGGGCATTACAGGAAGCTTGGGTTTGATGTAATAAAGCTTTTTCCTACTCACAATCGTATTGTGTTCCATCACAGGATGGGCAACAAGCTCTGCCAGATTCTTGCAGCACTTGAGGTCCTCATCACAGAGATGCATGCCTTTAGGTTCGAATTCCGACCACAGCCACCAATGCCTAAGGACTGGAGGCAGACAGAATCAAGCATCATTGACCATCAGGAAATTGCTAGCAAATCTAGAGGCAAAGAGAAGGAGGTGCTTGTTAACAAATTGATTGGTGATCAAGTGAGCAATTCGCAGCTTATGGTCCTTCCCATCGTTGGAATGGGGGGGCTAGGCAAGACCACCTTAGCTCAGCTTGTGTACAATGACCCTGGAGTTAAGAAGCATTTTCAGTTGCAACTCTGGGTATGTGTTTCTGATAACTTTGAAGTTGATTTAGTAGCTAAAAGTATAGTCAAAGCTGCAGCTAAAGAGAAGAACAATATAAGTGGAAATTCACCACTAGATAGACTTAAAGAAGTGGTGAGCGGGAAGAGGTACCTCCTCGTCTTGGATGATGTATGGAACCGTGATGCCAACAAGTGGGGAAAGCTAAAATCCTGCCTACAACACTGCAGCAGCGGCAGTGCAGTGCTGACAACAACTCGTGATCAAGTAGTTGCTAAATTAATGGGCACAACTGATAAACCCTATAGTATCACAGGATTAGATGAAAACTCCATCAAGGAAATTATTAAGGCAAGAGCATTCAGTTCAAAAAAGCAAAGGGATGCAAAGCTTGTTGAAATGGTTGGTGATATTGCAAAGAGATGTGCTGGATCTCCTTTGGCTGCTACAGCAGTGGGATCTCTACTTCATACCAAGGCCAGCGTGGAAGAATGGAAGGCTGTATTAAGCAAAAGCAGCATATGTGACGACAAGACTGAAATTTTACCAATACTCAAGCTCACCTATAATGGGTTGCCATCACATATGAGGCAATGCTTTGCTTTCTGTGCCCTTTTTCCCAAGGATTATGAGATAGATGTGGAAAAGCTAATCCAATTATGGATGGCCAATGGTTTTATTCCGGAGCAACATGGAGTGCGTCCTGAGATCACTGGTAAACAAATCTTCATGGACCTGGTGTCAAGGTCATTTTTTCAAAATGTGAAGGAAGTCCCATTTGAAGTCCATGATATGGATGATCCTAGAGTTACTTGCAAGATTCATGATCTTATGCATGATGTTGCACAGTCTTCTATGGGAACAGAATGTGCTACCATAGTTACAGAGCTGTCTCAAAATGAGAAATTTCCACATTCAGCTCGTCATTTATTTATGTCTGTTAAGAGACCAGAAACGATCCTGAATGATTGTGTAGAGAAAGGATCAGTGGCTGTCCAAACACTGATATGCAATGGAGAGGCATATGAAGATCTGAAGCATTTATCACAATACAGATCCATCCGTGCACTAAGGTTCTGCCGAGGTTCATTCTTGAAACCAAAGTATCTACATCACCTGAGGTATCTTGATCTCTCGTATAGCGATATGGAAGCACTCCCGGAAGAAATAAGCATGTTATATAATCTACAGACATTGAACCTTTCAAACTGTGCAAACCTTAGTCGACTTCCAAAGGAAATGAAGTATATGACTGCCCTCCGTCACCTGTATATTCATGAATGTGATGAGTTAAAGAGCATGCCCTCAGAGTTGGGACACCTCACTTCCCTACAGACGCTTACATGCTTTGTAGCAGGTACTGGCTCTGGTTGCAGTACTGCGAGAGAGCTTCGTCAGTTAGAGCAGCTTGGTGGTCCACTAGAGCTAAGGCAGCTAGAGAATGTGACAGAAGCAGATGCGAAAGCAGCACATCTTGGGAACAAGAAAGAGCTAACTAGGTTGACATTAACATGGACGTTGCCTCTAGAAAAGGAAGAAGAGGAACAAGAAAATCATAAGGTGCTGGAGGCGCTTAAGCCTCATGATGGGCTGAAGGTTGTTAGTATAGAAGGCTATGGTGGCAGCATTTATCCAACATGGATGACTAAATTGCAAAAGATGGTGAAGCTTGAACTAAGGAGCTGCAAGAATCTCAAGGAGCTTCCTCCACTGTGGCAGTTACCAGCTCTACAAGTTCTGAGGATATGGGAGTTGCGTAGTCTTAGTTGCCTGTGCAGCGGTGATGCACCAGTCACGCCATTTAAGGAGCTGAGGGAGCTTTCATTGCACTTGATGCCAAACTTTGAGACATGGTTGTCCCTAAATAACGAGGTAAAAGGGCAGGAACCAACATTTCCTCAGCTTGTGAAGCTAGTAATTAACTCATGCCCAGAGTTGACTAGTCTCCCTAAAGCACCAAATCTAAGTGAATTGGAGATCCAACATGGAAGTCAAAAAATGCTCGTACAGGTAGCAAGCTTCATCACTGCTTCGTTGTCCAGACTGGTGTTGCAGATGGATGGCAACGCCGAAGCAACAAGGCTGGATGGGCACAACTTGATTCAATTGGTGGATGGTGAGGAGAAACGGAACCACAATAGATCGCCTCTCACAGTTATGAAATTAATTGGAAAAGGGTGTAACGTTTTCTTCTCTCAGTCAAGTGCTCTGGCGCTTTGGGCATGTTTAGGGCAGCTTGAAGATTTGCATATTGGTAGCTGTGATGCTCTTGTCCACTGGCCAGAGGAAGTTTTCCAGAGCCTGGAATCCTTGAGGAGCTTAAGAATTGAGGGATGCGCAATCTAACTGGACGCAGACGCGCTTTGGAGCAGTGTACTACTCCCACGCCAGAACAGAGCAGTGCGCTGCTGCCACGCCTGGAGTCTATTAAAATAGCATATTGTGCATGCTTGGTAGAGGTCCCCGCCAGTGTACTATCGGCATCTCTCAAGTCGTTACAAATCAGCAGCTGTCCTAAGCTCGAGTCTATCGTATTCAGCAAGCAGCTGCATACTGCTAGTACAATGTTGACGAGTGCGCAGGGTCTTGCTACAGCACAGGACGACAAATCAGCATTAATTGAAGGGTGCTCCTGCAGCGATGCCATGGCATCCACACCAGTTCCTAAGCTGCAATCATCACCCAAACATCACTTCCTTCCTTGTCTAGAATCTCTACGCCTATCCTTCTGCGATGGCTTGTCAGAGGTTCTCGATCTTCCTCCGTCCATCAAGACTTTGGAAATTTGTTACTGCAGCAATCTTCAAGCCCTTTCAGGACAGCTAGATGCCATCCAAACATTAATTATTGCGAACTGCAGTAGGTTGAAATCACTGGAACCTTTCTTAGGAGAGGTCGCATTGCTGGAAGAGCTTTACCTTGAAGATTGCAAAAGCCTGGTGTCATTACCGAACGGCCCACAAGCATACCCATCTCTCAGGCGTCTTACTATCAAGTCATGCCCTGGCATAAAGTTGCTTCCCCAGAGCCTACAGCAACGACTGGACGATCTCAAGGACAAGGACAAAAACCTAGATGCCCATTATTACCAAGGTAACCTTCAATTTCTCTATCGTTCAATGAAATGTTAATGAGTGGAAAAGAACCAACTATTTGACTTAACGCATTCTATTAGTTACAAAATATATGTTGTGCGGCCCAATGTTAAAAAAAGAAAGTTAATGGCTGCTTTTCTATTATCTTGCTTCTGACTGCAAGTTGAAATCATGTAGTCAATATAACATGATATCCCAGATTAGTGCTGCAAAATTGTGTATTAATACCTCGATTGTAGAAATTCCCTGGAATGTATGCTTTGTGTGTGCAAAGTTTGTTATAGAAAGTAAGATATTGTTGACTTCGAAGAAAGCATCACATGTAAATGATATTTTATTGTGAAGAAAAATATGGCCATTGCCTCCTAAATCCTAATTACTTGATGAGTTAGAGCACCTGAAAAATGTGTTTCAATCTGCTTTAGAACCTACAGTTTTTATTACAGCACTATTTGTATCTGTTATTTGTTACCCTTGATGAAAAGTAGCACCTAAAAACCATAACGCAGATTACAACAAATATAACCTGCATTATATAGTTCTTAGGTTCTGAACAAAAAATAAAAAAAATTGTTTTAATTTGCATAGAATGAACCACGGATCAGAGCTAAATAAAGCTTGACCTGTTCTCTGCACGTTCACAGTACTTTACTTTGCGTATAGTTTTAGTTATACCTTTTTTTATTGTTCTTGCACCTTACACACAGATAATAATTTTAGTTTTGTGTATAGTAATTTTTTATTACCTTTGAGCCATCAGAGCCAAAGTCTTTGAAATATTCTATCAAGAGGCACTTTTGTGCTTGAAATATGCTCATCAGTCAAGACTTCTGCTAGAACTTGCTTCCTCAGGGAGACCAGACAAGTACATTCATTTATAATTTGGACTCCTTTCTCTGAAATATATGATAGAACATTGAGAAACTGAGGACAAACGACCTTCGTACACTGAGGACAAACTTGCTTCCTCAGGGAGACCAGACAAGTACATTCATTTATAACTTGCTTCCTTATTGTTTTTTTTTTCCCTTCAAAAAAGAAACTGAGGACAAACATTGCACTGTGATTTAGCCCCATTCATTCCATTAGGTGTTTGGTTACGGTAACAATAAGGTAAGAATAATGTTCTATAAAGCAGCTAACACTGAATGTAGTAATTAAGAAGTTTCAGGTATGGCCCCAATTAGGCCCAACAAAATGATACTAGTTGTGATTCACGAACTCCATCACTTTCAGGAGTAGGCATATCATAGTCCACCAATCCAACTTATCAAGGACACTGGGCCATCTAATCTTTGCTGCAAACTATTAGGGAATCAAATGTCGTTTTCCTTGCTGACTAGTAAAGCATAAGAAGATTGGTTTTGCATTGGAAAAAAAAAAAAAACCTTCGTACAGTCCAGACTTGTGTATTGAAGAGAAAAATTTTTACTTTGCTTTAAATAGAAGGACAACCGTATGGAGTAGCCAATTTAGAAATTATTTTTGTATTATATAGTGCATGTGCAACGACAAACAAGACATTTATCAGGTTTGTACTTGTCTCAAAACTACTTGGATCCAGAATTGTTTGACACATTAGTTATTTCTCACTTTCAAACAATGCAATTCAATTTGCCTTTTGGGTTATAATGTTTCCTTTCTCCAGTGTTACTGAATTGGATCTCAACTTCTGTAGGTTTTCTCTTATGATTATGGATAGTGCCGCATGCCAATACAAAATTGATTCAACACTGTGAGTTTCTTAGGAGCCTAACCAAGAGGGTGGCTCAAGTGGATGACACTGCAATGTAAAGGACTAAGTATCCGATCTGCTGTTTGCATTCTCACCGCCAGTCACAAGAGATGCTTAATATATGATTGTACAGCCACAACCCTGTATGGGTTTCTTCCTCTACATGGAAACGCCCATCTTAGAACCTTATACTGCCATATACTATTGGTTCCAGATACCATCCAAAGGTGACAATGGTGTAAAATTCATAGCTGTGATTCAATGACTGTCAGCCTATGTGGCCTAATGATAATGTACACCCAATCTGCCACAGTTTGGCAACTCGAAAAACCTGCATCCATCCTTGTTCGTCATCTTCACTGTATTAGACATCATCGGTTACTCAATTCCATGCCATTCGATTTCATTCAATCAGAGCTATTGACATTATGGCTGTTCAGCTAATAGCTTGTGTAAATTATATTTGAGGAAAATTCACCAGCGGTCATTCAACTTGGCGGCAGTACCGCTTAGATCCCTGTTCTTTGAAAATGTGATTTTTGGGTCCCTCAACTTAGCTCAAGGTGTCATCTAGGTTCCCGAACTTTCAATGTAATCTCTGCGGGTTCCTAAACTTGGCGAGAGAGTGTCATCTAGATCCCAAATACTGTAGCTAATTAGACATAGAATTTAAATAAAATTCTGCTGAAAATTTATTTAATTTTTTTGAGCATCTTAATGACCTCAAATTAAAAAGCTCAACTAGAAAATTGTAGATCTCATCGAGAGCTATAATTTTTATATAAAAATCATCTTCATTCGTGATCTTATAAAAAAGATATAATTTTTAAAATATTATATAGATTGTATCTATAGTATTCTGAAATTATATTTTATTTTTTAAAAAATTTGTGCCGAATTAGCTAAGTATTTAGGATCTAGATGACATCATCTGCCAAGTTTAGGGACCTGTGGTGATTCGGGGATCTAGATGACATCTTGAGTCAAGTTGAGGGACGGAAAAATCACATTTTCAAAGAACGGTGATCTAAACGGCACCTGCTGTCAAATTGGATGACCGATGGTGAATTTTCCTCATTAATTTTCCAACATGCATACAAGTATGAAGTATAGGCAATATAAATGGATTCATATCCTCCGGTGTGAGTTGTGAGAAGCAGAGGATGAGAGGATGGACGCCGCGTCGCCGCCACACCCTTCTCTGCCCGCTCCCCTCATACTGCCAGCGCGCCACGTTCCCCGCGGTGCCTCCTCAATCATATGGCACATACTCCCTTCGTCCCTAAATAACTGTCGTTTAAACTTCCGAGAAACAAATACCGGTAATTATAATAAATAATAAATATCATCGATTAGTATCATAATTAGTATCATTGGAAAGATTTTTAGATCTAGTTTTTTAACAAAATTATTTGGAGATATAAATATTGCACGTATTTTCTACAAATTAAGCCAAACTTATGGCACGCATTCCACGACAACAATTATTTAGGGACGGAGGGAGTACATACCCAACAAACGGCAACTCGCCATCAGAGCCACGGGTCCATCGCCCCCACCTCACAGCCGCAGCGGCCACGGAAGTGCGTGCGTTCGCAGCATCGACAGGATCCGACCCGGGAGGGGGCCTCCTCCTCTGTAGTGCATGTGTGGAGACGAAGCCGCCGGCAATGGACCGTGCTCTACCTCCCTGTTTCGGATACCTACAGCGGCTGTCCACCAGCAAACCGCAGTCCGCCTCCCTCAAGTCCGCCTCCCTCAAGGTTTGTCTTTGCCAGAGCTCTTTAGTCTTTGACTTGAACTGCTCTGGCCTATGAAACGGCAGCGTGTAACTTGTGAAATGTTTGATAAAATGCTGACCATGACTTGGTGTGCTTTAGGTCTAACAATTTGCAGTATGTGGTGAGTCTCTTCACTGAAAATAGCTTCCTGTTGATTAATAGCTCAGACATCTCAAGCTCTGTACGGACAGACAACCATAAATGGAACACAAGTCTACTATTTTGCATTTGATTTTCGAAGTGTCCCATTTACTTTGTGATATTAGTTCAAACCATTTTCTTGCTTTAGTGTTGTAACCAAAGATTTTAGTTGTAGTTAGTTTAAGTTGCTGCATGTTGCTGTTACCAAGACGTAAATAATTTAGATTTACTCGTGGAGCTTAATTCACTACATATGCACATAGCAGAGGCACGGTGACTCGAGTGAGAAATATGAATTACATCAAATATGCGGCCCCCCTTCCAATTAGCATTTAAGATGGAATAAAGAGTGAGGTACAATTCAAGTTTCATGAATAGTTCGTAGCCATGGTCAAATCTGTTGAGCCGTTCCTATAACAGCATCATAGAATGCCTTGTGTGCTCTGTGAGTACCGTCTCGAACGGTGGGAGGCTGATAGTGAACCCAAAACTGACAAAATGCAAGGTTTCAATTTTGCTATCGGATGCATTTTTTTCGTTTTTTTCCATTGAAATAACGGTCCATGTAGCAGTTGCCTTTTCTGCAAAGTCACTACTACAGAAATGATTTGTAGCAACGGTAATTTTTAGTAATGGCGGTTTAATCGTGAGGCGCCCCTACAATTGGTGTGCAGGGCACCCACTGGTTCAGCCGCCCCTACAAATGAGAGAGTAGAGGCGGTTGGTTTTCAAAACCGTCTCTACTAAGGTATATTTGTAGGGGCGGTTTTATATGCAACCGTCCCTACCTTACGGTTTATAGGGGCGGTTTGTTCTAAAACCGCCCTTACAAATGACGACTATATAACACACCTCCTCCCTTCTTCCTCCTCGGGCCAGTTGCTATTGTCCGAGAAGGAAGGAAGGGAGGCCTTGGGCTACCTCCCAAAAATTGCTCTTTTAGGGGTGGGAGCTTTTAATTTCAATTCCTTTGGTAGAGAAGTTGTATAAGGTAAGTAAATGCTATTCCAATCTTTTTTTTTGAAGTATTATTGGTTGATTGAGTCTTAATTAGGTTTTTATTTTTCTCTCTCTTCTATGGTGCTTGAGCTATTTATGATGCAAATTAGGAAGGTACTAGGCATAATTTTGTAGGGTAATAACAAATGTGCCTTTATGTAGCACGCTCTTGTAAGATTAGAGTTAAGTATTAGGAACTTTTATAAATGTTTCATCCACATCTAGATCTAGATCTAGAACTAGGGTTTGTTTTTATTATTTAGTTTGTTATTAATTTTTTTAGCAAAGTAGAATTTAGTGTGCACACGAAGGATGATGGTTAAAATATTAATTATTGCTATTTTGTCATTGTAGTTGTTTATTACTATTTATTTTGTTATTAATTCATTTTTAGAAAATAGAATTTCATTAGTTTCACATTGTTACTTGTTGGTTATTATTTTATTTAGAGTTGGTTATTATAATTAAGAAAGTGGCAAAATCTATATTTTTAAGTTGTTGTGGACAAACACATCATTAAATATTCATTATCTGCATCGTATATTTATATTTGCTAATCAGACTAATAAGAATGGTCTTCTATGAAATTATGATTGATATTGGTTGTTTTATAATTGTGTGCAGAAACATGCCGAGTGTCGAGGGTCAAAACCACGGCCCTCTAAGGACCGGGATTAAACGACTTTCAAAAACAAAATCACCACGCTAGGATCGAGGTGCTCGCGGCCCAGCCCACGGTATGAGGTCCGGGCGCTCCCGGCCCAACAAGCAACCCATCAAATCCACCCGAGCCCGCGGGGTAAAAGCTACGGGGATCGACCCCCGACAAACTCCGATTCGCCCGACCCCTACCCATCGCGGGGGGTGGTCGAGTCCCGACCCTGTCCCAGGGCAGGGGCGGGGACACGCCGTGCGCAATTCCCCTCAAGTCGGACAACGGCCCCGCCGCGGTTACAAGCGGTCACGGGGATGCACCTCATCTTCGGGCGGTAGGAGGCAGGGCCTCCAAGTAACCCCTGGGGTATTTCGTTGCCCCCACGCCTCTGCTTCTCGGCGAGGAACAGTCTTGGTCAACATCTTGCTTTTGGTACGAATGGAAGCCTCGTGTAGGCATTCCCGTCGGGGTGCCGGGCCTGTACCACCCTCGACATCCCGCTTCGACCGTCTGCGGAGATAGGAGGGCCGCTCGTACCCGACACCGTGGCCGGCCTTGCCGACCAAGCCGAACCGCTTTCCACCGGGCAAACCCCAGGCGTGTCGGGGAATCAACCACGCACGACCCAGCAACTCCACGGCCGGCTCCCTGTAGGCCAACATTTGACCCAAGGTACTCCCAGTCAACTAAGTTGTACAACACCGATCAGGTATAGCCCTGCATACCTAAAAGAGCTACAAAGCCAAGAGGAGGGACGATGACGCCTGCTACAGTGTCCACGGCACTTCCGAGAATGTCCCAATCCTTGTAGGCCATGTTTCCACGTTCATTACACGCGCATGCCCTTTCCTGTGAGCCTCCTCTTGAACTATAAAAGTTGGGCCCCTGAGCACGTGTGTCCACCACCCCGATTCACACTACACATACGATACAAACCACTTCAAGCCTAGATTCACTCCGAGACTTGGGAACCTTTCCCTCTCTCGACCTCTCTTGTACTGCCCCATACAAGCTCCTGAGTAACACGACCTCGCTCTCACTGGACGTAGGGTGATTTGCCCGAACCAGTATACATCGACGTGTCCACTTAGGAAACCATCCCGAGGATAAGTGCGCTCTCTTTCGATTACTCGTTGGTGTCCATTCTCGACACCGACAGTTGGCGCGCCAGGTAGGGGGGCAAGCGCACTTCTACGATTCCACCAACCTCGAGATGGCCATGCATCGCCTCAACCTCGTTCCCGGCGCCCGAATCCGTTTCGGGGAGCTGGATTTTGTCGTTAGGGAGGATGGTGTGACTTGGCTGGCTCCTGAGCCGCCAGTTGCCCTCCCTAGCGCCAACGGCGTTGGCCCTACTCAGGTGCAGGAGCCACGGGCTAACGGCACGAGCCGTAGGCCGACTCCCGATGCGATCGACGACCTCGCGGTGGCTATGGGCAGTATGAGTCTCCGGCCGTCGACGCCGCCGGTTGACCACGGGCCCGAGTGGCCGCGAGCGCTAGCTCCGAAGATGACACCAGACGTCCATCGGGGACCCCCGACGTTGCAGCGGCCTCATCAGGCTTCGGATGTACGGGAGCTCACGGAGCTGGATCGACAGCTATTGCCCTATCTAGGGCCTTACCCCAGCTTCGAGGAAGTTTTCCTGCTCTCGTACTGGTATGAGATCATCATGGAATACCTCATGGGGGGAGGTCCTATCCCTCAAACGGTCCTCATCCAGCAGGCATCCGAGTCGGCTCCGTTTGGATACCACAACGCCATAACCACCATGGTGCACCTCATCCTGAGGGGGATCACGCCTACCCCTGAGGACGTCGAGCTCGTGGCAGCAGCCGGGCCACTCGTCGAGCCCGTCTTTATGCCGAGCTCTGACGAGTATCCCGACTCGGTGGCGGCGATTCGGCGGCAAACGGGCCCCTACGGGGCCTATGTTCATGCCGGACTCCGGCGGGTTTTACGAGGTCGGGCGACGACGACAGCTCCGGTTTCGACCCGTTCTGGGAGTGTTTCATGGCGGAAACTCCGTTGCACCTGAGGAGGAAGGCATGTTCAACCCTGCTCTCGAGCGGACGCCGTCACCACGACGATCGCACACTCCACCGACCCCACATTCCGACAGCTCCGACGAGCAGCGGCAGCCGGTGCGCAACGCCGACCTCGACGGCGAGCGACGCAAAGGCCGACCGCGACCACGAGCACCATCGGGGAGACGGCTCCCACCTCAACATCGAGCCGGGCGGGCGCGAGGCATGGCCCGTGGCGCCCGGGATCCTCGAGGACGACAGCGGTCCTCCACTCTTCACGCGGGCGAGTCAGAACGTCGCGGCAGCGGCGGCTCTGCTCCAACAGCTACCACCCCGACGACGCCTGCTGAGTGGAGAACTCAGTGCGAAATACAGCATTTCTTTGGATCATGCGGTTCCCGGCAGAAAAGCTCAAGATCGCGACGACGAAAGCATCTCCGAGCCACCGCCACGATGGGCGGTCGCCGAGACCGGGAGCCATCCGTGCACCAGCCAGCTCGAGCGCTTTCGGAGAGCCTGCCGCCGGTGCAGGAACGCGTCGGACCCGTCCGGGACGCCCGGGTCATCCTCAACGCCCGAGCACGGGAGTACAGCCCACGCCGAGGGGGGCGCTTTGACCCGGAGGAGCACAGGGGGCAGAGCCCGCCTCCCCCAGGGCCACCAGCGTTCGGGCGGCACATTCTTCGCTCGCCTTTCCCGCGGCGCTTCCGTGCGCCGACCACCATCACCAAATACTGCGGGGAGACGAACCCCGGGACGTGGCTGGAGGACTACCGCCTTGCATGCGAGGCGGGAGGAGCCGACCACGAGTACTTCATCATACGGAACCTCCCTCTGTATCTAGCCGACTCTGCGCGGACTTGGCTAGAGCACCTCCCTGAGGGGTGCATAAACAGCTGGGCGGACCTCATCGACATCTTCGTCAGCAACTTCCAGGGCACGTATTCGCGCCCTGGGAACCCATGGGATCTACGCAGCTGCCGGCAGAAGCCGGACGAGTCCCTACGCGACTACATCAAGCACTTCTCCAAGCAGCGCACAAGCCTCTCTCATGTCACCGACGCCGACGTGATTGGGGCCTTCATCTCCGGCACCTCTTGCAAGACCTTGGTGCACGAGCTAGGGCGTCGCCCTCCTCGTACCACCAAGGAGCTCCTCGACGTAGCAACCAGCTTCGCGTCAGGAGAGGACGCGGTGGGCGCCATCTTCAACTCCCGCGGCAAGGCCAAGCGAGAGGAGGAGGGAGACGAGGACCCCTCTGACCGCAAGGGCCAGAAGAAGAAGAAGGGCCGTAAGGGGCGTCGGTAGAACAACGGCGAGCTCGTCGCTGCAGTCGACACCAAGGGGAAGAAGAAGGCGCCGACGAAGCCGCCGACCGACTACTTCGAGAAGAAGCTGGACCAGCCGTGCCCTCATCATGAGGGTGTGGTGAAACACACTTTCTGCGAGTGTCGCCTCATCCCCAAGTTCTTCGGGGCAGAGAAGGGCAAGCCGGAGGCAAAGAGGAAAGCTAGCTCACCCTCCAAGAGCGGTGATCAGGGAGAGGAGTCGGGATTTCCCCACGTCACCAACTGTCTCATGATCTTCGGAGGGCCAGACTACTACGCCACGAGGCGACAACGCAAGCTCGAGCAGCGCATGGTCTGTCAAGTCGAGGCGATCGTGCCCGCGCCGTCCAAATGGGCTAAGCATCCCATCACCTTTGACCAGTCCGATCATCCGGAATACGTGCCGAACCCAGGGCGGTACCCCCTCGTCGTCGACCCCATCATTGGCACCAAGCGCCTCACCAAGGTGCTGATGGACGGGGGGAACAGCCTCAACATCATCTACCAGACCACCATCGACGCCATGGGGGTCAACCGCGCCAAGATCCGCCCTGGAGGAGCACCGTTCCACGGAGTTGTGCCCGGACAACGTGCCGTGCCGATCGGGCAGATCAATCTGCCCGTCACGTTCGGGACTCACACTAACTTTCGCACTGAGGTGTTGACATTTCAGGTGGTGAACTTCCCCGGCTCTTACCATGCATTGTTGGGTCGGCCGTGCTACGCCAAGTTCATGGCCGTCCCAAACTACACCTACCTCAAGCTCAAGATGCCGGGCCCCCGCGGGATCATCACCGTGCACTCGTCGGTGCAGCACGCGTACCTGTGCGATATCGAGCAGTGCGACGTTGCTGAGTCGGTGCTGAACTCCCACGAGCTATACATCATCAACACCCTCACCGGCGACGACCAGGACATGCCAGACGTCCCGAAGGCCACCGCGTCCTTTACGCCCGACAGGGACACCAAGCTCGTGCCTCTCGACCCCAGCAGCTCCGACAGCAGGACGGTGCGGATCGGCACCGGGCTCGACCCCAAATAGGAAGACGCGCTCGTCGACTTCCTCCGCACAAACCGAAGCATTTTCGCGTCGAGGCCCTTGGATATGCCCGGCATTTCGAGGGATGTCGCCGAGCACGCCTTATGGATCAAGCCCGACTCCAAGCCGGTGAAACAGCGCCTGCGCCGCTTCGATGAGGTAAAGCGTAGAATAATTGGTGAGGAGATTAAAAAGTTGTTATCGGCTGGGTTCATTAAGGAAGTGTATCATCCAGAGTGGTTAGCTAATCCTGTCATTGTCCAAAAGAAAGGCGGGAAATGGAGAATGTGTGTTGACTATACCGGTCTCAATAAGGCGTGTCCTAAGGATCCGTTTCCTTTGCCGCGCATAGATCAGGTTGTCGACTCCACCTGCAGGTGCGAGACCCTATGCTTCCTTGATGCCTATTCTGGTTATCACCGGATCAAGATGCGTGAATCCGATCGGCCGCGCAACATCGTTCATCACCCCGTTCAGTTCGTACTGCTACGTAACCATGCCATTCGGGCTTAAGAACGCGGGTGCAACCTTCCAGCGTTGCATGGTAAAGGTCTTCGGCGAGCTCATCGGAGAGACTGTCGAAGTTTACGTGGACGACATCGTTGTCAAGTCCAAGCAGACCGGCAATCTCGTAGCCGATCTAGAGTTAGCCTTCGCTCGGCTCAACAAAAAGCACATCAAACTCAACCCCGAGAAATGCGTTTTCCGGGTGCCCAGAGGGATGTTGCTGGGGTTTATCGTTTCACAACGAGGCATTGAAGCCAACCCCGACAAAATCAAGGCTATCACCGAGATGAAGCCTATTCGGGACCTCAAGGGGTTACAGCATATCACGGGGTGCCTCGCCGCACTCAGTCGGTTTATATCACGCCTAGGTGAGCGGGGTCTGCCCCTGTACCGACTCCTCAAGAAAGCTGACCAGTTCACGTGGACTGACGAAGCTCAAGAGGCGTTAGATAAGCTCAAGGAACTGTTAACCAGTCCCCCGATCCTTACTCCGCCCGCGAAGGAGGAACCTTTGCTTCTCTACATTGCTGCAACCACCCAGGTGGTAAGCACCGCGTTCGTTGTAGAGTGAAGCGAAGAGGGACGCACTCTGAAAGTGCAGCACCCAGTCTATTTCATTAGCGAAGTCTTGTCCGACACAAAGACACGCTATCCGCAGATTCAAAAGTTGGCATATGCCCTTCTCATCACGAAGAGAAAGCTGAAGCACTACTTCGAGGCGCACCCCGTCACCGTGGTATCGACTTTTCCTCTGGGAGAGGTCATTCAGAACCCTGAAGCCACGGGTCGGATAGCCAAGTGGGCGCTCGAGCTGATGGGTTATGAGATTACCTACGCGGCTCGCCAAATGATCAAGTCGCGAGTTTCTAGCCGATTTTGTCGCGGAATGGACCGAAGTCCAGCTACCCCGGCTCTCATCCAAAGACGAATCTTTGGAAGCTCTTCTTTGACGGCTCGCTGATGAAAAGCGGTGCCGGAGCCGGCTTGGTTTTCGTCTCTCCTCTCGGGGTCAAGATGAAGTATGCTCTACGACTTCACTTCAGAGCCTCTAACAACGTCGCGGAATATGAGGCCCTGGTGAACGGCTTACGCATAGCCAAGGAACTCGGCATAAAACGCCTCGAGGTCCAAGGTGACTCGCGGCTTGTCGTTGATCAGGTCATGAAGGAGTCGAGCTGTCCACGACCCCAAGATGGCGACCCTCGCCAAGAGGTACGTAAACTTCGAGGGGTGCTTCGACGGCACAGGCTAAGCCACGTCCTTCGGCGGGACAATGAAGAGGCGGGCAGCTCGGCTAAAATGGCCTCTAATCGGGATCACATTCCCAGTGGAATATTCGCCGAGAGATCTTGCCCAGCCCTCGGTGAGAAAGGAAGGAGTCGACTCCACCTCTGACCCCGAGGCGGCTCGATCGACCCCGCAGGAAGACCCTGCCTCTTCCGACCCCGGAGCGATTCGCCCGAACCCTGGGGACGACCCCTCTTCTGAACCTACTATTTTCGTAGTCACGAGAATGGAGGAGGAGCCGACCTCTTCGGGCCCCGGACCGGGAGGAGGATTTGGAGGACGCCATATCTCGACCGCCTCATTCGGAGGTCTTGCCCAAGGGAAGGACGGAGGCTTCGGCTAGCCCGCCCGGCCAAGTCATTCGTCATCATCGACGGAGAGCTATATAAAAAGGGACACTCGGTGTCCTTCATCGATGCATTCCGTTGCTCACGGGCGTGCCCTCTTGGAGGATATCCACGCAGGGCATCTGCGGACATCACGCCCGCGCCCGCGGACGATCGTGGCCAAAGCTTATCGTCAAGGTTTCTACTGCCCCACGGCGGTGGCGGGCGCAACGAAAAATCGTCCGGTCCCCGCAAGGGATGCCGATATTATGCCAAACGGACGCATTTGCGGCGCAAGCCACCCCGCAAACGATCCCCTCACATGGCCATTCGCGGTGCAGGGGCTTGGATGCAGTAGGGCCCCTCCTCAAGGCACACAGGGGCTTCACACATGTTCTGGTCGCAATTGATAAGTTCACAAAGTGGATCGAGGCTCGACCCCTCGCCACCATCAAGTCTGACCAGAGTGTGCTATTTTTCACTGACATCATTTACCGCTTCGGCGTACCCAACTCGATCATCACGGACAACGGCACCGCTTCACCGGAAAAAAATTCACGGTGTTTTGTGATGAATTCAACATTCGTGTCGACCGGCGTCATCACGCATCCTCGCATTAACGGACGGGTGGAGCGAGCCAACGGCATGATCCTCCAGGGCTTGAAGTCTCAGATCTTCAATTGTCTCAATCAGTATGGCCGGCGATGGCTCACTGAACTCCCTGTGGTGCTGTGGAGCCTGAGAACGACTCCGAGCAGAGCAACGGGCATACCCCTTTCTACATGGTCTATGGGGCAGAGGTCGTCCTGCCTACCGACCTAGAATATGGATCCCCACAGGTTAGGGCTTACACGGAGCCAGTAAATCAGACCTACCTGGAAGATGCCATGGACCAACTCGACGAGGCCCGCGACGTCGCGTTGCTTCACTCTGCTAAATACCTGCAGTCCTTGCGCCGGCACCACGCCCGGCGAGTGCGGGGTCAAGCGTTTAACGTCAGAGACCTTGTCTTACATATACGGTAGGACACCGGGGGGCGCCATAAGCTAACGCCACCATGAGAGGGTCCATTTACCATCGCCGAGGTCCTCCGAGGCCGGGGCGCATAAGCCGAAGGATGATAAGGGGCAGATCGTCAAGAACGCCCGGAACATCTAGCGATTACGTCGTTTCTATCCTTAAAGTTTATTTTCCATATTCTTTTCGCTTTACATTGTGTACTTTGTCATGTACCTGTACCTTTTCTTGTCATCAATAAGTTGAGTACATTTAATATGGGAAATCTTTTCTACAAAGTGATGCCTCGACCGGGTCGGCACTTATCCCTTTCTTATTAAGCCTTGAAAAGGCAACACGTTCGGCTTTGGATCACGTCTCGACTCTTATTTAAAAAGACTACGTTGAGGGAAAGATACGGTCTTAGCACCCGAAAATCGTCTTGACTGCCTTGTCAAACGCCCCCCAGCTAATGGCACGATCGGGTAAGGGTCCGGCTAGTCGTGTCCAACACCAACGTGGCTTTCAATAAGGAACGTTGTAACGTAAGAATTAGCCGGGCGTATTACATCCCTAGATTAAGAAAAAGGCCTCGAAGGTCGGGGAATCGCTGATTTTGGATGCCCAAGCGAAATAACATTCCACCGGGCATGGCATGCCACCCGGCGGGTGTCCAAATGCGAAAGCGACCCATTTTTTCTAAAAATATTTTTCATCTAAAAGGGAATAGTTCAAAATTAAAACAAGGACAAGCAAATTACGGTTATTACACATAATCGCTGCTAACAAAGTCTTTGGGCATCAGAAGCCCACAACCGAAAGCAAGTAAATGTTTTTACTCCCGCCGAGGGAGCACCAGGTTCGCCAGGCGGTCGGCAAGGGCATCAGCATTGCCCGCCACCAGCGCACGAAAAAGCCTCGACGCCCGGCCGGAAGTCTCCCCGAAGTATCCCTCGCTGACGCCGTCAAAGTTGAAGCTGTCCCCGTAGTGGGAGCGGGTGATGGCGAACGACTCCCGGATCCCGGCCTGAAGAGCATCGCGCTCCAAATGGCCGACCTGCCGGGGCAGCAGTGATAACCGCGTGGTGAGGGAGCCGTCGGGGGCAGGGTCGACACCGAGGCCGTCGAGGGCCTGCGCTCGGCAGCGGCATGCAGACCGGTGCTCTCTGCTGCTGCAGCTGCAAAGTGGGCGCGCCGCGGCGTAGCCACCTCCTCGGACACCAGCTGGGCCACGTTCTCGGCATCCATCTTCCTGCGCCGCTCGCGCTCTAGCTCGCCCTTCCCGGGGCGGCGACCTCGTCCCCGGCTTATTCCGCTTTGCTGCGGATGCGGGTCTTAGACCTTGCTGGGCTGTTGTCGCGCTTCGCGCGGAGGCGCTCCGTCTCGAAGCGCTCTTTCTCCAGTCCTGCTCAACGCCGCCGGAGCCGGCTCGCCGCTGCTGCTCCGCCTCTGGAGCAACTCCCGGACGTGGCTATTGCGCTGCTCAAGCTCTTCTTGAACAGCGCCTCGCCTCTGCATCGTCCACCTCTTGCCGGCGCAGGAGGCCCATGTACTTCTCCTCCACGTCCTCGATGTCATGGTTGGCGTCCCTTAGACGGGCGCGGAGGTCTTGGATCGTCTCCATCGCCTCCTCCCACCGGGGATGCTTGCTCGTGCGAGACGAGACTTCACCCGCCCATCTGCAGCCCGTCCATCCCATACGGCAGCATGAGGGTAAGTCACCGATCTCATCATCTGTAAAAACAGGAGGGAGCGCGAGCTGGAAGTACCTGGTAGAGGGAAGCCGTCTGCCCCATCCGCGACATCATGGCAATGGCATCCTGGTTCATGGCTGCCATCGCTGCTTCAAAAGAGGAAAGGACCTCCCACTCAGCGCGGTCGTCAACGACCAGAGGCTCCGATGCCGGGTCACGCGGATCGGGGAACTCGAGCCGGGAATTCCCCCAAAAATGGTGAGGAGCCCCGACGCCGCTCGTCATCGACCCGACAGCATCGCCTGCGCCTGAAGGTGGAGGCGCGTCGCCCGCGGGATGTGGGGGAATGGGAGGCGCGACAACATCAGAGCCATGCGCCCTGTCTTCCCCGGAGTTATGCGCATCGACCTCTGTCGACGCCGCCTGAGCCACGGCGCCCGGGGGCTCGAGCCCTCGGGACTCTTCACCCTGTGAGCCTGCGTCGAGCGGGGATTCCTCCGGCCCGGTACGGTGGCGTCGGCCCGGCCGGCCCCTCTTGGGGAGGAACTGCATCGATCCACCGGGGCGCGAGACCTCCGCCCGGAGACAGGGCCCCGATCGCGGCACCGCTTGCCTCTGTTGTTTCCTCGGCGCCTTGGGGCGCGAGCGTGAGGCCAGGGGGGTTCGGACCCGACTATGTCAAAATGGGGGGAGTCGAGGTTAAAAAAGCCGAAAACTATGAGTGTCAAAATGATAACAGAGCATACCTCCCGGGTGCGGAACATGGCATCTTGGAGGCCGGCTCCGGAACGACGCGATTCCGCGGCATCCGGGCGGGCGTTTCCCCTTGCCATGGTCATCTCGTTGGGCCACCAGGTCCCAGCCCGCCCTGATCGAAGCGTGGTGTGCCGCCACGCCCTCGGCACCATCGGCGGCCGATGGGGCCACAGGGAGAGGGTCTGATCAAACCGGCCCAACGTCTCCTATGGTAAGGGGGTCGACACCGGCAGGGTCGGAACGAGCCGACTCCTGCCCACTCGCGATCGCCACGGCTCGGTGGCTCGTGGTCGCGCCACACGGGACCCAATCACGAGCACGCCCCTACGGTGTGGGCCATCTCGTCCCAAGCTCGGGGGCTGCGTTCGGCACGCTCTTCTCCATCCGTCCCACCCTCCTCTATGGGGATGGGATTCCTTGAGCAGCCCCCCCGCCTTTGCTCGCCACCCGAGGGAGGGGTCGACGAAGCCCTGACCGGACCCGTCAGAACGAACACTGAACTCCTCGTTCGAGTCAGTAAGGGGGGTCTGGTCACGCTCCTCCCTGAGGCGGTTCTCCACCCGCTTCGCCTTCTTCCTCTCCTTCTCGGCGTGGCGGGCCTCAGAGGCTGCCACGTTCGCCGCTCGCTAAGCCGCCGTGCGGGGAAGAGGCACCGGGTCTTCCTTTAGGGGCAGAGTCGGGGGCTGGCACGGCAAGAAAAAAGAGGGAAAAAACGTCTCAAGAGGGACTCAAGAAAAGAAGGAAGAACGAGCTGGAACCAAATAACCAAAAAACTTACGAAAATCACGGCGTCGGCATCCGGCCTCATCGGGGGCTGGCCCGGCACGGGTGACTCCAGAGGGACCAGGGCGCCGGCATCATTCTTCGGTGCCGCCAACAAGTGTCGGAGGCACCGAGTAGCAGCGGCGGCCGAGAATGGCCCTCCCCGAAGCACCGTGCCTACGGGATCGGACTCGGAGCCCATCTCCCACAGCCAGAGGCGATGAGACATCAACGACGCCACCCCTCGCTGGAGCCAGGCATCCACAATACCAGCCCCGGTGAGACCGTGGCCCCGCAAGATCCTGATGGCTTCCAGGTGGTGCTCAAGTTTCTCGATCTCCTTCTTGTTCACCCCGTCGCGCCAGCTCCGCGGGCGTTCCTGGAATGAGACGTCGGAGAAATCGGAAAGCGGCGCCGCCTCCGAGTTCTTGAGGTAGAACCACCCGGAATGCCACCCGCGGTTCGACGTGGATGTTCTCACGTCCACATAGAGCTTCGCGCGCTCCCCACGGGGAGCAATGCCAGTACACCCCGCAGGGAGGTCGAACTCCAGCACATCGTCCTTCTCCCTTGCCCACCGCTTCAGCAGCTACGCGGAGAAGAAGAACTTCCACAGCCCATAGTGCGGCGGGATCCCCAGGTACCCCTCGCACAAAGCGACGAATACCGCCATGTGCGTAATCCCGTTGGGATTCGGGTGGTGGAGCTCGACGCCGTAGTCTTTGGAGGATCCCGCGCACGCGAGTTGTGGACGGGAACACCGAGTCCCCACTCATGGAAGGCCACGAAGGAGACAACGTATCCCATCGGCGGCCGAGGGAATCATCCTCGAACGGCAGAACCCGCTCCTCCGCCTCCGTCAAGGGCGGCGGCGCCCCTCCGCCACAAGGCGTTCCATCTCCGGCACCGTCACGGTGCTGCGCGGCCACGGGAGCACGCCTCCGCCGCCATCGAGGTGGGAAGTGAGTCGCGGAGAGACGAGAACGCAAGTGATTGGCGGCGGCGCGGGGCGGAAGAAGCAAAAAAAAGGCAAAGAGAGGGCTCGGGGGCTTTTTTTCTTTCTAGCCATGCGAGAAGAAGATGCACAAGGCGGCTAGGGAAAAAAACCCTCTTCCTTCCCCTCAACGCCTTAAAAGGGGAACAAACCGTCCCGTTGCGCCGCTCTCGGGGACGTGGGCGACGTGCCCCGGGTCCACCCGCAGGCGGATAGGCACGAGCACGCTTCCTGGGCACATTAACTACGTTCAGGGGCGTGCAGCCGTCAGCCCCTGCGTGCTGACGGTCCCGTCCCGTCCCATCGTGGTTACTGTGGCGCCTGTCCCGGAGCGACCCCTCGGATAACCTCGGGTCCCGCGTTGACCACTGAGGAGGCGGGGCGGCACGCCTACAAAACAGGCCTACGATGGAGGCCGTAATCATGAAGCCGGGGTCGGCTGGATTCGATTTGACATCTTTGTCCGTTTCCAGACCCTCGGTGAAGAAAACCCTAGCCAAGTACGGTGCTACTGTTCGCCGGAAAACAAGAAAACCCCAACGAAAATGGGCGCGCTCAGTCAATCGCTCCGGCGGCTCGAACACCGCCAAGATCAAAGACAACAAATAAACTTTGACAGACGGTTGAGAGTGAGCATTCCTTCGCAAGTTACAAAGTAAAACGCCTCGTAGGCGAACCTAAACACAAAAGCCGGCTCGGCGGCGCTATACAAAAGCCCATGGCGTGGCTACCCTAAGCCTGTGGCTGCCGTCGGCGCCAACATGGAGAAGATCATGAAGGCGCAGGCGCCCACCGGTCTGGCACGTCTAGGTACATGTCCTGCAAGAAGACAATGGAGATCAACCCGGTGAACGCAAGATCGGTGAAGTGTCGCAGCCCGGGGCCACGCCGACCGGGGAGACCCCCACGGCGCCTCAAGGCACGTCGTGGATCACCTCCTCCGCCGTCACCACCTCCGCCATGGCATCGGGCGGCGCCCTCGTCTTTGGCGCACTAGGTGCTTGAGGTCCCCGATGCGCTTGCCCTCGGGGAGCTCGATGTAGTCCTGGAGGTCGACTGAGGAGGCCCGGGTGCGCTATCGCCCGGCCTTGGAGGCCGCCTGCGACGGACGCCGTGGGGCGTCACATCGCGGATGCGACCGAGCACGCGGCTCAGCTACTCCGCCAGTTGGCGCCGGGGGCCCGGACATAGGCCATTCGTGGCCTCGGCCGCCGGGCGCACGGCACCTGGATCTCGGCCGTCAACTCCGCCCGCGCGCTGGTCGGCCTCCTCCAAGTTGGCCCGAGCATCCTCCGCCTCCTCCTCCGGCGGGTGGCGCGACGATGACCGCGTGGAGGCGGGCGCGGAGCTCATCCGCGGTCTCGGGTCTGGGGGGGGCGGCCCAAAGACCTCCCGCCGGATCCGGCGGTGTCGCCCGTCGTGGAGGGGCGACGAGGGGCGGAGACGCTGGAGATCACCCTGCAAAGGCAAGCATTCGGCAAGAAATGAGAACGAACTCTCTTCCATCGAAAAGATCAAGATCGTGAAAAAACCCTCTTTTCCATCAAAGGCGCCGCACTCACCCGGGAATGCGGCGACGGCCGCGCGGGGGCTCCTCCGATGAGCCTCCCTCAGCCGGGCGCTTCCCGCGATCCATCTTTCTCTCGCTCCCTCTTGGCGACGGCCGGCGACGAAGGGAAGAAGAGAGGAAGTGCTAAGTGGCTAGGAGGCGGAGTGAGAATGAAGAAGAGGGAGGCTGACTCCGTTCACCACGCCACGCCCTTCTTAAATAGGCGGCCGACGCCTGTGTGGATCTAAAAAAACGCCTCTTGACATTCCACGTCGTCCATAACTGCGATCGTGGCATCATGCGCGTAGCGGTGGGACTCAAACCGCCGCGTCAAGTGCCCCGATGCAGCATTAACCTGGGGGCCACGAAGCCTCTGGGTGTTCTCGTCTCGGGTACCGAAATGGGACGGGAACAAAAACCATAATGCCCTTGCGGTGAAAACGGGAAATCACATTTGTGTAATGCGGTATTCAGTGGCAGGATCCGTTTCTTGTCACCAAATACAGCCACGCCCGGCGAAGACACACCAACACTAAGGGGTTACAACTACAACTTCTGAGCCTCTGCACTAGTGTGCCACTCCTACAGAAGGCTCGGGGGCTACACCCGGCGGGTGCACTCGCGCGCACCCACCAGGAACAGTAGGGCCATGGCTACGGTTTCTGAGCCTCTGCACGAGTGTACCACTTCTACAAAAGGCTTGGGGGATACGCCCAGCAGGTGCGCTCGCGCGCACCCACCAAGGAGAATATTCAGAAAACCCCTCTGTCGTTCCCTTGGCAGGACAAGTCTAGCATGGAGAGGAACATCCAGGTCCCCACTCCATGCTCGGGGACCACTTGTCGAGGGTCAAAACCACGGCCCCTCTAAGGACCGGGATTAAACGACTTTCAAAAACAAAATCACCACGCCAGGGATCGAGGTGCTCGAGGCCCAAATTTCACGGTGTGAGGTCCCGAGCGCCCCGGCCCAACAAGCAACCCATCAAATCCACCCAGAGCCCGCGAAGTAAAAGCTACCGCTGGGGGATCGACCCCCCGGACAAACTCCGATTCGCCCGACCCCTACCCATCGCGGGGGGGCGGGGGGTCGGAGTCCGACCCTGTCCCAGCAGACGGGGCTAGGACACGCCGTGCAGATTCCCCTCAAGTCGGACAACAGCGCCGCCACCAGTTCCGTAGCGATCACGGGGATGCACCGTATCATCTTCGGCGGTAGGAGACGGGGCCTCCAAGTAACCCTGGGTATTTTGTTGCCCCCCCACGCCTCCGCTCGACAGAACAGTCTTTGGTCACTGTCTTGCTTTGGTACGAATGGGAGCCTCGTGTAGGCATTCCCGTCGGGGGGCGCCGGGCCTGTACCACCCCTCGACATCCCGCTCGACCAGTACGGAGATAGGAGGGCCGCTCGTACCGACACCGTGGCCGACGCACCGAACGGCGACCAAGCCGAACCGCTTTCCACCAGGCAAACCAGGCGTGTCAGGAATCAACCCTGCACGACTGGCAACTCCACGGCCGGCTCCCTGTAGGCCAACATTTGACCCAAGGTACTCCCAGTCAACTAAGTTGTACAACACCGATCAGGTATAGCCCTGCATACCTGAAAGAGCTACAAAGCCAAGAGGAGGGACGATGACGCCTGCTACAGTGTCCACGGCACTTCCGAGAATGTCCCAATCCTTGTAGGCCACGTTTCCACGTTCATTACACGCGCATGCCCTTTCCTGTGAGCCTCCTCTTGAACTATAAAAGGGAGGACTTGGGCCCCTGAGCATGTGTGTCCACCACCCCGATTCACACTACACATACGATACAAACCACTTCAAGCCTAGATTCACTCTGAGACTTGGGAACCTTTCCCTCTCTCGACCTCTCTTGTACTGCCCCATACAAGCTCCTGAGTAACACGACCTCGCTCTCACTGGACGTAGGGTGATTTGCCCGAACCAGTATACATCGACGTGTCCATTTAGGAAACCATCCCGAGGATAAGTGCGCTCTCTTTCGATTACTCGTTGGTGTCCATTCTCGGCACCGACACCGAGGTACCGGGAGTCTTGGATGTATGGTTCATTACGGTGCAAGCCAGGTTTCCGTGATGAAGTGGATAAATTTCTTGATGCTGCACAGAAGAATGCTACGTTTTGTGCTTGAGTTGCTCATCCTAAAGGCGAAGTACGGTTGGTCAGACTGTAGTTTCAATGACCTATTGTGTCTCCTATCATGGTTGTTGCCACAGCCAAACTCAGTACCTGTTGACACCTCTTAATGTTATCTCTAGCAACGGCGCTAAAAATGCTTGTACGCAGAGCATCGCTGCTAGAATGCCAAGTTGTCATCCCCAACATAACACCAAGGGGCATGATATTAAATCATGCCACCATTTAGAATATAGAAATAGTATCCGCAAGCGCACAGATCAAGTACCTTATAGTATTTTACCCAGAGTATTACCAGGTTGCCATTAATATTTTCCCAAAGGAAGGTCTACATGGCACTCGTGTAAAGGTAGCGTGATAACCTAGAGTGTAATGGATAGGCATAACCATGTCCTCGCTACTCAATGCGGGGGTAAGTCACAAGATAAATGATAAGGATAAGTATAAATCATCAGCATAAATAGATAGAGACTCCTAGCTATATCATTAGGGTTACTAGCAGAACATCAAGAGATATTCCTGTGTTATTCCTACCTACATGTCAATGCATATTATGGTTAGTGCAAGTACACTTAGTAGTCATAGCTAAGGTTAGCATTACGCCTATTCATAGTGTACATACTAGAGAAGTTTGAGAACATAGCACGCCCTTCCTTCGCATAAAAAGCCCTAATGCCTATAAACGGGGTTTGGACTACACAGACTCAACAGATTGTCACACCCGCGACCTACCAAGCCCGGCCTATAGGGTGCATTCGCAGATAAACAATGTATAAGCACCACGTTTACACAATGTTTACCACTCACCCAATGATTAATTAGATAAGCGCTATACGAACCTATGAATAAGTATAATGTCAATCTAGCTATACTAAGCATATAACCACAATAGACAAAGAACAATATAACTATGAATATAAGTAGATAAGTATTCATCAATTCAATTGTAGCAATCATATAACTATACAATGATAGAGAACAAAGGTGAGAGGAGGTAAGAACTATACCAAATCCAAGCTCTTGATGACTCAGAAATCAAGCCTTAAAGCTTGCCTCCCTCTAGTTCTAACTAGCTATCTAGGCCCTAGCTAAGGAGCTCGATTAGGGTTTCGGGCGATGATCGGACTTCGAATGAGGAATGAATGAATGTGCCCCTCCCCTAGGGGTCCTGCCCTTCTTTTTTATAGCCCTAGGCGATGATCGTGAGCCATCGGATCAAACCGACATTGGCGGGGCCGGCCGAGATTGAAACCCTAAGGCGGTGGAGCAACAACGGGCGCGCGGGCCCCGAATGGGCCGGGGGGCCCAGACCGGCCGGCCCAGGGGTGGGACCGGCCGGTCACCCCTGGTGGCCGCTGGCCCTCCGCTTCGGCGTGGTGCCTTCTGGTCTCTTCTAGAATCTTCCTGCGTTGCCGCGGTGTCCGATTTCTCGTTCTATGTTCCGATAAGCTCCTGGGTTTGCGTCTTTTCCAGTTTACACCTGCAGAAACAATAAAACACTAAAACTCATGGAATTCTGTCAGTGCAAACCCTATATCTACTTTGGTGATCACAATTGCATCCTTTTCCATGGCTAGTTGACGGTTGGTTTCGTACAATAATGCCCGTCAACAGTACCCTCCAACACATATCTAGCAAAGAAGGTCATAAGTCCATTGACAATAGGAGTTGAAAAATCCATATTTTCCTAAACCACTGTGTCCTTTTTCATGATGATATGTTTAAAAGTCACTAGATAAATGTCCTAGGTGTGGGGCCAGTTGGTACAAGAACAATGACCTTTTTAATGAAGAAGCCTCCGCGGGGAACAAGAGGAAGAAGGGTGGAAAAAAGGTGGCCAATGATTCCCAACCCCCTGAGGACACACCATTAGGCAGCGATGCAAAGCAAAGATGAGTTCTAGCCTTGGTAAAGTACCTGCTAGTCGTTGACTGATTGAGGCCTATGTTCCTAAACCCTAAAGAAGCTGCACTCATGACATGGTGGGATGATGAACGCAAGGTGGTTGATGGTAAGATTGGACACCCAGCTGATGGTACCCAATGGCAGCGCTTTGATGCGAAATACCCTGAATTTAGTAAAGACCCGAGGAATGTATGGTTTGGCTTGAGCACCGATGGAATGAATCTTTTAATGAGAGGACAAGCGAGCATAGCACTTGGCCAGTTATCTTAACCATATACAACATCCCAACGTATTTGTGTCAGAAGAGAAAGTACCTTCTTCTCACTATTCTCATTCAAGGTCCTAAACAACCGGGCATTGACATAGATATCTTTCTTGAGCCTTTGATGCAAGAAATGGAGAGGCTATGGAGGTATGGGGAGCCTATGTATGATGCATTCAGAAAGGAGGACTTCATTTGTAGAGCCATTATATTTGTCACTACCAATGATTATCCCGCGTTGTTTGCTTTGTCGGGACAGATCAAAGCGAAGACATGATGCTTAGTTTGCTTGGATGGTACTACATGGGTGTACTTGCTTGCTTCTAAGAAGACAGTGTACCTACGGTATTGCCGCTTCTTGAAGCCAACTCACAGATACCGCAGCAAGATGTTCTTCAGATTTTATGACAACAAACTAGAATTTGAACCCAATCCGGTGAGACATAAAAATGGGCAACATGTGTTTGAAATGGTGAAAACATACATGTCACCTTTGGAAAGAAGAATGTCGATGGGACGAAGAGGGATAGAAGCACACCTCCTGTCCCGGGTGTGCCCTTCAAGAAACAGTCGATCTTCTTTAAGTATTTGCCATATTGGCCGGACTTGGAGGTTCCCCATGCTATTGATTCGATGCACCTACAGAAGAATGTCTTTGAGAGTCTCATTGCTACCTCGATGGACATTGGGAAGACAAAGGATGGTCTCAAATCACAAAAACATATGGTGCAGCTCAATGTGAAGCCAGAGCTTCACCCAGTACCTCAGAATAATGGAAAGTACCTCCTTACTGTAGCTAGCTTCAACCTTACCCCAGACGAGAAGAGGGCAATCTATAATTTCTTGAGGTCCATCAAATTTTCCACTAGGTTTTTAGCTAATGTGAAGAGGCTCGATGAAGGACCAGTCAATAACACGCTTCAAATCTCATGACTGTCATGTGATGCTCACAGTGTTCCTACCTATTGCAATCAGGGCAATAAAGCCAGAGTTCTTGAAAATGGCCTTCACCCGCATGTGTTTTTTTTCAAAGATCTCACAAAAGACAATCGATGAAAAAGAACTTCATGACCTACATGATTTCGTGGTGGAGACCCAAAACCAACTAGAGATGTGTTTACCTCCTACTTTTTTTGATATAATGCCACATCTCATGATTCACATGGTGCATCAGATACAGGCACTAGGCCCTTCTTACCTCCATGAAATGTGGTCCTATGAGTGGTTCATGTCCGTTCTTAACCGATATGTGCATAATCGAGCATGCCCAGAGGGCTCCATGATAGACGGTTACAATACCGAAGAATTTTGATAGCGAGGAGAATTTTGATGAATACAATAAGTGCCCTGAGATTGAGCTATTCATGGACTTCCTAAAAAGATTAGTCTTGTTGCAAAGAATCTATCCAAAGACATATTGCCATGGCAACGAAAAGATGTCAAGGGTAAAGTTGTTGCGGGCTAGTATGTGTGCATGTGTGTGTGAGACCTTTGATGTATGTGTGTGATACTATCTATGTATTTGTAAATGAGATCTTCGATGCATGTGTGTGGGATCTCCCATGTATGTGTGTGATGCTATATATGTTGTGTAACCTATCAATTTAATTATTGTCCAAACTTCTAATTTGAGATCATGCAGCTGTGCAATCTATGTATTACATTTTAGATGTATGTGTGTGATACTATCTATGTATTACATTTTAGATCCAATAATGCCATATAAAATATTTGTGCTCTTGATTTATGAACAATGTGCCATAAAATGTAAAAATAAAGTGATTCTACATTAGCTAATTTTGAAATTAGGGAGGCATTTGTAGGGGCGGTTCTTGAATAACCCGCCTCTACAAATGATTTGTAGCGATAGGTGAAGTTATAAAACCCGCCTCTATAAATGATTTGTAGCGACAGGTGAAGTTATAAACCACCTCTACAAATGACTCCAGTATATATACAGCGTGTGCACGGGGAGGCTCAATATTTCGCTAAGTATTGGGCGCCTTCTTCCTCTTTGACGCCGTCAGGCTGCCAAAATTGCAACCTGCCTCCGCTACCGGTGTCAGGCCCGCCTCCATGCGCAATCTGCCTGCCGTCCTCCCCCTTCATTCTCCAGATCTGCTCCCCCATCCTGCCCGCCTTCGTTTGCCCAACCAAATCGGGCGGCCGGCGGCTAGGGTTTGACCGCCGATGGTGGTAGGGTTCTCCGACAGCCGTGCCAGCTGGGCTCGACCTCTAGTGTCCGTGCTCCCTCGCCCGATGGCCCTATGCTCCTTCTCCACCGCCGGTGTCTGCATGCCCCCTCCGTTGTCCATGCTCCTCCTCCACCACCGGTGTCCGCGTGCCCTCTCCGGCAGGTTCCCGTGCTCCTCTGCCGGTGTCCATGTGCCCCTCTGCCGGTGGTCAGGTGCGACACGGCGGATTCAGCGATAGCTTGCACCGGTGGCTGTGCTTCCCTCCGGTGGTCGTGCTTCCTCACCAGTGGGTGTGCTCCCTCCCCTGTGGCCATGCTTCTTCCCGGTGGTTGCATGCTTCCTCACCGGTGGGCTTGCTCCCTCCCCCATGGCCGGCCATGTTCCCTCCCCCGTGTTCGTGCTTCTTCCTAGTGGCCACGTGCTTCCTCACCGGTGGTGGTGCTTCCTCCCTCGGTGGCTGTGTGCTCCTCCTCTCTTTCTCAAGTTTGCTCTGTCCTCCTCCACCTATGTTGTTCCCAATTAGATGATATTTTGCTGTTTGCTACTAAAATGTAATACATAGATAGGGAAAAGAATGATAATATGTATGTGAGATATATGGAAATACATAGATTGCATAGATTGATATATTGCTGTGTGATATATTGATAGATTGCATAGATTGATATATTGCTGTTTGATCCTGCTCACGTTCGTGTTAGTGCCTATGATGAAACTGTCCAACTCATTAATATTTGATATATTGTTGTATGCTACTGCATACTTCGTGTTAGTGCCTATGATGAAACTGTCCAACTCATTACTATTTGATATATTGCTGTTTATGAGCTTTCAAATATTTATTCAAGTCTGGCATGCTTCTATTTTCCCACGCCTAGTACTCACTACCTGCTTTTTTTTACTATGTCGTCACTCTATATGCAGACCTACTTATTTGAGTTTGTGAGACCAAATGTTGCTACTATTTTCTCCCTCTCTTATGTTTTGGTGCCTATGATGAAACTATCCAACTCATTTCTTATATAAGATATGAGCTGATGATCGAAGACTTGTGAGCTTGTCATCTCCTCTCCTCTCCTTTCCTGTACAGTCCCTCTACTCTTCTATATTTTGCCTATGATGAACTTGTCCTACTCCATTAATATGTGGAATATAAGCTAATGATCCTACTCTTGTGAGGCACTTGGCATCATTACCAATCCCTCTTCTCTTTTCTGTTATGATATGCTACCTTTATGCTCTAAGTTTGTGATCAAAAGATGATTTACATTTCTGAGGCATGCTCTTGCTTTATTTTTCTGTTATGACTAATAGTGCAGCTCAATTCTGTTATGGTATATGCTGCCTTGATGCTCCAAGTCTATGATCAAATGATGGTTGACATTTCTAAGGCCTGCTGCTGCTTTATTTGTCTGTGTTGTCTCGTCCTCTCATCCAATGCCAAATCTGTTGTCTCCTCCTCTCATCCAGTCCCTCTCTTCTCTAGTTGCAAACTGCTAGCTCATATTTCTATTTCTTACTCTTCTTCTCTTCTCCTGGCATCTCCTCTCCTCTCCTATGCAGTCCCTCTACTCTTTCTTTTTGCCTATGGTGAGATTGTCCTACTCCATATATTATATGGAATGAGCTGATGATCAAAGACTTGTGACGCACTTGGCATCATTATTAGTCCGGCAGTCCCTCTTCTCTATTCAAGTCTGGTATGCTGCCTTGATGCTCTAAGTCTGTGATCAAATGATTGTTAACATTTCTGAGGCCTCCTGCTGCTTTATTTGTCTATTCTGTCTCGTCCTATAATCCAATGCCAAATCTGTCCAAGTGCTTTATTATTCCCTCTCTTCTCTAGTTGCCAACTACTAACTGCTAGCTGCTGCTGTTTTCTTGCATCCAAAAATCAAAATAGAAAATGATGCTGAGAACAGACAGTGCTACTCCAAGGCCTGAGATCGAGCCTAACTTTGAAGAGGCATGAGCAAAGGAACTTACTGAGGAGCAGTTCAATGAGGAGCTAGAAAATGATATAGTAGTGATGATACAATTAGAGAATGATGACCATGCTGAGAGGCAAAGAGAAGAAGGCGCAGTACGAGAGGATGATGAAGGCGCTAAGAGGCAAAGAGAGGAAGGTGAAGTAGGAGAGGCTAGTGAAGGGGGCAATGATGATGAAGATGATGATGATGAGGGTTAAGAAGAAACAACATATGAAAGTCCTGAGGATCCTTTCCCACCTGAGACCAGAAGGAGGCCAATGTTCGATGACCTTGATCTGGATTTTAATCCGAATGAGATTGGGTCCATTCTTATCAAAGTTAACTTTAGTTTCAATATTATGGTACTCATAAACACACTTTGATCTCCAATATAGGTCCCTCCATCTTCGACTAGGCATCGACAACGTCGTCGACGACATGATGCCAGACAATAAAGATCAGAGGAAGGTGGAGCAGAGGCAACAACCATAGAGTTTGATGCTCACACCTCTGCTCCAAAACCACAAGCTATGATCTCTGATATCCAGCGAAAGAGGAAACGAGGAGATAGAAAAGCCAACCTTTATCCTGAAAAAGCTCTGTTTGTGGTAACAGAGGTCAGGCCAACAGGGGAGATCCGAGAGCCAATGCATCTCAGAGCAAAGTGGCATAATGCAATCGGGGCTCTAGTAAGAGATGAGCTAAACCCAGCAGTGAAAACCTAGAAAGATGTGTCGCAGGAGACAAAGAGATATTTATAGGAGCAAAAGCTGTTAAAGAACTTTAGATTTCCCGAAGGAATACATGACTTGGTAAAACATCTCGCTCTCAAGCAACTTGGAGACTCATTCAGACGTTGGAAGTCAGAACTCAACATCAAGTATGTCAAACATTGCTTAACTCCCTTCCATGAGTTTGGCAAGATAACTCTTGGACAATGGGATGACTTTGTGGCCTAGAAGACTACACGAGAAGCTAAAGCCCTCAGTGCTCGTAACTTTGAACTAGCAAAGAAGAACATGCACCCTCATCATCTAGGTCCCGGTGGGTACTATGGCAAGGAAGAGTAGCTTAGGAAGATAAAGAAAGATGCCGCCACATCTAGGGCATACAACTTGCAGAGATTTTCGAAGCGCACAAGGAACTAGATCCTTTCAAGGAACAAGGAAGCATCTACAGTGCTTAAATTTGATAAGCCAGAGACAGAACAAGCAGTGTCACAAATACTAAAACTTGGTGAGGACAAATAGAAGGGCTCATTCAAGCCTTCCAGAGAGAGGACAGAGACATATATAAGAAACATATATGATATGGAAATATGGCCTTGGGAAACCGTAAGCACCTAGGTCGTGTCAGAGGGTTAGGGAAAAGAATGATATGGAAATATGGCTTCGAAGAGGACAGAGACATATATAAGAAACATGGCAGAGATCAATAGAATAATCTTGAGCTCCAAGTGAAGGCTTTAGTTGTGAAGGCACTGGAAGAACAAGGATTATCTACGGAGCCACCTACAATAATGGCACCACCGGGACAATTGGCATTGATCAACAGCCCTCCAGGAGTTCCTAGCAGCCAAGGGTCGACTACGGCCACAACACCAGTTGATCTCATATGGAACTAACTCAGTGCACATTGGTGGTCCTCATCGGTAGGCAAAACATAATGACAGAGGTGGCAACAGGTGTGGCACATCCTCCGGGTGGCTTGCATCACCATAATAGGATCTCACAAGATTATACTAGGGTCGAGGTCCATACCATGAAACCTAAATACACCCGGTGCTAGATAGACTACCCAACTCCTGAGGGACTAGAGTACCTTGGAGAAGTAGTAAACCAATTCATCCTCTGGCACAAAAAGGACATTGTATTGGCTACTTGTCCGCCGCCTATTGAACATTTGGAGGGAGTGTGTGAGGATGGGGAGATACATACACCACCTTGTGACCACAACTTGTTTGAGATGCCACACTATTCCCCGCCTCCTATCAACAACTTGGCTGACATACCACAATCTTCCTCGCCTCCTATCAATCACTTGACTAAAATGCCACAATCTTCCCAGCCTCCAAGCAAGCCCGTGCCCGTTATGCCACAGTGTTCCCCTCCTCTTATTGAGGACAGGTGTAATGAGATGCCACATACTTCATTACAAGCAGAGCTAATACTTGATCATGTACAAGGTGCCGACAAGGAACGAGAAATAGGAAAGAAGCATCCAATCCATGAGAGGCCAGCTTTTGAGACGATGACAGGCATCACGTCGGCGGCCAAGTGGTATGCACATAACCAGTTCAAGCCAGAGAACCAAGTCAAAGAAGTCCCACGATCTGAGCCGGCTGTCACTAGCAAAAGGCAACGCATACCAAGCAATCAATGGACTCAGAAAAAGGCTTCCAAGTATCCAAATGTAGAAGCTATCACATGGTCAAAAGATGATTGCCCAAAACATTACGAAAGAGGCAAGCTATTTCTACCAAATCGGGTCATGCAGAACCTACCACTAGGAATAAAAAGGTTCCATGATTTGTATTTGCGTGCTCAAGAAACAAAATGAATCTCATAGAAGCAAACTTCCCACCCAAGACATTTGGGGGCCCAAAGGGAAAGATTGCATTTGACTTCGCTGATGTCCAGACAATGTTTCACCTTGGAGATATGGAAGCCAATCTAATTTGCACATGGTGCTTGTAAGTCCTTGTCCTATTTCATTATAATCTTTGCATTTTGGTATAACTAACCAACGTCATGATTTCTAGAATGCAAGTGCTTTTGATAGAATGCAGAATCTAGATACAATATCGATACAATGCCACTTTGAGTGAGTACAACTATTTCCTTTATGCTTTAAGAATATAACACATTTCTGATTGATTTAGATGAGCTTTAACTGTTTCTATGATTGAAATCATGCAAAGAATCATTGGATTAGTATAGGCGTCGATGTTGGGCACAAAGATGGCGTGGGTCTTCAATTCAATAGACAAGGATGAGAACACATATAAAGACTTCATAGCAATCCTCAAAATATATACGTTCATATGGTTCTCTACAATTATAGCGTTCACTTTTGGATACTAACTTTTGTGTACTTATTCATTGGCTATATTCACTTGTGCAGGGCATTCAGGTACTATGTTAACAAACCCATGGGAGGCATCATCCAACAAGGAATGATAATCTATGTGTCAAAACAAAGTGGCCGGTAAGTGTAACTACCTTTAGTCTTTCCATTACCTTTTTTTGAAAGCATTACCTAAGATTCTTGTATTTAAAACTCAGTGTCACAAGTAGAAGATTGGGAGTGTACACTGTGGATATTATGTCTGCACTTTCATTGCTAACAACGGTCCATACAGGAGACACCCTAACATGGTATGTTTTAAATGCTTCACTTGTAGTACAACCATTTGATTCAAAGATACACCTATGATATGAAATACTAAATATACACTTGTTCGTATAGTGGCTGGAAGAGAAAGAAATGAGTAGGACACCGATCGATGATGATAACCTCTTAGAACTCGTGGGCGACCTATGCAACTTCATAATGGATCAGATTATACATGTGAAGGGATCGTACCATGACCCAATGTCTGACTTAGGAAGTAATCCTCAGTACCAACATCTTCGCGAGTGGGAAAGGCTAAGCTTAGGTCGTTGAGTACTTTTGTGAATGTAATGTGTGATACGACTTGTGAATGCTACCGGACTTGTGTAATTATTGAATGTTAATATTTTCAGAACATATGTCATGGTCTGGATGTTGTTGGACTTGTCAATTAACTGTTTCTTTGTTGTTTGAATGATTTCCTATATGTATATATACTGTTCGGTCAATTTGGGTACTGCCTGAATTTTGCTTTTTGGTGGGAAAAGTATTGTAGGAGCGGTTTAACTTCAACCGTAATTTATAGTGACGGATGTAGTTATAAGCCGCTCAACAAATCCTATTTGAGGTGGTTAAATAACTGCCCCTACAAATCATGGATTTCTGGCCACGGTTGCGGAGGGGCATACAAACCATTACAAACCGCCACTATAGAGCTTTAGTGCAGTACTGAGTGTCAAGGAATTATAACATACAAAACTTTGTAACATGGCCATAAATATTTGTTCACCTTTGGCAAGCGGATATGGACCTTCGATATTCAATATTAAGAAACTAACATTAAGCCATATCTTGATATGCATGCCTAAGGTAAAATTCCCTCGAATCAGATCATTTGTTCATATTTGGAAGAAATTGTAGGTACAATCTTCATAGATAAGAATCCCATAACGATTTTCTAGCTCCAAAATAGAAAGACTAGAAAGAAATATACATTATTGTATTGACTTGATCAACTTATTACTAGTTTTTCTTATACCTAGATATTAGTGTGTTTTAAATAACTTTTATATTCTATGACTGCTACCTTAGCTGGATATAAAATGTCAGTTTACCCAACAAAAAAAGCTCCCATTACCAAACAATGTGAAATCAAGTTTCATAGTAACTGCATTATGTTCTTTGAGGATTGTTTCAATATAAGCACAGTCATTGTAGTCTGTTGTACCTCTCAAGCACCATAGAATAATCGATTAGATATTCACACAATAGCTACAAAGACCTATCCAAATAACTTCACTTGAGTTCTCACATACACTTTGTAAACATGTCCAATCTGGAATGGGTGCTCCAGGGAGGGCGCGGCAAATCCGCACATGGTCTTTTAGTGACAAATTGACAATCAAAGTACACCATGTTAGTATCATAATAGTTATAAGGTTTCAACTTCGAACATCAACTCAGTACTCCCTCCATCCAAAAGAAAAATGCAATTCTAGGTTTTAGACGAGTCAAACTTTGGTGAAAGGTCTAGCTAAGGGGGGATTGTGACTGTCAGAATTTCACCAGAAGCTTTGCATTGAAAAAAGAACAATTGAAGGCTTGATACTACTGGGTTTACCGAACGTCGACTCTAGATCGAAGAAGACCTGACGAGTTACGACCGCTCTGTTCCAGGAAGGCTACCCTGACGGTGGCAAGAGTTTGAGTAGAGATAGATCCTTAGATTGTGTTGGCCCAAAAAGTCCCCCCCCCCCAACACGCCTTGCAAGCCTTGAGAGAACCGAAGCGAGAGTGATCCTTCGATCCGTGAGGCTTTTTCAAGCAAGCCTGTGTACTCGGTTGATCCTGACATGCCAGTCAATTTGACCTACAATTGGCAAGGAAGATGATCAGCAATCAAAGGTGGAACATACCGGTATTGCTCCAGACAGTTCCATATTTATGTGTTTGAATAGCCGATTTTGGGTAGGGCACTGACTAGGAAGTCAGCAACCTAGACACAACAGCAAAAATCGGGAGTTTAAACATGCAATCAACAAATAAACACATGCCTTTCATTATAAGTGAATTTGCTAACCGACAACGCCTGAATCTAATAAGTTCTAGGAGACCCCTTAGAAGAGATTAACAAACTCATTTAAAACTTCGAACAAGTGTTTAAATCATCATGCACACACGTGAAAGCTCATACTGTGTCTATTTAACAGTTGATCGGCTATTAGCCGATACCAGCATAGCAAACGAACAAAGTGCACAGTTATCATTACGCTTAGACTTATTAACCGATGTTGTCTGAATCTAGATAGATATAACAGAGGGGATCGGATGAGTCGTTGCAGCCATATTAAACCTTCCAGAAGAGATTAATAAATCTAACCATACATTTGAACGCGTACTATGTAAAGCATGAGTTTGAAACAAGAACAGCTATTTTTAACAGACTTAATCATCATATAAGTAAAAGACGTGACAAGGTCCAAAGACGATCGAATAACATAAGATAAAGTTGTTCCATCTCAAACTCAAGCTCAGGGAAGTAAATTATAATTAATAATATTAATTATAATATAGGTAACTTGAACCGATCCAAAACCAATCAAACATATTTGAAAATTCTTGAGATCAAGTTCGATAACTATTGATAATGCATACTAAACAGCAAGCCATCCATCATGCACGATCAATGATAACTAGCTCACATTAACCAATAATAGGAGATCAGACAAAGCCCTTACAGCCTTATTACAAGATAACATGAACCATGACGGGGCCTAGAAGCAAACAAGAGATCGAATGAGGTCGTTGCAGCCTAACTTGAAGAAGAACTCGTGAATATATGATACTCCTACTCCTAGGGTTTGGTGTGAAGCCGGTTGTTGTTGAATTGATCGATTCCTTTTCGAATAAACCTAGGTCAATATTTATATCCTGTCCGAGCTAAGTCCTAGTCAAATACAAATTACAACTCAAACCTAAACTAGGACTTTCCTTCAAATCAACCTGGCTTGATTCTTTCCTTCCATGTAGCTTTTGACACATCGTGTATTAATCGGACATGTATCTTTACATAATTTTCATAATAACATAACTCTCTTGAATAATAACTTTGTATCAAACGACCGCCCAACCGATCTCAAACTTGGCCAATTCCATCAGAAGACATCTTTAGAGCCAGCACGCTTTAATCAGCCGATTCTTGAGAGAAAAGCCAACTCTCTGTAAATTAGCCGATATTGGTAATTAGCCGATTTTGTCAGATAGCATCTGAGACATTCTTTCCTTTTGCACCTCGAATCCAAAATTCGGTGCAAACAGATTGTGGGGCAAGTTAATCCTGACTATAAATACATAGTAGATCTCTGTTATAGTCATTGAATCCTAGGTTATTAGCCCCTTTGTAATCTGTACTCGCCGGAATAATACAATCAACAGCTATTGGATGTACGGTATAAATCTTGTGTCTTCTGTGATTGCTCTTCGCGTCGACGAACCAAATATTAGTGTGAAACACCGACAAGTTAGATGACATATTAATGCAATGATGTATTGTTTGTTTTGTATTTATATAAATATATATGTGCAGGGAATCACAAACTCAATTTGAATTTTGGCAGGAAAATTTCCAGAGACCGCTGGAAACAATAGCCTGTGCAAATGAATTTATATAGGCAGCTGCTGTTCCCATTCACTTCTATAAACTAGATAAAACCCCACGCGTTGCTGCGGAAATTTGTAGTGTACTATGTCTAATTGAATACTTGATGGAACATAATGCATTTTGTTATATACAAAACGTTATGAGAAGGATATATGGAAGGTAAAAAGTTATGTGCAGCAAGTAATGACAAAAGTAAGGTTAGCACGAACTCATGACTAAATAGGTAGTTGGTTTAGACATTAAAAATGTTATGTGATCAGTAACCTCCTTGTTGATCACACTCATCGTGATCCTGCTTAGTCTGAACCCCGGCAATCGTTTCCCATGACAGACTTGAACATACATAGCTGGCCCGGCCTTGGCAGGTGACCTGTTGGCTGTTGCATCCTCGTCTAATGCTATCTGAAGAATCTCTCAACCTCGATGTACCTGTTGAACCAACAATCACAGCCATAACTCCATAAAGAGATCGGAGGAGGTACTTGGAGCGATTTTTGAGTAACAGCCAAACCTGGAAAACTCGACGAAGAGGTCGGAGCAGCAGCAGGCGGAGTTGGACGGCGTCGCAGTTTGGCTCCAACTGGATTGTGCTAGTGGCCCCGGTGTCAAATTGTCTCCAGACCATCGCTGCAACCCCCACGCCTGCTTCTCCTTGGTGCGTGGCAGCGCACCTAGAAGCTCATCCTGCCCTCGATCTGTCACAGTTGCACGTGGCCGTGCGGACTGCAGAGCCATCGAAGACCTGTCTGCCTCTGCTGATCGAGAAGCCTGGGCCAGGATAGGAGAGATGAATGGCTTAAGCGGTATGAATCCACCAGTTGTAGAAGGAATATATAAATACTATCATCACTCATAAGTCGCTTGGTTTTAGCGGTTTCCTGATGCATCAATTGCTGCGAGGAATCCATCGATCCTTGGTGTCTCTTCTAATTCCATGCCATGGCATCCATCGTCGGTGTCTCTTCTAATTCCATACCTTGGTAGAGCAAAGAGGAGGAAGACCGTGTGAAGGCGAACAGGCGATGGTGTGTTCGGGATGGCATGCAAGAGTTGCCGACTTGTAGTGGTAGGACCCCTAGATGACATGGCTTCACGAAATCGTAGGAAAATAGACTAGTTCCTCCTATTTAGGTATAGTAGATCTCATTTACAGAGGCGTCTGGGCACACCTCTACCATTGAAATGTTCATTAACTTTGTAATTATGTTGAGGTTGTGGCATGTCACTTATAATTTATACACTATGAGCTCCGACGAGACGGTACCAGCAGCGGTGTGTGATGCCACAGTAAAAAAAATCACACCTCCCTTATTGGCCACGTCTGAGCTCATCCGCATTCCATCGAATACCTTGCGTTGCGTACGTTCACGCTCATCCCTTTGGTGTGAACTCGCTATGCCAGAGGCTTGCAGGTACTGTGGACGCTCGCCAACGATAGTGGTTGCCGCGTGCCTGCCACACGACATGCTGGTTACGGGCCCGCGCACCCAACCAGCATGCACCAGCGGCGGCGGCACCTGCATGCGGCTACACGCCATTGGCCCCAAGCCACCAACAGTGGCGGCGGCAGCCCGAGAGCCGAGCCATTCTTAGGGTGGTGGCGATGTGATGACAAGTGACTACAGTTGGGAGCCACCAGCAAAACCAACATCACAGTGGATTGCGTCGATGCGGCAGCCGAGGTGGACGGCCGATCTCGCTGATGGAATCAATTGCTTCTAAATTTTTGGTATTACCCCTGCAAGTTTCAATCACACATTTTCAACCGTGGAAGCACAGTATTGTTTCTTTCGCTGTGTACACCAATCTTGATGCATGAAAATTGTTTCGATGGTCAAGATAAACCTGATAGCCGCACATATAGGTGGAAAAAATCCACTCTCAAGTAAACCTGACAATGGGCCAACATCCGCCCTGAACCCGCACTTGTCCAGTGCATGCGGTGATTGATTAATCCACCCCAATCCAATCCCTTGCCCAGAGAAACCAGCCCACCCCGATCTTAATGTTATTTTAGCCCACACCGTACCAAACCATTGACCAAACTGTGGTTTCAGCCCACGAAGAACCCACTCCCAATCCACGGTTTATGTTCTGCTCATAACCAAACACACAGGGTGCTTTGGCAAGCTGATGCCGATCCATCTAAACATACAAGCTGACATTAACTGACAGATTACATGTTGTTGAAGGACACGAGTATAAAAATCTGAAACTTGTTTAAAATTTCGAAGAAAAACAAACATTCGAGGGACAACTTAGCCTTCTCTGAACTGAAAATACTGAGGAAAAATCACATACTATTTAGCTTCCAATATATTACAGAAATTCAAGGCTACTCCATGTTTAACCTTTATTTACAGAAATTTTAAGCATTTCACCATTGTTTTTGTCAAAAAAAGAAGTCTGCATTTGTTTCCTAGTCTCCATGAACACAGAAGCATGCTAGGCTGGAAACAACAAATGTTCCTGCAAACACAAACATACAACTACCACATTCAACCACTGTATTTTTTCAGAATCGATATTCTAATGTAATCTATTAATGTGTACTTAACATCTGGTAATAATATATACTGAAAAGATAACAACTGCCTAAAAGCATACTGAACATCTGTCATTTTTTCAGAACCGGCATTTTTCATAAGGCAATCAACAGCACAATATACAATAATATGACCTGCAGGTACAAGTAATCATATAACCTGAGAAGCTGCAATATACTACACCCAAGCATACTGAATGACAAGTTATTAACTAGTAACCTGTTCATTGATTTATACTAGTTCACTTCCAGACTGTTCAACAATGAAAGGACAAGATAACTATACTACAACACTCAACAGGTGGATCTCATTACTCGTCACAGCAAGAAATATTAGAACATTAGAAGAAGATAACTATACCTGCTATGAATAAGCAGTCAAGATGCAGATCTTGATCTTGAGCTATGAAGCAGTCAAATTTTCAACAAATTCCACTTCAAGTTCTGGATATTGACAAACGAAATTTTATTCAGTTAGTAGAAATGAAAGAAAATATATCATTTATTGAAAAAGGCTCCATACCTTCACTAGCAAGGTCTTTAAATAACCAATCTTAGCACAAACAAGTGCCTCGAGCATCTCTGGCGCCAGTGAGCTTCTCCGTTCACCAAGAATTCTCCCTCCTAAACTGAATGCAGATTCCGATGCAACCGTGCTAAGGGGAATAGCGAGGAAGTCCCGAACCATAGTTGACAGTACCGGAAACTTGTCTGATCTAGTCTTCCACCAATCCAGGATATCAAAATCCTCATTATCCTCCTCAAGTGGTTCCTCTAAATATGTATCAAGTTCAGCTTTTGGAGCCTGTGCAACTCTTCGGCGTGTTGAGTATTGAGCAAATTCTTGGTGACACTGTCAATTGCCCGACAAGCATGGCCTCTAAGGCTACTAGTTCCAGATTTGGTAACTAATTTCAAATGGCAGTACTTGCAAATCGCTTTCAGCTCACCATCCACATTAATCAACTCTTTCTCGAAGTGTTCCCAAACATTAGACCGCGTTCGACGTGGTGTCAAACATGCACTGGATGTCTGACCGTCTTCAATTTCATGAGTTTCAGACCCTTTCTGATGCATTGGAGGATGTCATCATTTCACCTGAAGAAATAGAGAAAATGAGTTAGATCCAATTTTATTTGTTTGCTGCACAGCCCAGCAAGACAATGTATCAAAATAATGCTCAAATTGCTTGCATTAATTTTGCACAACAGATTGATGTTCAGTTCAGACTTTCAGCAACAGATTGATGTTCAGTTCAGACATTCATAGACGCCAAGCCGTCTGAGTAACAGCGCATGTTCAAGTTCAGACTTGAGAGACGCCGCCGTGTCAGTCTCAGCAGCATGTTCACGGAACGGGCGACGTCATGCCTCTTTCATGAGCAAAATATGAGCAAGCGTATGGATCGTGTGTGTATATATATATATGCTACTAAAGAAAATGAGAGTGCCTTACAACTATCCTATTCGGCTATTTTTACTATATAGGAGTATACTGGTAGGCAGTAGTAGCTGATAAGGTAGGAAATGCTCAGTCAACGTATGGTCTTGTGTTGCAGGTCTCTGAATACGTCAGTATAAGCAAGCACTGAAAGAAGCAAAAAGCCTTGCAATATCTAGGCCTTGTTTAGATGCAAACGGTTAGAAAAAGTTGCAACTGTAGCATTTCGTTTGTATTTGACAAATATTGTCCAATCGTGGCCCAACTAGGATTAAAAGATTCGTCTCGTGATTTACAATAAAACTGTGTAATTAGTTATTTTTTTCACTAACATTTAATGCTCCATATATATGGGTAGAAATTGATGTGATGGAGAGAGAGTGGAAAAACTTGAACCTTTAGGTGAAACTTGCATGGAAGAGAACAAGGCCCTAACTAACTAATGTCTAATCCATGGATATATATAAAAGTAACTAACTAACTAAGGCCTTGTTTAGATGGGGGGAAGAGAGAGATTGAAAAATTCTGTAGCAGTTCGTTTGTATTTGGTAAATATTGTCCAATCGTGGCCCAACTAGGCTTAAAAGATTCGTCTCGTGATTTACAACCAAACCATGTAATTAGTTATTTTTTTACTAACATTTAATGCTCCATATATAGGGTAGAAATTGATGTGATGGAGAGAGATTGAAAAGTCCTGTAGCATTTCGTTTGTATGTGGTAAATATTGTCCAATCGTGGCCCAACTAGGCTTAAAAGATTCGTCTCGTGATGTACAACTAAACTATGTAATTAGTTATTTTTTATACTTATATTTAATACTCTTTACATGTGGGTACAAATTGATGTGATGGAGAGAGAGTGAAAAAACTTGGAAGTTGGAGGGGGAAGTAAACAAGGCCTAACATGTGCAGAGAATCCAGTTTTGAACCAAACCATTCCCAGGATGACTCTCAACCGATGCGAGCTGACGGAACTGACATGTGCAGCCCACCTTCATTTTGGGTCCAGTCTTGCTGAAGAAGGAAGCGGGGGGACATTTACATTTTTACCATTATAACGAATGGCACTTATCCGAATATCACTCTTATAATTGCTCCTACATATTTACCATCCTTAAAAGAGAACTCTTACAACTTTACCAAAAGCAGGCGTTTTTGCGTGCGTGGCAGGCCACGTCACGACGCCAACGTGGCGGCACACTGCGAAAAGACGGAACTGCCCCTTCGCTGCTCCTCTCTCTCCCTCTCCGACAGCTGGGTCCTGCAGCTCCCTCTCACTTCCAGGTGGGCCCCACGCGTCAGGTCTGTCTTCCACCTCCAGCACCTGGATGCGTGGAGTCTGCACAGCACGAGGAGAAGCACGACCATGGCGAGGGCAAGCTCGGCTCTTCCTAGGCCCACCATGTCCGTCGCCAGCGTCGAGGAAGACGTGCTCCTGCGGACTCACACATCCAGGAGGAGCAGGGCCGCCGTTGAGGAGGCCATGGTCGATTTGCTCGCCATGCTCCTCCTGACCGACGTCATGGCCGCCCCAAGGCCGAAGCTTCGCCACGGCTGACCACCCGCTCGCCATCCCCTCTCGCGGTCTTCCAGCACTTTCTGCCGCTGCTGCCTCCGCCCTCCTTCCCGAGCGGGCGAGCCTCGCGCCGCGCCCTGCCTTCCTCTCCAGCCGTGCCGCCTTTGCATCGATGCGCTGGCTGCCGATACGCGGGTAGGGCGACGCGAGGGCCGGCCACGGGCGCGGATGCCGAAAGCCGAGCCGGCCGAGCCCGCGCGCCAGCCGCTAGCGTACAGGCGGCGGCGCAAGGTTACCCGCAGCGACGAGGCCGTAGGCGGGCTAGTGCGGCGCCGCATCGTCGCGGGTGAGGACCGGCCGGCCGCTGCAGCTTAGGGAGCACGCGACGCCCGACGCTGCCGAAAGGCGCCGTGGCCGTTGGTGCTCGCGCATGGTGGATGGAGGCGAGCGTCAGGTGCTAGAGGTGGAAGATGGAGTTGACGAGTGGAGCCCACCCGGCAGTGAGAGAGGAGCCGTGGGACCTGGCTGTTAGAGGGGGAGAGAGAGGAACAAGACAGGGGCAACTTTGTCTTTTCATAGTGCATCTCCACGCTGGCACTATGACCTGGCCTGCCACGCACGCAAAAAGGCCCGTTTTTGGTAAAGTTGTAAGAGTTCTTTCTTAAGGATGGTAAATATGTAGGAGCAATTATAAGAGTGATATTCGGATAAGTGCCATTCGTTATAATGGTAAAAATGTAAATGTCCCGGAAGCGGGAGGAAGCCAGCAAATATTTTGCCGCCTCGAAAGCCCCCCTTTGCAAGTTTGAACAAGCAGCCAGCGAGCGCCCCGTCCTTCGTCCCCGCCCGTCGCTGCGAGTGGGCCCATGTCGTCGACGGGGGCGCACCAGAAGTCGGCGGCGTCGCCGACAGAGGAGGAGGCGCCGCATCACGGGCCCGTCCCCATCGAGCAGCTACAGGTCCGGCCCCTCCGCGCTCCAATCTCACCCCCGCTCGCAGCTCGTGGCCTGATCCCTCCGAGAACCGCTCCAATTCGAGGGCTTGATCGACCCCGTTCGGAGGGGGTGCGGCGTGGTGGTTTATCCCATCCCAATTTGGGCGAATATCTTAGCGGAGTTCTTGGGGCCTCCCGGTCCCCATTCTCTTCAATTATTTTCTCCTCGTGAGCTCCAGAAATGTTCAGCGAGGGAGATTCTCCCTCTGATTTTGGCGCTCATGCTGCCAATTCCTATTTTGTTGGGGCTCTTCTCAACCTGGCCTCCGAGTACCCAATTTGAGTTCTTTAATTATTTTCTTAACTGACTCAGGCTCTCAGAGTCTATTTGTAGTGTACCGATCATGAGCATTTCTGCTGGTTTATTGTGGAACATAATGTACCATTAAGCTTCTTTCAGATCTGAAATGCTAAAGATATTATTTTGCATTGTAGAATTGGATGCAGAAATTAGGTACACGTGCTACATTATTGAACTGTTGACCAGGATGTAATGTGTCATCTCTGTGGGAATTGGGGGATTTTTCTTGTTAGAGAGAGAAAAAAAGGACCGTTGTTGAGCTGAATCACCACTTAAATTCCTGTAAAATTTGCTGTGTAGGCATCTGGAATTGCTGCAGTTGATGTGAAAAAACTCAAAGATGCTGGTCTCTGCACAGTGGAATCTGTAGCATACTCTCCGAGGAAAGACCTTTTGCAGATTAAGGGGATTAGCGAAGCCAAAGTCGACAAGATAATTGAAGCAGGCAAGTAATTGTTTGCATCTGTTTTAGAGCACACTACCACATTTCTATTTGTATGAAAGCAAAATTTGTGAATAAATTATAGTGTCCACAAATATCTGGCAGCTTCCAAGTTGGTTCCACTAGGATTTACAAGTGCTAGTCAACTTCATGCGCAGAGGCTTGAGATCATCCAGCTTTCAACTGGATCTAGAGAGCTTGATCAAATTTTGGATGGTAACGTATTGGTGCCTATCGTTGATCTTTAACTTCAATAATGTCATAATTGTGGTACAGGAATAATAGGAAAACAGTGGAACTTATGTTTTCAGTCTTTTAACAGGTGGAATAGAAACAGGATCTATCACAGAGATCTATGGTGAATTTCGCTCTGGGAAGACTCAGTTGTGCCACACTCTCTGTGTCACATGTCAGGTAATGGACTGAAAGACTAATTCTAAGATATGATATCAAATTGCCGCAAACAGTACCAGCAAGATTTCTAGAATAAAAATAATATATTTCTTTGCATGTTGGAACTGTCTAGTGTCTACATGTTTCCAGCTGTTTGGTGAATGGAAAACATCCTTCCAGTTCTTTTTTTTAGGCTTCCAGTTCTGATGTGAATGTTTTTAAGCCTACAAATGTGATGGTGATTTATGCAGCTCCCATTGGACCAAGGTGGTGGTGAAGGAAAGGCTTTGTCATTGATGCAGAGGGTACATTCAGGCCACAAAGACTTCTCCAGATAGCAGATAGGTGATATGGCAATACAAATTACTTGTTTTACTACTATTGTTCTTGAACTGTCAAACAAGATTGTTTTGTATTCAGGTTTGGCTTGAATGGCGCTGATGTACTAGAGAATGTGGCTTATGCCAGAGCATATAACACTGATCATCAATCAAGACTTTTGCTAGAAGCAGCTTCCATGATGGTGGAGACCAGGTAAGCTCATCCATTTGTTGTAGTTAGCTTCTATCTGAACTAGTGAGTTATATGATCTATCAGTTAGAAAAGGAGAAAATTGCTAAAAAAAACGTAGTACCTGAAATTTAAGGTATGTAATCCCACTTTCCTCCCAGTTTCACTTGGTGGTTGGAAGGTGCTGTAATAATAAAGACATAAAGAGGGAACAAATGTTCAGTAAGTGGCTATCAACAACTAAAGACCTTTCAATTATGATCCCCGTGGGCACAAGCAAATGATACTAAGCTGCGATCCACAAACTGCATTACATTCAGGAGCATTTGGAGTCTTGTTGTCCATGATATCTACATGTGCATGCGTCATCTGTGCTTTGCTGATAAATTTTAATAGTGTATCAAATGCTCTTTTTCTTAATAAAGCCTCTCAGTCTTGCATGAGTAGGATATGACAGACACATTAGTTTTGCATTAGAGAAGACCTATGTGCTAGTCACACTGATCTTTCACGGAACATATTTGTTACATTTGCTTTAGAAGGAGGATCCTAGTCAAGTATCCCAATCAGAAAGCATTTTTGTATGATAATGCTGACGTAGCAAGTAAGAAGGCATGGGTTTCTACCTCGTGTCATAAAGATACCTAGATCCTGAATTGCTATTGCCTTTGTTACTTCACAATCTCGAAAATGCAAACTCCATTTTCTTTTGTCAAGCATGTGCTCATAATCTTGGTTTATCATGTTTCCTATGCCAATGTTTTTGAAGTGGAGCTCTACTTCTGCAGGTTTGCTCTTATGGTTGTAGATAGTGCTACAGCCCTATACAGAACTGATTTCTCTGGTAGAGGGGAGCTATCAGCAAGGCAGATGCATCTGGCTAAATTTCTTAGGAGCCTTCAGAAGTTAGCAGATGAGGTAATCAGCTTGTCCTTTGATCATTCATGAATCATGAAATGTTTACATATATTGCAATACGTACATTTGGTCATGCAAACACAATTGCTACCAAATTACTGGACAGCTTTTGGTTTCTGCTCCATGCTGTTTGATTAGTTAACCAAGTGTAGCAACAACATTTGACTCTCATGCCTATTTGGTACACATAGTATTTTTATTGTTTTTTGTCTTTTTTTTTTGGCTGGCTCTAGTTTGGAGTGGCAGTGGTAATCACAAACCAAGTAGTGGCTCAAGTTGATGGTGCTGCGATGTTTGCTGGGCCACAGATCAAGCCCATTGGAGGGAACATTATGGCTCATGCTTCCACAACTAGGTGAGCTACACCATGTAACACATCTCTATTTTGTTTTTGTTCAGTTCCTCGTTGTCTCAAGTGTGCCATGTATGTATCAGGCTCTTTCTTCGCAAGGGAAGAGGGGAGGAGCGGATCTGCAAAGTAGTCAGCTCCCCCTGTCTGGCTGAAGCTGAAGCAAGGTTTCAGATATCATCTGAGGGTGTCACTGATGTCAAGGATTGAAAGCATCTCTGCATTTGCAGCCCATGGCATGACTTGCTCATTTTAATGAATCTCTGATCTGCTGGATTTGTGTTGGTCCCTTGTACATTCAAAATGCCGGTACAGGCTTCTGGAATGGGAATGCAAATCCATTGGACTGGCATTGTCATCCTGTTGTCTCAGGTACCATCCAAAGTTGTCATTGTTGTAAAGTGCATATCCTTAGTGTGGCCAAATGATATATGTACAGGCAACCAGCCACAGTTTAGCAACTCGTCATGCTGCATCCATCCATGTTCTTTTTCAATTACTTGCCTTGATACCAGTTAGTCGATTTTGTTTTGTTGTACTGCTCTGATCCAGAGATCACAAATAGTTGACTGCCAACATTTGGCTTGTTCAGTTCTTAATTTATGTAAAATATCTTTCCAGGATACATACAAGTATATGGTCATTTTAAGGTACTTTTTTAACTGTCTGTAATTAGCAAAAGTATTATCTCCTTGAATAGAGCTGTTGGCATTGATTATCAGAGTCTCAGTTCTATGGAGTAATTCTGTAATTTAACAGTTATCATCCTACCATGCATTACCCTTCGTGCTGCATTTATTGGAAATCTGCAGCTACAGTGTAAAACTACAAGGGTAAAAAACAGAGTGAAGTACGATTCACCCCCTTCACTAGTTGATGAATTTGAAAGACCCCCTCGAATTTCAATACTGGACAACATACATATGTTAACTTAAAAACCGGACAAAGTACCCCCTTAACCATTTCGAAGTGTTTTCTTAGTTGGTTTTACTAATGTGACAGTGGGGCCTGCCTCTTCCTCTTTTCTTATATAAAAAAAATACAAACATTATATCAAATTTGTAGAGTTCGACACGATCTACAACTTATATTCATGATGTCCACCCATATTATCTTCAGAGCAGGAGTTCAAACTTGAACTGAAACATTTTTTTTTCCCCAGTCTGGAAAGAGCACTAGCGCACTGGTAGCCACGCACGCACCGGGGATTCAGCTTCTGATCATTGCAGCGCACCTGCCACCATCCTTGTGCAAAGCTTTCATCCATACAGCATCTCCTTGTTGATTGCGCCTAGCTAGCTTCAAAGCTCGGACTCAGAACTTCTATGTGTTGCAAGCATCGAAGAATATGATTCTGAGAAAGCGAGCAGACTTGTCTCTCGATCTTGCTGTCTCAATCCAAGCACTTGGGAGTGTTCATATACTTTGTCACTGACGCACGGCACCATGACACCTGGTGCTCCACTAATTTAAACCTCGGTGTCCAAGAAATCTGCAGTAGCTTCAGTACCGAACATGCTGTTCCCCTCACTGACATGCAAAGTGATGATTCTCTCTTCTTTTGTTTACTCATCAAAGTAGCTGCCGCCAGGAGCGTTCTTCTTCCTTCCCAAGTGGCTATGCCTACCTTGAAAGCAAAGGGTTAATTAATAATAATTATCCGAAACCAAAGCAAACCGGGGAGGAGAGGCAAGGCATAAAGCAGATTCGCTGATAAAGAGAAGGTTAGTACTAATCGCATTTGTTTGTTCCCATTTCGCTCAAAGCAAGTTTTGCAAGCCCATTCTCGTCTTCCATCCATCCTGCAACCGTGTTTCCCACTTTCCCTGCACCCTGCCAGCCAGCGCGTGTGTTGTGTCGAGAGTTGTAGGGGCTCCAATGGCTGAGCTCATGGCCACAATGGTGGTCGGGCCACTGGTGTCCATGGTGAAGGACAAGGCCTCCAGCTACCTCCTGGACCAGTACAACGTCATGGAGGGCATGGAGGAGCCGCACGAGACCCTCAAACGCAAGCTGCCGGCCATCCTGGACGTCATTGCCGACGCCGAGGAGCAGGCGGCAGCCCACAGAGAGGGGGCCAAAGCTTGGCTCGAGGCGCTCCGGAAGGTGGCCTACCAGGCGAATGATGTCTTCGATGAGTTGAAGTACGAAGCACTCCGCCGTGAAGCCAAGAAGAAGGGGCACTACAAGAAGCTTGGATTTCATGTGATAAAGCTCTTTCCTACTCACAACCGTGTTGTGTTCCGGTGGCTAAGAGCTGCATGCCTTCAGGTTCGAATTCCGACCACAGCCGCCAATGGCTAAGAGCTGGAGGCAGACGGAATCTGACATCATCGACCTTGAGGAAATTGCTAGCCAATCAAGACACGAAGAGAAGAAGGAGGTCATTAAACAATTGATTGGTCAAGCGAGCAATTTGGAGCTAACGGTCCTTCCCATTGTTGGAATGGGGGGACTGGGCAAGACCACCTTAGCTCAGCTTGTGTACAATGATCCTGAAATTCAAAAGCATTTTCAGCTGCAGCTCTGGGTATGTGTCTCTGAAAACTTCGAAGTTGATTCCTTGGCTAAAAGTATAGCTGAAGCAAATGCAAAAGGGAAGAACAACATCAATACCAGTGGAAAATCACCGCTGGATAGCATTAAACAAGTAGTGAGCGGGAAGAGGTACCTTCTCGTCTTGGATGATGTATGGAACCGTGATGCTAACAAGTGGGGAAAGCTGAAGTCCTGCCTTCAACATGGCGGCAATGGTAGTGCAGTGCTTACAACAACTCGTGACAATGTTGTTGCTGAATTGATGCGTTCAACTGAAGCATATAGTCTCAAAAGCTTGGATCAAAAATTCATAGTGGGAATTATAAAGGCAAGAGCATTTAGTTCAAAAAAGGAACCTGATTATCAGCTTGTTGACATGGTTGGTGATATTGCCAAGAGATGTGCTGGATCTCCTTTAGCAGCTACAGCAGTGGGCTCTCTGCTTCGTAACAAGATCAATGTGGAAGAATGGATAGCTATATTAAGAAAAAGCACCATCTGTGATGATGAGACTGGAATTTTACCAATACTCAAGCTCAGCTATAATGGGGTGCCATCACACATGAGGCAATGCTTTGCATTCTGTGCTCTTTTTCCCAAGGATTATAAGATAGATGTGGAAAAGCTAATTCAGTTGTGGATGGCTAATGGTTTTATCCCAGAGCAACATGGAGTGCGTCCTGAGATCATTGGTAGACAAATATTCATGGACCTGGTGTCACGGTCATTTTTTCAAGATGTGGACGATGTCCCATTTGAGGTCCGTGACAGTTGGCTTTTTCCTAGAGTTACCTGCAAGATTCATGATCTTATGCATGATGTTGGACAGTCCTCTATGGGAGCAGAATTTAAGATATTAAACTTGCACACACTCCTGAAAAGAACACGTAGCCACGCTGCCCTAAAAAATGTGGGCCATCTGATTATGGCCTTTAATGGTCCAGATTTGGCTTCCCTAATTCTATTAGAAGCTAATCAGATTTCCAGGAGCTAATAAATTGTCCAGAAGCTAATTTTGGTGGAATCCGCTTCTTCCCACGTGTCTTCCAGCTAGCAGCTTCGCGTGCTTCTCACCAGCTTCTCTTCGAATCCGGATCACCAAATATATATGCCGTGCTTCAGCTTCTCCTTCCTCTCAAAAAAAAAAAATCCGGCTCTCTCATCCTCTCCCTCTCGGACTCTCCCGAAGGGGAGGCGAGCGGGGCGACGACGCACGCCGTGGGCGGCATGCCGGCGGCCGGCGCCCCCCCCCCCTTCCTCCCCCCACGCAGGTTAGTCCGGCAATCTCTTCTCCTCGATCCCCTCCCTCTCTCTCTCTCCTCCGCTCCCTCCTCTCTCTCCCGTCTCTCCCGACGCGAGCAGGGCAGCGGCACGAGGCGACCTCGTCGGAGGCCGGCCCTCGGCGCGGCGGCCGCCATCCTCCCTCCTCCTCCACGCTCCTCTCCCTCCTCACGCCGCAACGGCGGCGCAACCCGCTTGCTGCGCCAGTGATGGGGTCGCCGCCACCGGTCGCGGGGGCCCAACGGTTGCCGTCCCTGGCCACGATGCGGCCGAACGGCCCCTGTCGATGGCTACAAGAACGGCTTTGCCCCAGCGCTGCCTTCTCCCGCTCGCCTGGGCTTCACGAAACCCTAGGGTTCGGTTTCCTCTGTTCCTGTCTTTTCATCCTCCTTGCCCCTGCACATCTTTGCTTAGATTTATTAGTAGTGCCTGCTGTTCTCAAAATAAACAGGTACTATGTGCAATAGAATTTTTATTTTCATTGAATCTCACTTATATGACCTTTGATGAGTTAACTAATGATTTCTATCTTTATTTTCTTCCCTACAGATGAGGTTACATTTGTGACTCCTTGTCTGCTTTATTTTATCTCTAATTTCTATGTTGTGATGGATATGACTACCAGCAAGGACCTGCCTGGACAGGCTGCTGAACCAATACATGTCCTACCAGTTTCGTTGTGGTAAGCTATTATGTTTTTAATTTTCCCCTCTGGTTTGGCTTATTCTGCACCACACCCAATGTTTGTGACATTGCTACTATGGGCTACAAGAAATTTATGCATGCTTAGATTCTTTTGCCTTTTGCAGAGTGATCTGAATATTTGATCTAAGCTTTAGATTTTATTTTTTGTAGCAGCAGCCAACAATGATGCACAAAAAATGCAATTGTGCATCCTCCTATTTAGTTCATTATTTCTTTCTCATACGGATACATTCTGCATCCTGCAGTTCACAAAGATTTAAATTACAGCTATAATCTGGGAGTATATATTTTAACTTCTACATAGTGCTTTACATAGTGCTTGATGTATTAGGTTTCTTGCTTGGTTCTTCCAAGATTTATAGAACCACCAAAAGTTCCTTTCCCGTGGTAATCACTGTCCTTGGCACCCTCTCAGGTACTCTCTTGCCATGTTCGCTCCTATATAGGTTATTGTTTCCTGTCCTTACTTACCAGGGAGTTAGTGTAGCAACCTGAATCAATACGGTGAAGGGACACAGCAGAGCTCAGCGCAGGAGCAGTGGCCTTGCAGTCACTTGGAGCAGCTGTGTCCTAACTTCTTTGGATTCTATGCATATGAAGATCAATTGGATTAACTTATGGCTTCGAGCAGGTGCCAATGTGGTTGATTTATGCCTTGGAACAGGTGTCTGCTAAGTGCATTATTCGATTTTTACCTACTGTAACTGTCAGCACGGTTGATAACTACCTGCTCTAAATGGCCTGCATATTGGTTGATAAACCTGCACATAAATATGTTGCCTGTCTTACTAATATTTCCTATGTATTGAAGTGATTGTTTGTTAGTTTATTGGCTTCATGATCAAAATTATAGGTCCTTACACAACTAGCACAATTTTAGTTGCAGTGTTCGTATTCAACTAATTTTGCCAGTAATTTCTTTGTTCCTTCAAGTGTAGTTAATAGGTGGTATTTGTTAGCGATTCACTCAGCAACCAGTTTTTAGAGACAGTCTTCCATTTCTGTGAGGTCCTTATTTTTTGACCCACTGTTTCTTATTCGCAATTTCATATATACTGTTCTTTTGCCATGGCTGCTTGGGCTTGGTTCTTTCTTTCGATCACCTTTTTGCTGTGCTCATATATTTAGCTAACATTTATCTTTCATGTGGTTTTTGAATTGTACATCTCAAAAATCAATTTAGGGTCTTCATGGAGCCTTTTGCTTTCACCTACTAGCTATTGCTTGGGCCCTTTCCTCTTTTATACCTATAATAAGTGCTTCTTTGTGTTCATAGGCCCTTTTATGGCCTCTTTTGTTTATGATCTTATTTTTCCGGTTGTTACAGCTAGGACTAATTTTTAACCATATTCTGCAAGCACTTCCCCTGATAACACATATGATGCTCATACTGCCAAAGACCCAAATAAAATCACAGTCCTTAATTTTGAAGATTTCAAGGTTTCTTATCAATATGGGCCAATTAATATATACACCTTCCTACTATTTCCCTTGTGCTAAACAGCATGTGGGCTGTCACACGCCTTTGTTGGTGTTCATGGTGGATAGTCAAACAGTTTTAGAATCAACTTTTAAATTCTAAATCTTCACTTTATACTAAGAACTGCCTGCTTGTGTTTTTAAAGCTTTGTTGCCATCAATCTAAGTGTGTCCTGCATTGTAAGCATCTGTGATAGGGGAAAAAAGGGACTACTAGACTCTCAGTCCACAAACTGATTAGGGTTCAGCCTCTCATCCATAGATGATTGCCTTGTGTTCCATAGATGATTGCCTTGTGTCTTAATCAATCAGGTAACCGTATTGCATCTTATATATAGAGTAAGTGAGGATATACAACCATACTGTTGGTATCTAGATCCTCATACAATTTCCATAAATATCTAAACTGATGTGCTGCTACCAATCCATTTGATTTTATATTTGCATTGCAGTTCATACCAATTTGTGATTTACAGTATGGGTCGATAGTCAAGATCTTGTGAGAAATCTAAGTACTTGATACTCCAGGATCTTGATCAAATAATTATTGTTATATTTCTGAGGCCTCTAAAATTGTTAAGGATTTCTTTTGTAATCTCCTTTGGCTATGATCTAGAGGCCTTTGTCATTGCAATCTTCTATGCATGTGATAGTAGTTCACATATCATGTTGCAGCTGCATAGTGAAAACATCTTTGTGTTATGCTTTTTCCTTTTCCATTGCCCTTGTTTGTGATGAACCTCCACATTTTTTTAGTTGCCACTGGCTGTGATCAAGTGTGGCCTGTGTCTGCTTGTGATTCTAATGTTTTTTTAATCAAATTCTTTTCTCCAAACAGATGGTGATTCCCCCTTTTTTTCCTTTATTTTTCTTCAATTGAATTTTGTTCAGACCACAGCTCCTATATATGCCTCACGATTTTTGTAAATTTGATATATGATTACACCTCAAAAAAGGGCTGGACCATGATACTCAATTTCTGGAGCAGCCGACAGAGGACAAGAAATTGCCCTACAAGCTGCCTTCCATTTTTTGTTCTGAAATTTGTTCCAACATTTGCCAATTACATATTGGTCTCTGCGCTTGTGCTTATTAATTAGCTTTGTCGCATGCTTACACTACTTACCTTTTGTCCTGTTTTCATGGTATATACTGATGCCCCACGTTTTGAAAATGGTTTCCTCAGCCAGTGCTTTCTGATGATCGTCCGTAATTGGGATTGACTAGAAGAATCATAGGGCAAGGACCAAATGACAAGGTGATAAGACAATTATATATGTCAGCAGGACACATATGAGGTACACAACATTAACGTCCTTGAAATAACTTCCTGTGTTCACTCCATCAGTATTTCCGTATTATGATATTGATTTCTTCATGCAGGTTTCAGGTTATATATTCATGGTGTGCATGATTATAGAATCTAAGATATCTCATCTTCAGTTCGTTGGCCTTGGTATGCCTCATCGTTTTTTGTGTTTGCTTTGATATATGGTGCCTTGCTGATGTCTTTCTGTACATAGGGTGCCCTATCCGTTCACTGACAGAAAAGGGTCCTACCAGGCATTGTCAATCCAAAGCCCAGGTAACTCCTTCTACATGTTAACCTATTATATTTACATATAATGAAAAATTCATCTAGAAAAATTCATCTACACCGCTTAAAGCCACCATATATCTTATGCATGTTTTTAAATGAGACATGCCTAGGACAAGTCTATAAGAAGTACTCTCTTAGATGTATTTGTGTTCCTGTTTGATTCTTTTTTACCATAATATGCAAAACAGTCAGTCTCACATGCATGCATGTTGGATCCTCATAGCAATGTTAGGAATATCTACCTCCCTGTGTTGTCTGCTATTTTGCAGTTCCAGTTGACAGATTGTTCGTGATAGATGTTTAAAAATTGCAAGCTTGTCAGCAGTGTCCATTTTGTATTAACTGCACATGGTAGATTGGATTTTGGTCTTTACATCCATTTTCTTTCCATACGCATTGGGCAATACCTAATTAAATTCTATTGCCAAAGTATGCTAGGACACCTTACTGTTCATAGGAACTGATTACTGAGGCAGTCTCCTTCTTAATTAAAAGGTAGAGCTCCTGCCAAAGTTTTCAGCATCTAAGATTTGCTTCTGGTAACTGAGGTTTCATGTACCAAGCAACATTTGGTCTAATTGTACAGGTTCAGTAGAGGTTATAAAAACTAGAACCTATACTTGATTGGATATTCTCCAAAATTAATACGTTATTTTTACTTTTAGTCTAATTGTACTTCTAGCCCTCCCATACATGCATTCTTTCAGTCTGATAGCTTTAACAAGGCTAATAACCATTTAAGGTGGCTAAAAGTGGCCTATTATACATGGATGCAGCTGTTGCAAATGTTGCTAAGGCCCTTGGCGAATGAAGCTTTATCACTGTATCCCTGCAAGTGCATCGTAATTGTCTAATAGAGATAGAATGGAATTATGTAACTGCTCTGAAAACGTTTGGATCAGCTGATCTTTTGCTAGAGTATTTTTAGGTTCCTGTTTGTTTTAGTAAAGTTCTTTTGTTACCTGCTGTGCAGCGAGTAGACTTTCCTTATGCAGTTCTGTTAAACTGGATCCCCAGTATCGGATCTTGGGCTTTCATTAAGCTTGATAAAAAATAGCGGCTTATATCAACCATGTACGGTAATAGTCAGCATTCCAAATAACAACTGATCCTACATGGCAGGTTTATTATACCTGTCTCGATTATTGGGGACACTGATCCAGCTCCAATGAAGTACTTCAATTGTTCTTTTTTTCCTCAGAAGTAAACATAAGGTCACTCAATGGTTATATGATCAGCTTTTTAACTATGCAGTTCATTCATGTGGTCAAGCTACTGATCACCTTTTAATTTATTAATCATGTATGGTCATGTGCAGCGGAGCAAATGGAGGGGTAAGAGTAACGATTATCAGTTTTTCGAGCAGGTCCTGTGCAGCATTTTTTAGATAATTGTTTGATTATATTATGCATTTATCCAGTTTATTCTACCAACATATTAAATTTTGTTCGTTCCACAACTTTTGGTGATCTACCTCTACAAAGTGTCTCATGTACTTACTTTATGAAGAATGTAATGTGTTTCGGGGCTCTTGTTGTAATAGTAACATTTTTTAAATAATCCTCTTGTTGTAATAGTAACATTTTTTTTTAAAAAAAATCTTGAACATACCGATTTAAGCTTTCTCAATGTTGCCTCTGCTGATATCTTATCATATGTTCATGTTAATCATTGTATAAAATATAAAATATATTTTCTTGCCATTTTCACTGGCGTCTTGGCGCAGGGAGCGCGCTTTTTTTCTAGTGTACTACCATAGTTACAGAGCTGAGTCAAAATGAGAAATTTCCGTATTCCACTAGACACTTATTTATATCTGTTGATGGACCAGAAACGGTTCTGAATGATTCTCTATCTAAAGGATCTATGTCTGTGCAAACACTGATATGCGATGAGCGTGCATATAAAGATTTGAAGCATTTATCAAAATACAGGTATATCCGTGCACTAAGGATCAGTCGAGGCTCATTCTTAAAACCAAAGTATATGCATCACCTAAGGTATCTTGATCTCTCGTCTCGGATAGTGACATTGAAGCACTTCCTGAAGAAATAATCATCTTATATAACCTACAAACACTGTACCTTTCTAAGTGCAACCATATTACTCGACTTCCAAAGAAAATGAAGTGTATGACTGCCCTCCGTCACCTCGATATTCATGCATGTTTTGGATTAAAGAGCATGCCCTCAGACTTCGGACAGCTCACTTCACTGCAGACGCTCACATGGTTTATAGCAGGTACTGGCACTGGTTGCAGTAATGTGAGAGAGCTTCGTCAGTTAGAGCAGCTTGGTGGTTCACTAGAGCTAAGGAAGCTAGAGAATGTGACAGAAGCAGATGCGAAAGCAGCACATCTTGGGAACAAGAAAGAGCTAACCAGCTTGACATTAACATGGAAAAAGGAGGACGAGGAACAAGATAGTCATCAGAAGGTGCTGGAGGCGCTCAAGCCTCATGACGGGCTGAAGGTTGTAAGGATAGATGGCTATGGTGGCAGCATTTATCCAACATGGATGACTACACTGCAACAAATGGTGAAACTTGAACTACGGTGGTGCGAGAATCTCAAGGAGCTTCCTCCACTGTGGCAATTACCAGCTCTAAAGATTCTCTGGTTGGATGGAATGGAAAGTCTTATTTGCCTGTGCAGCGTTGGTGCACCCGTTAAGCCATTTAAGGAACTGAAGGAGCTACAGTTGCGCTGGATGCCAACATTTACATGGTGGTTCCTAAATAACGAGGTACAAGGAGAAGAGCCCATATTTCCTCAGGTTGAGAAGCTGTTAATTGAATATTGTAAAAGGCTGACTGCATTACCAAAAGCATCAACTATTAAGGAACCTTCAGGTGAAGTTAATATTATGTGGCGTTCAGCATTTTCAGCGCTCAAGGAACTGGTATTAGAAAAAATGCCAACCTTCCAGAGATGGGAGGCAGTCCAAGGAAGTCTAGGAGAAGAGGTGACATTTCCTTGGCTTGAGAAGCTAGTAATTGATGCGTGCCCAGAGTTGACTAGTCTCCCTGAAGCACCAAATCTAAGTGAATTGGAGATAAAAAAAAGGGAATCCACAAATGGCCATACAGGTAGCAAGATACATCACTTCGTTGTCCAGACTGGAGTTGTCAATCGATAAGGACAACAGAGAGGAAGCTGGGCTGGATGATGACAGCTTGATTCAATTGGTGGATGGCCACAGAGAGACATCAGGACTGGAGAAACGGAATCACAATAAACCCCCTTCCCCTCTCACAGTTATGGAGTTAGACAGGTGCAACGTTTTCTTCTCTCAGTCAAGTGCTCTGGCGCTTTGGGCATGTTTAGTGCAGCTTGAAGTTTTGAAAATTTGGGATTGCGATGCTCTTGTCTACTGGCCAGAGGAAGTGTTCCAGAGCCTGGAATCCTTGAGGAGCTTAAAAATTATTGCATGCCGCAATCTAACTGGACGCAAACACGCTTCTTCCACGCCAGAACAGAGCAGTGTACTACTGCCACGCCTGGAGTCTCTTGAAATAGTACAGTGTGCATGCTTGGTAGAGGTCCCCACCAGTGTACTACCGGCATCTCTGAAGTCATTACAAATCAAAGGCTGTCATAAGCTCGAGTCCATCACATTCAGCAAGTAGCTGGATACTACTAGTACGATGTTGGCGAGTGCGCAGGGTGGTGCTGCAGCACAGGACGACAAATCAGAATTAATTGCAGGGTCCTGCTCCTGCAGCGAAGACTACAGGCACTCTCAGCACTAGCAGGCTTTGGGTGGGCTAATGGGTCTTGTCATTGTGCAGCCCACGTAAATTTAGTAGATTTGTCGTCAGATGTGAAATTTACGGTTCAGATATCTTGACCGCGAGGTGCGGTCATTTTCACCTGAAGTTAGGCGATCTCGTTTGCGAGGGAACGAGATCGTCTAACTTCGAGTAAAACGACTGCACACCTGCAGTCAGCGCATCTAGCCGTCGGCTCATGATCGAACAAATGCAGCCATATGCACTCTTGGCCTACACATCCGGCGGCCGAGCTCCTCTGTTATTTGGGCCTCGGCCCAACATTACCTCCATTGCTCGCACGTTTTGGCGCCGGCTTTTCTATTTTTGGCGCGATTTCCGTCTGTTTTCCCGCGAACGAGGCCGCGAGGGTGAGGCATCGGCGGCGGCGATCAGCTGCTCCACGAACACGAAGGCGAGGCGTCGGGGATCTTGGCTGCTGCTTCTGTTGTGTCGTCAGGACATGTTCGCAGGTCTGCATTCCTCTCCTTATGTGTTCAGATTGCATCAATATTCTCCTAATTTGTTTGCCATCCTCTACTACATCAGCTTGTGTTAGAATGGATTAAAGAAACATCAACTTGCATTTGTCACAAAATCAAATCATGATATATGAGATGGAAGCAAAGAGGTGTGTAATACATGCTTGTTTCTTTCACTCCAAGCGGTCAGACATATATATGACCACGAAATTAAATATTTTGTTTGCTGTAGGGATGGGTTTTCCCCTAGTTTCTTACCTCAAGTTGGCATGGAATTCAGTAGTACAGAGGAAGCTTGGATGTTTTGGCTTAACTATGGAGGTCAAAAAGGTTTTGAGGTTAGAAAAAGGTACTCAAACAAAAGAAAATCTGATGGAAAGGTTAGATCATGCAAATTTGTTTGTGCGAATGAGGGTCACAGATTGAAAGATAAAAGGGATCATTTGATAAAGTGTCCAAGAGTTGAAACAAGAACTGATTGTCCAGTTCGTATGGGTCTCATACTAGATCGGGAGAAGGAAAATTATAAAGTCACTGAGCTGATTTTGGAACACAATCACACCCTTCAGTTGCCACAAACCTCACATTTGTTGGTCTCTCAGAGGAAAATTTCAGAGTTACAAGGTTTTGAAATTGAGACGGCTGATAATGCAGGAATTGGGCCCAAAGCTGCACATGAGTTGGCTTCCATCCAAGTTGGTGGCTCACTTAATCTGAGTTACACTCTTCGAGACCATAAAAATTATTTAAGGGCCAAGCGCTAACATGAGATGGCATATGGACAAGCTGGAAGCATGCTCATGTACTTTCAAGAAAAAGTTGCTGAGAACCCATCATTCCAATATGCATTGCAAATGGACCAGGAAGAACAAATAGCTAATATTTTTTGGGTTGATGCTAAAATGCTCACTGACTATGCATATTTTGGTGATGTTGTCAGTTTTGATATAGCTTTTGGAACAAACAAGGAGAGTAAGCCTTTTGGAGTATTTGTTGGGTTCAATCATTTTAGGGAAACTGTGGTTTTTGGTGCTGTTCTCATGTATGATGAGACATTTGAGTCATTCAAATGGCTATTTGAGACTTTCATAAAAGCCCATAATGGCAAGCAACCTAAAACAATCTATACTGATCAAGATGCAGCAATGGAAAAGGCTGTTAAGGAGATCTTTTTAGAAGCTTGGCATGGTTTATGCACTTTTCATATTATGCAAAATGCTGTTAAGCATCTAGCTGAAATTGACGATGAAGAATCAAGTACTCCTCCAAAAAGAAAGGCTGAGGACAGCAAGGAAGAACCAAGTACAGGCACAAATTGCTAGCATTTTTTTTGCCTACAGGCACAAATGGCACATATTTGCTCTTTATTCAGTCATAACATTCCAGATTGCCAGAAGACAATCTATACAATTTGCTAGCATTTTTTTTTACGCCTACAGGGCACAAATTGCTAAAACTTGTGCTTCCTATTCGATTCTTTGCAATGACACAATTCACGAATACAGTGCAAGCACAATTTGCATAACACAATGCTTGTGCAGCAGCGTCCATGCTCCTAGTCCAAGCTTGATGAGCTCGATGCACCCAGGCTAAGCAGGACTTCGTGAAAATGATGTCACCTGCCACTTGCCGAGAGCAGCTTGGATCTCCACCACGGTGGCCGCATACTGCAACAGCTTCCAATCGCTAGCGCCGCAGGAATCCAGCCTCTAAGTGGCCAGCAGCAAGGCGGAGATTGCCCTCGAGGCGGCTTGCTTTGGGCGGCGCAGTAGTCAGAACGAGGAAGAAGAGATGGAGGCGACGCTTGTGCTCGCAGGAGAGACGGTGGCGGCGGGGAAGAAACGAGCGGCGACCGGCGAGGACTGCCTCTCGGCGAGGACGGCCGCTCGGCGAGGATGGCGATGGAGCGGCGCTTAGAGGGGACGGCGTTGCGCGACGCTGGCTCGGCGGGGGCAACACGGGGCGCCACGACACAATCGCATCGGCGAAGACGACGGCGGCGACGGTGTCGATTGTGCCTATCCACAAGACTACAGGCACTCTCAGCACTAGCAGGCCTTGGGTGGGCTAATGGGCCTTGTCATTGTGCAGCCCACGTAAATTTAGTAGATTTGTCGTCGGATGTGAAATTTATGGTTCAGATATGCTGACTGCAGGTGCAGTCATTTTCACCTGAAGTTAGACGATCTCGTTCCTGCAGCGACGCCACGGCATCCACACCAGTTCCTAAGCTGCAATCATCACCCAAACATCACTTCCTTCCTTGCCTAGAATATCTATACCTAGCCTGCGATGGCTTATCAGATGTTCTCGATCTTCCTCCGTTCATCAAGACTTTGAAAATGTATGGCTGCAGCAATCTTCATGCCCTTTCAGGACAGCTGGATGCCGTCCAAACATTAAGTATTGACGGCTGCGGTACCTTGAAATCACTGGAACCTTTCTTAGGAGACCTCGCATCGCTAGAAGAGCTATACCTTTATAAGTGCCAAAGCCTGGCGTCATTACCAAACGGGCCTCAAGCATACTCATCTCTCCGGAGTGTTATTATCAAGTTTTGTCCTGGTATCAAGTTGCTTCCCGAGAGCCTACAGCAACGACTGGGCGATCTCCAGGACGAGGACAAACAACTAGATGCCCATTATTACCAAGGTAACCTTCAATTTCTCTATCTTTTTAAATGAAATGTTAATGAGTTGTAAAAAGCAACTATTTTACTTACCGCATTCTATTAGTTACAAAATCTATGTTGTGCGGCCCAGTGGTAAAAGAGAAAGTTAATGGCTGCTTTTTTTTATTATCTTGCTTCAGACTGCAAGTTGAAATCATGTAGTTAACCCAACTTTTATTTAGTTAATATAACGTGGCATCCCAGATTTGTGCTGCCAAATTGTGTATTAATATCTCGATTGCAGAAATTCCCTAGAATGTATGGTTTGCGTGTGCAAAGTTTGTTACAGAAAGTAAGATATTGTTGACTTATGTAAATGGTATTTTATTGTGAAGAAATATATGGCCATGCCACCTATTACTTGATAATTTACAGCTTCTGACAAAATGTGTTTCAATCTCTTTAGAACATTCAGTTTTTATTACAGCACTATTTTTACCAGTTATTTGTTTTCCTTGATGAAAAGAAGCACCTAAAAACCTTAACATAGGTTAAATGATATTACTCAAATGACTGAAACACAACTTAAATAGTTCTTATGGTCTGAACAACCAAAATGAAAACAAAAATGTTGCTATTTGTATAGAATGATCCACATATCAGATTATGAGAGCTGAATAAAGCTTTTACTGTTCTCTGCACGTTGCATATAGTTTTAATTATATATTTTTTTTAATGTTCTTGCACCTTACACACAAATATAATAATTTTTAGTTTCGTGTATAGTAATTTTTTTACGACATTTTATTTGCATTTATAAATACTAATATCATCTATGGTCAGAGCCAAAGTCTTCGAAATATTCTATCAAGAGGTACTTTTGTGCTTGAAATATGCTCATCAGTCAAGACTTTTGCTAGGAGTTGCTTCCTCATGGAGGCCAGGCAAGTACATTCATTCATAATTTGGACTCCTTCCTCTGAAATATATGATCCAACACTGGGGCTTAGCAAACATTGCACTGTGTTTAGCCCCCTTCATTCCATTGGGTGTTAACAATAAGGTAAGAATAATGTTCTATAAAGCAGCTATCAAAACTGAGTGTAGTAATTGAGAAACTGGTACTAGTTGTGATTCACGAACTACTACATCACTTTCAAGAGTAGGCATATCATAGTCTAGCAATCCAACTTATCTTCAAGGACACTAGGCCATCTAAGCTTTGCTGCAAATTATTAGGGAATGGAATGTGGTTTTCCTTACTAACTAAAGCATAAGATTAGTTTTGCCTTGGAAAAAACCTTTGCACAATCCAGACTTGTGTATTGAAGAGAAAATTTGTTGCCATGCTTCAGATAGAAGGACAAAAGGACAACCGTAGTGTAGTAGCCAATTAAGAAATTATTTTTGTATTAAATGCTAGTTCAACGACAAACAAGACATCTATCATGTTTGTACTTGCTTGTCTCAAAACTACTTGAATCCTGATTTGCTTGACACATTAGTTATTTCTCACTTTGAAACAATGCAATTCAATTTGCCTTTTGGGTTATAATGTTTCCTTTCCCCAGTGTTGCTGAATTGGATCATCTCAACTCCTGCAGGTTTGCTCTTATGATTATGGATAGTGTGACATGTCAATACAAAACTGATTCTGCAAGACGGATGCATCTGTGAGTTTCTTAGGAGCCTAACCGAGGGGGCAGCTCAAGTGGATGGCACTGCAATGTAAAGGACTCAAAGTGTCCGCGATCTGCTATTTGCATTCTCATTGCCAATCACAAGAGATGCTTAATATATGACTGTACAGCCACAACCCTGTATGGGTTTCTTCCTCTACATGGAAAACCACATCTTAGAACCTTAGACTGCCATATAGTATTGTTCCAGATACCATCCAAAGGTGACAATGGTGTAAAATTCATAGCTGTGATTCAATGACTATCAGCCTAGTGTGGCCTAATGATAATGTACAGCCAATCTACCACACCAATCTACCACAATTTGACAACTTGAAAAACCTACATCCATCCTTGTTTGTCATCTTCAGTGTATTAGACATTATCGGTTACTCAATTCCATACCATTCGATTTCATTCAATCAGAGCTATTGACATTATGCCTCTTCAGCTAATAGCTTGTGTAAATTATATTTCCAGCATGCATACAAGTATGAAGTATAGGCAATATAAATGGATTCATATCCCGTGGTGTGAGGGGCAGAGGATGAGAGGATGGACACGCCACCGGCTGGCGCTCCCCTCCGCATATGCCTACTACCCCGCGGTGCCTCCTCGTCAACCATATGGCACATACATACCCAACAAACGGCACCTCGCCATCCCAATGGTCAGAGCCGCGGATCCATTGCCTCCCACCTCGCAGCCGCAGCGGCCATGGAAGTGAGCGCAGCCCCAACAACGATGGTCATCTATGGCACGGTGGCGAGTGCGGTGGAAGTGCGTGCGTGCGCAGCATCGACAGGATCCGACCGGGGAGGGGGGCCTCCTCCTCTGCTGTAGCGCATGTGTAGAGACGAGCCGCCGGCAATGGACCGCACCTCTACCTCCCTACCCTTGCCTCCACTATTTCGGATACCCACAGCGGCCGTTCACCAGCAAACCGCAGTGAATATTTTTTTATTTTTAACTCTTTATTCAAAGAAAATCGAAACCTAACATCGATTCCAAAGTATTTCAAAAGCTAACCCCCTTTTGCCACGCCGCGAACGATGGCACGGTAAAATAACTATTCCAAAGTATTATACATGGCGGCGTGGCAAAAGGTGACAGCGTGGCATAGGAGAGGCAGACGGGTGACGTGGCTAATGACGTGGCAGCCTTTTACCGCGCCATGCATGGTGGCGCGGCACAGGTAAGTACTAAAAACAACAGATTTGACTGCATGCGGACACGCTATGATTGATTTTTATCCTTGACTTGACTGGGCAGCAAGCAAAGCACAACAGGGGTGCAGTCGTTGCAGTGGCAGTGGCAGGGCAGTCCACTGTATAGTACGTACTACCAGCCTACTAGGAGTACTCTCTCTCATAAAAAAAAGTAGTAAGCCGTCGGTAACTGTATATGCAACGCAGGCAGCTGAGCAGCTGGTACTCCTCCACTCCAAAATAAACACTAATATTTATATCTTTAAATATATTTACTATAAAAATATATATTATGATTAATTTAATGATATGTATTTTGTATCATAACCATTATTATACTTATGTATGTATTTAGTTAAATATAAATTATTTGACTCATAAAAATTTCAGGACGGAGGGACTAGCGGCTACTACTCACTATAGCAGCGTCCGGCGTGCAAAGAAATCAGGATTGAAGGAGCTAATTCCCCCATCCATGAAAGTGTGCAATTATAGGATTTTTTAAAAATAACGTTTGATTAATTATTTTATTCAAAATTTTTATATAAATATTATATATGTTATTATTACTTATTTATTATTAAAGACACTTTAATAATAATTTATTTATTTTATAATATGTATAAAAAAATTTTAAATAAGACGAATGATCAAATATCGTTTCTGAAGTCCTATAATTACATTCTTTTATGGACGAGGGAAGTACTCCGTAGTAGTAAAATACGCAGGGGATTACAGCTAGTCTAGACCTACTGCAGACGTCTGGGCACTACTCTAAATAACTATTACTTTTACTTTTTAAAAAATAATTTTGACTAAATGTATTTTAAAAATATTAATATTTTATAGTACATAATTAGTATTATTATAAATATTGCACGTAATAATTTATAGTCTCAAAATAATCTGTCGTTTAAACTTCTAAGAAGCAACTTTACAAAATAACTTTTGTTTCACTTGTAAGAAACAACTTTGATTATCTTTAAATTTAGTTTTTTTAACAAATTTATTTAAAGATATAGATATTACACATATTTTCAAAAAATAAATACTCCTTCCGTTCCTAAATAGATGATGTTTTGGTTTTTTGAGAAATAATTGTCAGTAATTTTTATAAATAGTAAATATTATTGATTAGTATCATAATTAGTATCGTTAGAAAGATTTCTAAATCTAGTTTTTAATAAATTTATTTGGAGATGTCAATATTGTATGTGTTTTCTATGAATCGAGTCAAACTTTTGACATGAACATCTAAAATGTTATATAGTTAGGGATAAAGGAGTATATTCATATTTACTTCGCTCTGTAATAAAATAAAAAGTTAAAACGAAAGCATGCATGCGTCTACACGTGTGTGCTTATTGAAGGATGGGGTGTAGGTGTGTGTGTGAGAGAGTAGGCACAGCCGATGCTGACAAACATTGATAAAGTACACGCATGTGCTTGTGTTGGAACCGCCGGATACAAGTACTAGGAGTATGCACTTTTTATTATTTCAGCATCAGACTATACTCCTTGCCCCGGACTAGACTGAGAGAGATGAGAGAGAGCTAGTACTAGATGTCTGCTCGCAGCTTAGCGTGGCTATGTCACTGGCAGAGCGAGGGATGGCCTGCGAGGCATGCATTTGGAAACTGCAGCGGGCTACTGTTGCCCGCAGCCGCTTCCTCTGTTCTTGTCGCGCGCCGCACATGCATACTCCTTGCTTTTGCTGCGCCACGGCAAGTGGTGCGGCAAAACACCTGTGCCGCGTCACCATGTATGGCGCGACAAAAGGCTGCCATGTCATTAGCCACATCACTCGTCTGCCCCTCCTATGCCACGCTGTCATTTTTTGCCGCGTCGCCATGCATGGCGCGGCATAGTTATTTTGCCGTGCCATCGCTCGCGGCGCGGCAAACGGGGTTAGCTTTTGAAATACTTTGGAATCGATGTTAGGTTTCGATTTTCTTTGAATAAAGAGTTAAAAATAAAAAAATATTCACCGCAGTCCGCCTCCCTCAAGGTTTGTCTTTGCCAGTGCTGCTTCTTTAGTCCTTGACTTGAACTGCTCTAGCCTATGAAAACGGTAGCTTGTAGCTTGTAGTGTCTGATAAAATGCTGACCATGACTTGGTGTGCTTTAGGTCTAACAATTTGCAGTGTGTGATGAGTCTCTTCACCGGAAATAGCTTCCTGATGATTAATAGATCAAACTTCTCAAGCTCTTTATGGACAGACAAACACAAATGGAACGCAGCCACAGTCTACTATTTTGCATTTGATTTTCGAAGTGTCCCATTTACTTTGTTGATATTAGTTCAAACCTTTTTTTTTTTGCTTTAGTGTTGTCATCAAAGATTTTAGTTGTAGTTAATTTGAGTTGCTGCATGTTGCTGTTACCAAGACGCAAATAAGTTAGATTTGCTCGTGGAGCTTAATTCACTACAGATCCAAATAGGCGCGGAGACTCAAGCGAGAAATATGAATTACATCAAAGATGCGGCTCCCTTCCAATTAGCATTCAAGATGTAACACAGAGCGAGGTATAATTTGAAGTCTGAACAAGAATGGCATACTGATTATGTGCTTTGTAAACAAGATCCATGCAGCCTCCATCCATGATGATGGCCGTACATCCAAATCTTTGATATTACTGTTGTGTCTTATCTCTCCCACTTATTTGATGAAGTGATTTAATAGCTTCACGGACATTCCTGCTTTTAAGTTTACATTATCTTTTTCCTTTATTTAAAATGGTGCTCTGCTTCAAATTTATTGTTCAGAGCTCATAATCTACGGTAGTAGTTTCATGAATAGTCCATGGTCAAATTTGTTTAACCGTTCTTATAACACCATCATATAGAATGCCTTGTGTGCTCTGTGAGCACCGTCTCGAACGGAAGGTGGCTTATCTCCATCCTTTTCATCACGTGACTGCAATGATAAGACTCGGCTGCTAGTGAACCCAAAACCGACAAAGTGCAAGGTTTCAAGTTTGCTACAGGCTGTTTTTTTTTTTGAGTTTTTCCTATTGAAATAACGGCCCATGCAACAATTGCCTTTTTTGCGAAGTGTCAAGGAATTATAACATATATAAAGCTTTATAACATTGCTAAATGTACATCTCTACAAATTAAAAAGAACGAAGAGGAGACAATTTTTGGTGCGGTAACTTTTTTGGTGCTGCCACTCCCCTTCCCATGCGATCTTCCTGCCTTCCTCTCATCGTGCGGTAAAAGTTTCGTTCTGCCTGCGACCTCTTTCCTTATACCCGACGGACGGTGGTTTCTTTCCTAGACAACTAAAAAGTAACTGGACAACTAAGGAAAGAAGCGCCTGCCCTTGCTCCTGATAGACACAATCAGCGGAAGGAAACGCAATCACGCGATCTCCTCCTTTCCCATGCGTCAGGAACGCAAACCACGTCGTCACACCGCTAAAAAAAGGAATTGCATGATCCTTGTCGTGCGATCCGGCGAGTAGAATGGCCCCATCGTCCTGTGCGATTCAAAAGGAAAGAGCTCCTGCCATTCATTCACCTTGATCCCACGATTCATCCTCCCGCCTCTGCATCGGAGCACGCAGCTGGCCGCGCTGACGCCACACCCTCCCGCGCCGCCGGAGGTCGCTGCGACGCCGCCCACGCCCGCCCACAGGTGGCTGCGCTGATGCCGCCCGCGCCGCGCCGCGCCGCACACCCCTGCCCTGCGCCCACGCCGGCCACGACGTTCACCTCGACGACGGCGTCATTGGCGGCACCGAGGATTTGAGCCTTCCACATCCTACGCTGCGGACAAGCCTACCTACACCCTCCGGTGAGTTTCTCTGCAACCAAAGCCTCACCTCCCCTCTGTTCCTGGCGTTCAGGCTGATCCCTTCACCCCGCGCAAGCTCACCATCCCGCCGCCGGCGTTGGGGAAGGGATCAGGGAGATAGGAGCAGGAGATGGCGCAGGTTGATGACGTGCTTGTTAATGCGAAGGGCTGGTCTCTCCTTCCAGGTTCGTGATGTTAGACCCTGGTCTTTTTTTTTTCTTCTGTTTTTCCCCTTTGTATGGATGGCAGCAACTAAGGAGCTCTTCCACTTATGTGACAGTGCTTGTTAATTTTTTTATTTGTATGACCCCAAGAATACAGCAAGCTTAAAAAAATTAGCTGCCCCTTCACCGCTATACCAAATCTGTCTTTTTTTTCTGAATGCAATTATGCTTGCCTGTTTTTCAGAACAAATTCACTGAGATTGAGAACATGGTTCCCTCTGTTGGACTTTTTCAGTAGCAGAGATTAAGCAGCATTGGATGGAAGAAAAACAATGGTTGCTGAATGAAACCTACAAATAGGTTCTGGTTCATTATTGAGATAATTGTTTCATACTTATAGTTCCCGGTTTCTCCTTTTAAGTAGCAGGGATTAGTCATAGCTAGATTAAAAAAATGAAAAAGGGCTACAGGGCTAAATAGCAACCTGCCAACCTGTTCACCAACACTTTTTGGTTTACTATGAACCTCAAGGGACAGTAATAATTTTTTTGCTCAATGTGTAATCGTGTTCGTGAAATCAGTTTACTGATGTAGTCTGATGTCTTAATTTTGATGAAATTTATCAACTTAAGTAATCATCAGGGAAAAAGATGGGTCAGTCCATCATAACCCATGAATAGATATTGTTCGTAAGAAAATAAAACTTGAAATTCCTATATTATGTGGTCACTCCATTGATTCCTAGGTCGACTGAGCTTGGCTGACTGTGAGCAGTTTGAAGAATCTTTAGCTGATAAAAGAAAAATGAGTTAGTGTGAGACAATTCTCCTTTTGATAAGTCTAGATCTTGATATATGCATATTCTTCTTCTATCAATTTATTGATTTTGCTATGCCTTTTTTCTTTAACACAATATATTTGTTTAATCAATAGTATGCATTCAGTCCATATATAAAAAATGTGTTCGTTGTTGCCTGTGCATTTGGATGAGGTTTGGTGCTAGGTGTTGCTGTTTATACCGCGCCTTCTCTGCATTTGCAAGCCCCGGCCCTGCTGCTTATACTGTGGCTTTTCATACACTGTTGTATGCTCTTTTATATGTATATGCGTTTCTCTACAGTTCAAGCTTATAAGTCCTGTGTTGTGGACTGCCAAAACTAAATTTTGGAATGATATCTCATGCAGGTTTCAGTTACATGCTTTCTCTTATTAATTCCTTTGCTGCCAATTCTCGCAATCAAATGTAGCAGGTTTACCACACCACTGACTTCTTCTTGAGTCCCCTGCTGCCAATTCCTTGCACTAGGCAATGGAGATTTCTGAAGATTATGATACAATCAGGAGCCCAGTCTTCTGCATGCTGACAGATTCCAGTTAAAGAAGCTTAAAAAGCATTTCGCTCTAAGTTACCATATTTTTAGTTTCCTTTTGTCTTCCGGCTGTCTTTTCACATTTGAAGTTTTGTCTATTGAGATTTTGCGTGGCCTCGCCCATCATTTTCTTGTATGCTAGCCTACATCATATAAGTAGAAGTGTGCTTGAGTTATTACCATTTGGCTATGCTTAAGGTTGTTGTCAACAGACATAATATTGCCTTGAACACGTTTCTTATGGGTTTTCACACAGCGGCAATGCTACCCAGTGCTTGGTTCTCTTCAACATGATGCGGACGGCGGGGCCGAACTGTGATGATGCAACACTCTGCACACTTGTTATGCTTGCACCGAGCTGCTCCACCCATCTGCTGAATATGCAATTCACAAGATTGTAGTGCAGAGTGGATGGAATGTAATGGCCAAGGTCAGTAACTCCCTGATTTTCCTGTATACTAAATTCAGTTTGCTTGATGATGTTGTGTGGATCTTTGAGTCCAAGGAGGTGCAGACCATTGTATTGTGGAATTCACTGATTGATGTTTACATGAAGCTTGTTTATGTAGAACAAGCAACTTTTGTCTTCAGAAGTGTACCTAAGACTAATGTCATCTCATGGACAGCAATGATCGGAGGACTTGCAATAAACAGCTGTGCTGGTGCAGCAGTCACTCTATTTGTCAAGATGTTGGCACATGAACACATCCGTCTAGGTGACTTCACATTTGGGGCTGCTGCGGCGTCTCTTAGCAAGTGGAAGGATGGTTTGCATCCTACTTGTATGTGGCCAACAGCTTGATGGACATGAATGCCAAGTGCAGGGATGTGGAGGGCTGGAGGGTGGTACTAATATGTCCAGTGGCCATTGTCAATGGGAACCTGGTCTCATGGAACATAATGTTGTTCGGATTCGGATTTGCTATAAGTGGTGGACCAACAAAACAACGTGTTTTCTTTTATGTGCTTTGTGCATTACTAAACAAGCTTACCTTATTTCTTGCTTGTTAGCCAAAACATGTAATAATTGCTTATCTCCCGTATGTTCTTCTCGATTGATGGAGCACACATGTAGCACCAATAACATATGGAAATAAATGTTTAATGGTATCAAAATTACTAAACTGATTTGTGTTGGTTTGATAAATGTATTATTCAAAAGAGGCCATGATGACATAGTTTACAGTGAGCATCCACTTTTTGATAGGCATTTGTGAGCTTACATATGTGATGCTTAAGGTTCTAATCATACAGAAATATATTCGATGAAATTTATTGTCCACACTGGTTTCTCTAATATGTGATTTTTTTTTTTTTACAAAATCTTCTCTTGGTAGCTAGCCAAATTGATTCGTTCAGGAATCATTATTGCGCTTGGGTAAAAGCGATGATGTGCTACGAAACTACTCATTGCAGAGATTGAAAAAAATGTCATATTTTGTTATTGTCGTGTATAGCACACGTGCAAAATTAAATTATTATGACCTTGATTTTGGCTTGGCTACTAAACATCTCGTGGCATCTTGATTTTGGCTTGGCTCCTAAACATCTTGTGGTTTTTGTTGCTCCTATTAAAATGGATGTCATGATATTGTTTTGTTTTTTTGTTGCAACACATAGGTATTATTTTACTAATAATTCATGTGTCGTTTTAACTTCATTATTGGCATCAACATTGTTTCGAAAAACTTTCTTATTTGAGCAACAAATTGAATCAACATCGTCGATATTTAATTTCACAATGTTGTTGTCTTATCGTGCGACATATTTTTTTTAGTAGATAAGTTTAATTGTCCCGTAACAACGCACGGGCACACTGCTACTAAGTTAAGAAAAGAAACACAAATATTTGTTCACCTTCAGCAAGCAGACATGGTCCTTTGATATTCAACGTTAAGCCACATCCTGATATGCGTGCCTATAACGGCCCATGCAACAATTGCCTTTTTGCGAAGTGTCAAGGAAATATAACATACAAAGCTTTATAACATTGCCAAATGTACATTAAGAAACAAACACAAATATTTGTTCACCTTCGGCAAGCAGACATGGTCCTTTAATATTCAACGTTAAGCCACATCCTGATATGCATGCCTATATGAAAGTAAAATTCCCTCGAATCAGATTATTTGTTCATATTTGGAAGAAATTGTTAGTACTACCTTCATAGATAAAAATCCCATAATGATTTGTAGCTGTTGTACTTCCTCTATCCCAATTTATAAGACGTTTGACTTTTTTAACATCAAGTTTGACCACTTATCTTATTCAAATTTTTTTTGCAAATATGACTTCTTTTATCGTGGGTTGCTTTATCAATAAAAGTTTTTTAAGAGTGACTTAAAAATAACTATGTTTGCATAAATTTTTTAATGAGACAAGTGGTCAAATTTAGGGTAAAAAAAGTCAAACACCTTATAATTTAGGATAAAGTACCTCTCAAGCACCATAGAACATATTGATTAGATATTTCACACAACAGCTACAAAGACCCGTCCAAACAACTGCACTTGAGTTCTTACATACACTTTCTGAACATGTCTAATCCGGAATGGGTGCTCCAGGGAGTCTTGCGGCAAAGCCGTGCATGGTTTTCTAGTGACAAATTGAGAATCAAAATACAATGTGCTAGTATCATAATACTTAGGCCTTGCTCTCTTTCATCTACTTTCGCAAGTTTTTTTCACTCTCTCTCTATCACATCAATTTTTATCCGTATGCATGGAGCATTAAATGTAAGTAAAAAAATAACTAATTGCATAGTTTAGTTGAAAATTACGAGATGAATCTTTTGAACCTAGTTGGTCCACGATTGGATAATATTTATCAAATAAAAACGAAAGTGCTACTATTCATCCGGTTGAAAAAACTTTCAATCTGAACAAGACCTTAGACGGTTTCAACTTCCAGCATCAACACAGTTTCCCTCCATCCAAAAAAAAAAAAAAATGCAATTCTAGCTAAGGGGGATTGTGACCGCCAGAATTTCACCAGAAGCTTTAAACCGAAAAGAAAAGAAATGACGGCTTGGCAACTACTGGATACACCGAACGACTCTAGATTGAAGAAGGCCCAACGAGTTACGACTACTCTTTTCCAGCTACGCTTACAGTAGCAAAGTCCGAGTAGAGATAGTCCTTAGATTGTAGGGCAAGCTAATCCCGACTATAAATACATAGATAGACCTCTGTTGTAATCATCGAATCCTAGGTTATTAGGGTCTTTGTAATCTGTACTCGCTGGAATAATACAATTAGTAGCCATTGGACGTACAGCCGTTACTCTATCACAAGGGCCAGAACCACTATAAATTTTGTGTCTTTTTGTGATTGCTCTTCGCATCAAGCAGGTCCCCGACGAACCAAATATCTGTCAGTATAAAACACCAACAAGTTAGATGACATATTAATGCAATGATATATTATTGTTTATTTTTGTCTTTGTATATAAATATATACTAATAAAATTGCCCTTGCTTCGCTACGGGTTGGTTTATTATTTTTAATATCTTTTTTAAGTTTCATCATTTTTGTAAAATTTTATTTTTGCACCATCATTATGTATGATTTTGACTTTTTTATATTTTTCTTATATTTTCTTAGTTGGAACATTAATGTTAAATTTAATATTGGCACTGCTATTATGTATTCGTATTCGATAGTGACACAATCCAATGGAATGATGCAATGCTGGAAAACTTAAGCTTTGCTGAACTGCAATAGCAAGCGAAGAAATAGAACAACTGCAGGGGCTGTTAATGCAGAAAATTTCAGTCACTTGAAGAAACACTGTTGAACTGTCCGAGATGGAAAACTACAACACCAGAAGCTACTGGTGCACACCTTAAAACCAAACGAGCAACTCATGGTGTAGAGCAGTAGCTACAGAACAGCTGTTCTAGAACTCGGGGCGAAATTGAAAACAGCAGCCACTGCACTGCCATCAGAGATCAGCAAGCAAGCTGCTGCTACGACTCCTGTGTTATTCCCGCAGAAGCCAAGCATAGATAAAGGAGCACACATGAACACAAGATGCTCTAAATAATTTCTATAAGAATACACGGGCTGCATATTGGTCAAGTTGCCCAGCAGAAGCAAGCCGTGATTAAATTGAAAAGACCCCGCTATGTTGCTCCTTCACTGAACCTGATCGATGCAGTTCTGGTGCTACTGTTCGTGAAACATTGTCGTTTCAGAAACAACACTAACCAATATGCACCAAAACAAAATCCCAGAAACTGGAATTTGGATCACAGCCTCACACCATCACGAGAAACTAAACCCAACTTGATCCATCCAAAAATATTGAAACTTTCTCACAAATTTCAGAATCCAGTAAACACTTCGTTGAGGGTGCAGAGCCCTTCAAACGAGTCTCACATGTATGGGAAAGGCAGAGGATGAACTAAAAGCACAGCCATATGGTAAGAATTGATTTTAGATTGATTTGATAATCAACAGTTTCAAGTGCTCTAATAATTATACATAAATAAATGCTCTATATTATAAAAAATATATGAGGAAGCTATTTGACTATCTCTAAATCTGATTATTTTTATACATCTAATGAAGTCTTGAACTCTAGTAGGTAAGTTGTCTTCACATTTATTTTCCTTCAAAGTATTTCTCCCAAAAATTGCTTTCTGAGTTCATAGCCATCCTGTTTGTGGTAAAATAATTAACATATAACCATCATAAGTGAGAATAATATATAAAACTAATATAAATATTTATGGTTTCTACCTTTATTGGTGGCAATTGTAGTTCTTCATCTTTTCATGCAGACATGAACATGAAAACAAGACAACCAGATAGTTCCCTAATCTCTACGATGTGAAGGATGCTAGCAGGATGCCCACCGATTCCATCAACCATACATATATCAGCTTCTCATTTTTTTTTTCCTAAACACACACTTGAAGGTGTTTTTTTTTGTAAGCACCATCTTTTAAAAGCTACTATCACAATTGCCATTAGGTTTTTCAAGCAAAACCCTCGAAGCACTGTAAAGAAATACCATCATTAATCTAAGGAGGCAACATAAAACATCATTATCAGGCACCAACTTCACAAAAGACATGTGAGTTCTCACAGAACATTCATATCTAAATAGTGTTATTCTGTATAACACTGAACTAAGGCTTTCAGGAACGGGAAATCTAAATATACTTCGCATCAATTTTTATATTTAAATAAATAAAAGTTCTGCAGACATCTGTGATATTTGACTTTTAAGTTCCAATTTGTCGAAAACACAAATGGTTAGTATACTCTGACATTTTCTATTTACACTGGTGATATGAGGTTGCAAGTTACTAAATCTCATTGATTAGAATAGATGCCTCATACATGAGCAGTATTGTTTTTATGCACCTTGATTAGTTGTTTTGCTTTTGTCTATTGTGTGCATGCTGTTTTTTATTATCTTGAGTTCTTAACAAATGAAGATCCACAGTTATTCCATTCAATCCTTGAACAAATGCTAGAAATGTTGAAATCCAAAATGGCATCAATGTAAGAGCTAGTTACATGAAATTTTATTTTTGTACCCAGTACTTGCAACTTCCTTGTTGATTCTTCCAAGCATGTCAATACCCACATGGTTCAGTTGCAAACTCACCCTGGCCGCAGCATCAGCGCCATTGTTGGGAGTTATGTTGGTGGTGGTGAAGGTAGAACTGGAAGAGGAGGATGACCTTCATTTGGCAATGGTGAAGTGCTTCAATCGCGTCCAACAAAGATGGCAGGCGGGGAACTTCTAAATACACTGATAAACTTGCAAAGGCTTGAAAAAAATCAACTTATTACCTAAAGACATGGCTAGGTAAATTCAGTAGGCACATGTAAACTTGCAAAGGCTTGAAAAAGAACAAGTTTATTTTCTAGTTCAAAGGTCAAGGTCCTCTAAATACACTCATCAATTAATGGGATCTTTTTTTTGCAGGATACCCATTTAAATGCATTCTAAACTGCCCTAACAACACTGCAGTAAATGTGGTTTCAGAATGTTGACAAATAAAATAGAAATATTCAGATATACATAACTCCTATATCCCTCATAAAAAATCATGAAACTTTAACAGCAGCTATGTCTCAATGGTATTTGCAATCATTGCTATCTAGGATACTACAAGACATAAAAAACCAAATTGATACATGATTGTTGTTCTCTAGTCCATCTCATGTGATGAGACATTGTGCAAGAGGTGGTACCTTTCCACAAAGTTGCTTTTGCCACCTATTACTCAAGGTTCTTATGTCTCCTGTCTGTTAATTTTGCCTTACTGCTTTGCACAAACTAATAGAAAAAGAGATTCAGGAGGACGATGACTCACTTGGGAAATATCATTGCCTAGCGACTGCATCAGCTTGAAGGTTTCCAAATGCATATTCAGTTCAAAGAAATAAAACGGAATAACTAATGTCAGTTTACTGTGAGGTATACTAATCTTGATTTTAGATGACAAAAAGCAATCACCTTGGTGAGGTCCCCGGTCAGATTCAAAGAATTCGACTTCTAGATTAACAATCCATCACTGAAATACATCTAATCTAAGGTTAAAAAAAAAGACCGATATATGATCTTAAATGACATAGAACACAGAATCAAACGAACACCCCGTAAATGAAATATCCGCATTAAAAGCTCTATGGCCTACCATGTCAAGCACAAAGCATCTGGAAACTAATGAATCCCCCTAACACAACAATCCAATCTAGCAAACTATGACGCCCAAGGTAAAGAGGTAGAAAAATTCAGAGAAAAAAGCCACAGACCTTGCTTAACAGTAGCAACCTCAAAATCACGTTTGGAATCCCTGTTGTCAATTCCAATCTCTGAATTTGTTGAACATCGCTGCCAACAAAAGATTATATTGATGTTTTTGACAAGAAGAAGAATCGTGGGCTACAATATATAAGAGGGAAAAGGGGCTGAATTCGAACACATCATGGATATCCTTAACCCAAGCCGATTCCGTTCTGACTTCCAATTTCGTCACCAACACAGAGCAACGAGTCCCGGCGCTGCTCCGAGCCCCACCCCATCGCCGCCGCCACAAGTCGCAAACTCACGAGATGAGTGGCTGGCTCGCTGCCCGCCAACACCGGCCACTGAGTGTCCCAGACGTCCTCCGTTTCTCCGCGTTGGGCCGCAGGCACCACGCCGGCCGCCTGGCAGCTGGGGATGCCAGGCTCCGCGCAGGCGCGCGTGAAGCCGCAGCTGCTCAGCGCAGGCCACCGTGACAACTGACGGCCGCTCTCTGACTCCGACGCCGTGCGAGAGAGATGAGGGAGGGAGTGACTGGGGAGCTGTGCCTGTGCAGGAGAAACGGAGCGAGCGAGGGAGAGACGGGGCGCCGCGCCGTGCTCCAGAACGGGAGAGACCGAGCGAGGAAGGGAGAGACGGGTGGGCTTGGGGGGAAGAGATGCAAGGTAGTGGGCTGCAGAAGTGGGACGGTGGAAGGGTGCGAGTCCAAGCGGGGCGAGTGAGTGGGCTTACTGTTAAGCTGGACTGAATGGGCCGGACTAAAATCAAGGTGGAGAAAAATTTTATTTTACCTTTTTATTACGAGGGAGATAGATGTGCCCGGAAATCACAAACTCAATTTGAATTTTGGCAGGAAATTTTCAGAGACTGCTAAACAACAGCCTCTGCAAATGAATTTAAAAAGGCACGCTAGAAACATCTTGAAAACCAATTTAAAGACATTTTATATGCACATTGCGAGCTCCAGCGAGACTTACCACTTTAATAGCAGCGGCGCGTGATGCCATAGTGATTATTATTAGGGATAGATGTGCACGGGAATCACAAACTCAATTTAAATTTTGGCAGGGAATTTCCAAAGACTGCTAAACAACAGCCTCTGCAAATGTTAAAGAGGCACACTAGAAACATCTTGGAAACCAATTTAAAGACATTTTATATGCACATGGCAAGCTCCGGCGAGACTCTACCAGCAGCGGCGCGTGATGCCATAGTAAAAAAAAAAAAAAAAAAAAAAAAAAAAAAATCACACCTGACCTCCCTTATTGGCTCTGGGCTCATCCGCATTCTATTGGATACCTTGCGTTGCGTACGTTCATGCTCATCCATTTGGTGTGAACTCGCCATGCTTGGGGCTTGCAGTTATGGCGGACGCTCGCCAAGGCAATAGTGGTTGCCGCGTGCCTGCCACACGACATGCTGGTTGCCGGCCCGTGCACCCAACCAGCACGCACCAGCGGCAATGGCACCTACATGCGGCTACGCGCCATTGGCGCCAAGCCCATCAATAGCGGCGGCAGCTCCAGAGCCGAGCCTTGATTTTTAGATAAACCATTCATGTCTTCTTGGCAAGGAAGAGGATAAGGCTGATTCGCAGTTAAGATAGGGATTCTTGGGGTGGTGGCGATGGGAAAACAACGGCTGCAGAAGCCGGAAGGGTGCCGCCAGCAAGGCCGATGCCACAGTGGATCGCGTCAATGCAGCGGCTAACCTCGGCTGTCGTCTTGTTGATAGAATTGATTGCTTCTAATTTTTTCGGAGCCCCCCGCAAGGTTCAGGTGGGTATTTAATTCCTTCCCCAAAACTTTTCCCCTGTCATATCACATATTTGGACATATGCATGAATTATTAAATATAGAATAAAAGAATAATTAATTGCATAAATTTTGATAACTTTCTTGAGACAAATCTTTTAAACCTAATTAGTGCGTGATTTGATAATGTGGTGCTATAGCAAATATGTGCTAATGATGAATTAATTGGGCTTAAAAATTCATCTCACAGATAATTAGCTTTTTTATTAGTGTCCCAACATCTATTCCAACGTCCTACGAAACATCTGATGTGACACCTCATTTCACCCCAGGATTTAAGCCATGAAGATCCTCCCTCTGATTTTAGCGCTCATAAGTCTATGTGTAGTGTATCGATCAAATAGATTTACATATTTTTGCTGGTTTATTGTGTATCGATCATGACAGTTCTGCTGGTTTATTGTGGACCATAATGTACCATTGAGCACTGGTCAGTTCTTTCAGATCTGAAAATTGAAATGCTAAGGATATTATTTTGCATTGTAGAATTGGATGCAGAAATAAGGTACACGTTCTACATTATTGAACTTTTATGATCAAATAAATTTATCATTGCAGTGCACAAAAGGCAAAAGATATCCATAGGTTATTCAGAATATGCTTTCTATGATTTAGCATTACAATTTGGTATGTATTAAGAATTTAAGGCGCATACCAGCAACGTCTACTACCACTACAGGAAAGCGGGTTCTTTGCCGAGTCTTTGGCAGCACTCGGCAAAGGCACATTTGCACTCGGCAAAGGCTTTGCCGAGTGCCGCACTCGGCAAAGAAAGGGTCGGCAAAGCCCTCTTTGCCGAGTGCGGATGTCGGGCACTCGGCAAAGGCTTTGCCGAGTGCCAAGGCCACACTTGGCAAATGTTTTTTCGGCCGTTAGCCTTGGCGGCCTCTTTTTTTAGTGCCGAGCAGCGGCACTTTCGGCAAAGAGCATTTCTTTTTTTTTGAAAATTTCTTTGCCCGGTGCCGGGGGAGGGCACTCGGCAAAGAGATTTTTATTTTTTTTAAAATTTCTTTGCCCAGTGCCGGGGGAGGGCACTCGGCAAAAGAGCTTTTTTTTTTTTTTGAAAATTTCTTTGCCCGGTGCCGGGGAGGAGGCACTCGGCAAAGAGCTTTTTAATTTTTTTCGAAAATTTCTTTGCCCGGTGCCGGGAGGAGGGCACTCGGCAAAGAGCTTTTTTTTTTTTGAAAATTTCTTTGCCCAAAGCCGGGGAGGAGGGCACTCGGCAAAAAGCTTTTTTTTTTTTCTGAATATTTCTTTGCCCGGTGCCGGGGAGGAGGGCACTCGGCAAAAAGCTTTTTCATTTTTTTTAAAATTCGTTGCCGAGTGCGGGGCTCGGCACTCGGCAAAGCTGGGAAACCAATTGCCTCGTTCCCGGCTTTGCCGAGTGCCGATGCCATGGCACTTTCGACAAAACTCTTTGCCCGGTGTTACACTTTCGGCAAAGAGGATAAAAATGTTTTTTTATTTTTTTATTTTCCGCCAACACAAACAATGAAATCACATCACGAGAATACATCATAGATATATGACATCCATCATACATAATACGACGTATACGCATTTCATCAACAATCCATCACATACATAAATATTGTCCATAATGCATCACATACACAAATATCATCCATAGTCCATCACATACGAGTCATAATCCATCCAAGTCACATACGAACACATGTGCGGGTCCAACGAAGCCTAACAAACATCAAGTGAGAAACGACGGATACCTCTCGCCATCCCGGCCACCCGGGCTGTGGAGCGGGAGTGCCCAGGCGGTGAAGGGCCGATTGGCCACCCGCCATATGGCGAAGAGGCCACCCCGAGGAGTCGGGTTGGAACCGGCCCGACCGTGGGCTGCACCAAAGAGAAGCGAGTTCATGAGTATACGCACGAGGGCCGCATATGGTGTATGAGTTAGCGAAAAACCGGAGATACTCACCGGGTCGCAAAGGCAGAGGGAGCGGGAGGCTCAAGCTGGAGCGGCGGCCCGCAGTGGCATGACCACACACAGTAAGCACGAAGGCTCGACATGAAGCTGAACATGTCCCGCAACCTCTGCGCCTCGGCCGCCCTCTAGGCTTGTACAACCTCCATCTCAAGCCGATGGGCCTCCTCCGCCGCCTGGGCTGGGCCTCCAACCTCCGCCGCAGAGGCACACGAACATTCACACGCAAAGTTCGAACAACTCAAATGCTAGGTAGATATGTAACAATAGTGATCGACACATGAAACAATAATAACACGGAGTTACGCCATCTGGCTGGCTTGTGAGCTCGGCCGGCCGAGGGCGTATGGGGACGGAGGAGCTCGTGCTCCTTGCTCGAATCTCGGCGAGGTTGGGAGCAGGCGGAGTCGGCCGTCTTTGCCATCCGATTACTGCCGTCTTTGCTTCCCTCCACCAAGCCTCATCGGAAGGTCCGTGTCCGGGGGCTGCGTTGCGGATCGAAGTCCTCCCCATGGCACTCGCGAGCCGCCGAGGTGTACTCGCTGATCTTGGTGTAGGCGCTCGAGTTGGTGTACGCCTCAGGGCCATCCGCCGGGTTGTAGGTGACATCAGGAGCCGTCGCCTTGCCCTTGTGTGACAAGACGAATGCCATGAACTCATTGCAATCCTGGCCTTGGTGTGTCTGGGACTGCATAGGAAACACAAAGATGATTACAAACAACGTGAATTGAGCATTACAAAAATAAAGAAAAAACACAAAGAAGATTACCCAAGTGGCGGCGTCGCTACCGAGGCTCCGGTTGCCCTGGTGGTGTGCCGGCCCACCCATCTGCAAGCGGCAGTCCCGGCGGACCTTGTGCTTCTCCGCCCACTCCTCCGAGAGCCACCTGTCCACTATCGCCTCCCAGCAAAGGCGGTGCCTAGAGCACCATTCGGGACATTCTTTGCGGGCCAACAAATTATTGATATGTCGAAATATAGAATGAGTGCTGCATATTCTTCATGGAAGGAGTACGAATTGATGTTCATACTTACCGAGAGGTACTTGGTCCCTGGTGAGCTGCATGGGCCTAAGCGTCGCTCTTCTTCAGCCGTACACCAGGGCGTCGGCATGGTAGTTCACGATGCACTTTGGAGCCGCGCCTCGTAGTAAAGGTCCAGCGAGTCGGGTTTTCGGCGACCACCCCTGCACTTGCGCCGCCCGGTCCTCAAACTCGGGTCGCACGTGTAGTAGTCCTGCATAGAGACATCATGTGTTATTGCATTATTAACCAATTGATAGTGAACTATAAACACTCACCCGAACTCGTGCTTGATCCATGCCGCAACGGTGCCATAGCCCCGCTTGTCTGGGGCGTAGAAGTGGTCCCACGACCAAGGTGGTGAAGTCACCCCGGCATACGTGACCATGCCAGGGTAGTGCTTCCGAATCAGAAGGCCCATGGTGCCGTTGATGTGGCGCCCCTTTCCGGACATTACTTCCCAATTGCTGCAATTGATTAAGAAGAATTGTTAGTGTCCAATATGATTCTCAACATGTCATATGAAATGGTACTGAAATAATACTTACTCGTCGCCATGTGGTCGAATCATGGGACGCCGGGCTAGTGGGATTGGCCCCGCCGGGAGCTTCGAGGGCCCACGCAAGTAGACTCCTGACGAGGTAGAGCACTGGCGGTGGAAGTGGATCCCTCGACCGTCGCTAACGCCGCCTCGGGGTCCGCCTCGTCGGAGGAAAGTGCCGCCTCCAGCTGTCTCGAGGCCCACCTGCTGGTCGTCCTCCTCCTCCACCGGCGGGGTGGAAGCCGGCTGCACCGTCCTCTGACGGCGTCCTCTCCTCGTCCTCGTCGTCACCGGCTCCGACAAGGGGTGCTCCTCCTCAGTGGGGGGGGGTGGTGGCCCCCCTCATGTAGAGGGAGTTGACCGAACGCCGAGACTGTCTTCCGCCTGGCATTTTGGGAGTCCCTGTAATTTCAAAGAGTAAACCAATTAGCACAGTTAAATTATAAATTGTAAATACTTATGAAAAGATGCAAAATGAATGAAACATAATTACAATAATGATAATAGTACTAATATAGTATTACATGCACTAGAAATACTCTTCACGATCGGCGGTTATGCGGATCATAGGTGTCGTCCTCACTATCAACATTGTCATATTGCAATTCTCCTCCTTCATCCTCATCTCCATTGTCCTCATCATTTTCATTGCCTAACAATACTTGCTCTAAAATTTGTTTGTCCTGCTCATCTTCCACCTCTTCTCCCTCGTCCTCATCTCCATCGTCCTGATCAAATTCATTGTCTACTTCCATCAGCGCAAATATGTCTATGTCAAACCTCCATTCTAACCCCTCAAAGTTGATAGAAATCCTGTGTGTGCGGGTCAAAGTTGTAATCCTCATCATTTGGGAGCGGCGGTTTACCATGCGGCGATACCAATTGCACAAGGTACCAACCCATTAGGCGGGGTCTTTTTGGCACGACCATGGAAGATAATAAACTTGTGTGGCCTGTTGGGCCACAATATACACATCATCTCCTTGATACATAGAATCTGTCAATTTCCACTAATCCAAGCTCGGGGTTTTTCTAGTGACATTAGGATCGAACCAATGACATTTGAATACGACCGGATTAGGAGCTTTGTGACACTTTGGAAATCAAGTTCATATATTTCTTCTACTATGCCGTAGTAGTCACACCCATCGGTGCCGGGCGTCACGGACTCCGAAGATTCATGGTTTTTCGATTCTCATTTTTCGCTCAAAGTTTCTTGTGTGAAAGCGATAGCCATTCACATCATAAATATTGAATGTCTTGACCCTATAGGCGAAGCCTTTGGCGAAACCCTTTCAACTCAAAGATCCATTCGTCCATCTTTGCGGGCCTGCAAGGTGAGGGTGCATAGATCGTTACATTACTCGCTCGTAGGAGTAAAGCGGGATGACAAAGTTTGAGGAGATACCTTCGTATCGAACCGAGGAAATGAAATCAGGCGCACCGTCTTTGAGTAGACTATCTTCTTCCCCGATGAGAAGGAGGCCTACTCCCTGTCCAATATGTATTTAGAAATTCCACGAAAAACAAGGGGCGGGTGGGTTGGATATATAGAGGATAGTGATAACGTATGTAACAAGCTCGGTGAGAACTTACTCGTACATAAGGCTTCGCTTCATCAAGGTTCAGCAACACATAAAGCATGATAATGCGCCATTCATCATGCCTTAAGTTCTTGGTGCCCGGTGCGCTTGCCTTGCCGAGTTGCCCTTTGAACAGACTGAGGCTAGATGAACTCTCGTTAGTGTTATAACGAGTGGGAGGATTGTGCGCACTGGGAAGGGTATCCTTATAGTATGTTGTTGTGAAGTTTGACACCTCTTCTAGAATGAATGCCTTTGCAACAGAAGCCTCAATTTTGGCTTTATTTCTACATTTTTTCGAAGAATCTTTAGACATCTCTCGATCATATAGCACCAACGGGCTTGCACGGGTCCCCACATTCGGGCCTCATAAGGTAGGTGTAAAATCATGTGCTGCATCGACGTGAGAGGCTCCATAAACACACCCATCTTGTTGCCCGGGTGTCCAGGAATTATGAGCGACATAAATACGTTCTTGGGTTGAAACATGACGCCGGGGGGAAGATTGAGGGGGATCACAAATACAGGCCAACAAGTGTACAGGGCCGCCATCATTCCATAGGGGTTGAACCCATCTGTTGCCAGCGCTACACGTACATTGCGAGCCTCCAGAGCTTTATCATGATGTATGGCATCGAAATGCTTCCATGCATCACCATCCGATGGGTGTACCATCTTGTCAGAGTTGTATCTTTTTCCATGTTTGTGCCATGTCATCTGTTTCGTGGACTCCTCTGTCATGTATAGCCGTTGGATCCTCGATATGAAAGGAAGGTACCGTAGGACCTTTACGGGGATACCAGGGTGTCCCTTTTTGCCTTCAATAGGTTCCACCACATACCTAGAGGATTTGCACTTTGGACAATGTGTTGCTTTCTTATGATCTTTCCAAAATAGGACACACCCATTCGGACAAGCATGGATTGGCTCATATGGCATCTTAAGTGCACGAAGAAGTTTCTGTGACTCGTATAAGTTCTTCGGCAAAACATGACTCTCCGGAAGGAGGGATGCAACCACTGCCAACAAAGAATCAAAGTTGTCTCGACTCATGGCACACTGCGACTTCAACGCCATTAGGCGTCCAATGGCATCTAACTGTGAAACAGTTGTCTTCTCGTGAAGGGGCTTCTGGGCGGAAGACAACATATCATAATACGCCTTCGCGGTTTCCTCTGGCTCATCCTCAAATTCTTCACCGAACCGTGCCTCCTGAAAGTCATCCATCCATTCTGCCACCCCGGCTTCTCCATCAAAAGCGTCGAGGCGTGGTCTCACCACCTCCTCTCTAATACGATCAGCTTCACCATGATGGATCCAGCAGGTGTAGTTTGGCGTGAATCCATACAAGACAAGATCTTCCCCCACGTGCTTCTTGTTCTTTCTTACACGGTTGTCACATTTGAAGCAAGGACACGGCATTCGACTGGACCCTTTAGCAGCCACGCCAAAAGAATGCTCCAAGAAAGCATTAGTCTTAGTCATCCATTCTACGGTCAATTGTGCGTGCCCCGTGTACATCCAATCACGGTTCTCCATCCTCTGACATATATATATATGTAAAGGTGTAGGATAACTAAGAATTGCATCTGCACGTCGTTCCTACTCTCTAATAGGTGAGGATAGGTCCTAATCCCACCCACGGATGCATAGATGACGTTGGTTTTCATGCTCCCCTCCAGTTCGAGGCAAATTTTGTAGCACCTCTCCCATTGTTCTCCCGATACACGTCCTTGTGTGTATCCGGAGAACAATAGGGAGGTGATGCCGAAAAGTCCGTCTCGAACCGAGGGGTGCATAAAACCAACCTCATCTACACATCCGCTGGGCTGTCCAAAATACGTGGACAATCCAAAGAGATACGGTCGAGAGATATGCAAAAGATCTGCATACCTCGATCGTATCTCTTTCGACGGGAGACGCCCTAACCGGTTTTACGTGAATTAAACATGCATGCAAAGGAGGAGGGGGGTTATACCCTAGGTGTCGGTGAGGTCGGGCTAGCGGGGGCGGTGGCGGGCGGTGCGGTGGAGAGGCGGGCAATGCAGGTAGACCAGCAACGCCGGCGAAGTCAATCGAGGTCACTCACGTGTCCTTCTCCTACAAAAAAAGAAATTTGGTAAGTGTCAACTAAAAATTTTGGCGGAACCTCCCCCGCACGGGGGGAGGTCCCAAAACCTGCAGAAAACGTAGGCACGAAGGCCTACACACACATTTATCACATATAGGCACGAAGGCCAACATCCATCCACATATCAAACATACGAACTACTACTAACACTAACACTAACCACTAATACTTACTAACTACCACTACATTACAACTATTACACAAAGGCTAGTGAATATACCTATAGGCGAGGGCGTCGGCGGGGACGACCGTAGCGGGCGTGGCGTTGACCGTAGCGGCGTCGGCGTCGGCGGGATACCTTCTCCTCTCTTCTCCCTTCCTCCTCTCCTCTTCTCCTCCTTCTCCCTACCTCACCCTTCTTGTCTCTCTGATTGGGGGGCAGGTGGGGACGTCCAAGGCAGTGACCGTGGTTGTCCGGGGCCGTTGTCGGACTCGTGGAGCCGGCCGGGGCTGGGGTCTGGCCGGGCTGGCGACCGCCGGCCGGCCGGGAGTGAGCCGGCCGGGGGGCTGCGGAGGGACGACGCCCAGGCGGCCGTGGAGGCTGGGCCGGCGTCGCCCGGGGCAGGAAGGAGAGAACGGGCTTCGCCGGGGCCCGGGCGGTGGTTCCGGCTTGGCCAGGCCTACGGAAGTGCTCCTTTGACCCTCGCCGGCCACGCTCCTCAGGGGCACCGGCAGGGGAGGCTTCCTCCCGCTACGGCCGTTGTTGAGGTAGGCCGCAAGTCCTTCCTTACCGTTGGTCTGGCCGGCCGTGGCAGGGGAAGGGCGGGCGCTGGGCGGTGGTGGAGGGGCCGGGGCGACGTGGCCCGGCACGGGTATTTGGCGGCGCCGCCGCGGCCGGGGATGGCTACTGGCCGGGGAAGGGCGGTTGCTGGCTACGCGCAAGACACGCGGGGTTGAAGACGGGAGGCGTGGCCGGCAGTTCAAACCGGCCAAGACGGGCGGACAGCAGGCGCTCGGCGGGGCAGCGGACAGCGGCTAGGTCTTGGGGCGAGTGAGACAAATGGAAAAGAGACAAGGGAGAGAAGAGCCTGGTCGGCGGTATAGTAGAAAAGGGACTTTGCCGAAAGTGCCGGATCACAGGCACTCGGCAGCTCCCTCTATTTGCCGAGTGCCGTGATCGGCACTCGCAAAGCCTACATCCTTTGCCGAGTGCCGATCAAGGCACTGGGCAAAGAAGGTTACTTTGTCGAAAGTGCCTGTGGTTGGCACTCGGCAAAGAGTTTTTTTTTTTGGAACCAAATTTTTTTTTGAGGCTTTTGTACACTTGCCACAAAGAACATGTTAAACTTTGGGATAGTTTCAATGCATTTTGTTATATTTCTCTAGTTATTTTGTTTTTTTTTTATTGTTTTAGGAAAAGAACGTTTGAACTACTGAGGTGCATCGAGTAATGGTTTTGTTTGATTCAAAAATGTTATCTTTCTTTGTTACCATAGATTTAGGCTAAATCCGGGGACCGGTCTCGAAATTTCGATCAACGTCTGGGGGAGGGGGCACGGCCGCCCTACGTCTTGGCGATTTGTTTTTAATTGTATAAAATGCAAAATAGCCCCAAAAATTATGAAACTTGGTGACAAGTCTTGAAATCATATGTGTGTCCTGTGGTAAAAATTTGATAAAGTTTTGAGCACGTGGCGGCGTATGGTGCTTTCGAAATCCTGAACATCAACACATGTGTTTCTTATATCGCATGTGAGGGTGCTCGGTTTGTGAACATCATACGTCGCCAAGTGCTCCAAACTTTATCAAATTTTTACCACATGACACACATATGATTTCAAGACTTGTCACCAAGTTTCATAATTTTCGGGGCTATTTCGCATTTTATACAATTAAAAAACAAATCGCTCGCACGTAGGCAGCCGTGCCCCTCCCGTACGTTGATCGAAATTCTGAGACCGGTCCCGGATTTAGCCTAAATTTATGGTAACAAACAAAGATAATATTTTTTGAATCAAACAAAACCATTACTCGATGCACTTGTAGTTCAAACGTTCTTTTCCCGAAACAATTCAAAAAAACAAAATAACTAGAGAAATATAATAAAATGCATTGAAAACATCCTAAAGTTTAACATGTTCTTTATGGCAAAGTGTACAAAAGCCTCAAAAAAAATTTGGGGGTCAAAATTCAAAAAAGTTACTTTGCCGAGTGCCAAAGTTTGGCACCGGGCAAAGTGCCTTCTTTGCCGAAAGCCGAGGTTTGGCACTCGGCAAAGTATATATTCTTTGCCGAGTGCCTAACACGCACTCGGCAAAGTTAACGATGATGGATGCCGCCCACCCGGCGCCCATCTTTGCCGAGTGCTTTCCTTTGCCGACGGTCGAGCACTCGGCAAAGGGTGTCTTTGCCGAGTGTCTGGCTTTGCCGAGTGCCAGGCACTCGGTGAAGTGTCCTTTGCCCAGTGCCTTTCTTTGCCGAGTGCGGCACTCGGCAAAGGGAGCCTTTGCCGAGTGCCCGATATTTGGCACTGGGCAAAGAGTTTAGCACTCGGCAAAGTCTGAGTTTCCTGTAGCTCAGGCTTCAGTAAACTGTTGACAAGGATGTAATATGTTATCTCAGTGGGAATCGGGGGATTTTTCTTGTTTGAGAGAAAAAAAAGGACAGTTGTTGAGCTGAATCACCACTTAAATTCCTGTAAAATTTGCTGTGCAGGCATCTGGAATAGCTGCACTTGATGTGAAACTCAAAGATGCTTGTCTAGCATACTCTCCGAGGAAAGACCTTTTGCAAATTAAAGGGATTAGTGAAGCCAAAGTCGAAGCAGGCAAGTAATTGTTTGCTTCTGTTTTAGAGCACACTGCCACATTTCTATTTGTATGAAAACAAAATTTGTGCATAAATTATACCACAAATATCTCCCCCGGCAGCGCGGGTTTTCTTCCCGCACGGCGTCCTTGCGACGGCCGGCGGTGGTGATGAGTCCCTAGGTAGGAGCCCCATCCTCTTTCTATCCTTTAGGATTTGGGATTTGGCTTCTCTATTCTTTCCCGCGCGCCAGAAACCGGCAGTGCAGTGGTTAGATTCTGCCTCCCAAAACCCAATCCAGATCTACGCACCAGTAGGATCTTGAACCATTGATAGAAACTTACAGGATCGCCTAGGAGTAGATCGGCGCCCGGGTAGATGAGCATTCCTTGGGTCATCCATGGAGACTCACTTCAGTGGCGTCGCAAAATCGGTGGTGGAGTGTTGGTGGCTCTTCCCATCGCTGGCAGCGCCCCCTCTCGATCAGACTAGGGTTAGGACAGTGGGCACTGGCGGCTGTGTACAATCTTGTAACCCCAGCCAGTGGCCCCCACCTCCTCTTATATGGCACTGTGCGACAGCGACGAGAGTCCACCAACCCTGTTGGGCTAGACACTCCTGATCAGGGCGCGAGCCAAGACCAGCTCGGCCGTTGGGCTGGGTTGGAGGAGATCAATACCAACAAGTACCACTTTTGCGCTGACTCAAACATGTAGAATGAGGCAGTCCAGACCTTCTCTTGTTCCGGCGTGCAGTGGGCATGGAAGAACTGCTTGCACTTGTGCAGCCATGGCGTCGGGTCGTCTTTGCCGAAGTACTCTGGGAAACGGAGCTTGTGGGACACCAACCCTGCGGTGGAGGTGAATCTCGTTGGTGGCGGCTGGTGCAACGAGCTGGGGTCGTTGAGGACTTTGCCGCCGGTTTCTAGCTTCCTGGTCTACAGGTGATTGACCGCCACTGAGAGACGGCTTTGATCATCCTTCACGAAGAGAACATCATCACGGACAGATGCAACGTCGCTCTTCACAGCTTTGATCTTCGATAGGAGGTGCTTGAGAGAGGCAGTGAGATCCTTGAGGCCTTGTTCGCCACCCCAGCCATGCCTAAATTGGAATGTGCGTTCGTTGCCTGGTCCGGAACCAAAACTGGCCTGGCTTGGCCTGTTCCCCCTCTCGATGGCCCGGATAGGAACCCCACCTCCTACCCTCGGGATCGGAACTAGAGGCGATGACTCGAGCTCAAAAAAGAGAGAAAAAAAAGAGGCGACGACACGAGCAGCCGAGCACCGAGGACCAGAGGCAATGACGTGAGCACCGAGCACCAGAGGCGACGACGGGGCTGCGCGAGGCGACGGTGACCCTACGTCCTTCCCCTTCCTCGTCCTTCTCGCCGGTGATCCCCTCGCTCTCGCCTTCATCCTCGTCTTCTCTCCCTCCACTAGGTTTCTTGGATCTTGGATGGCGAGCACGATGGTACAGTTCTAGTTGAGATGCGCGGTGTGGGTACACTGGATGGTCTAGCTCAGTTCTGTCAAGATTCTTGTTCTTGGCTCTCTTCTTGCCCTTGGTTCGGGATTCGTTTGGGCAGGGCTGTGCCTGACTGCCTGCGGCTGCGGCCTGAGTGGCTGAGTGCCCTAGTCTGATTCTCATCCACCATCCACCGCAACACACAACAGAGCGGCTCCGGCTGTCTGAATTTGTACTGCCCGTATGTATGTTGCTCCTGCCTCCTGGTCACTCTATCGCCAAAAAGGATGCAGTGGCATCCATGCCATTGCCACCATCTGATACTCTGACTGATATCACAGCACGAGCTATCAAGAATCAGGATGCCGTAAGTCACTTCAACATAACTGCTAACATCTCTTAAAATGTCAAATACTAGGTAAACTAAGTCATATCATGATTTTAACTTTAAGCTTCAAGTTCACATCCACATTTAGGTAAACTGCTAACTGACTGATTTTATTAAAGGCATAGAGCGTACTACGATTTATGCATATGCCTTACTACGATTTATGCATTATCTATTTATCTTTGACATTCTGAAGCTTGAGCCATGAAGCTAAATAACTAATAACTGACAAGCAGGTATGGTTGGCTCAGCAATGTGTTGTCATAAAGCTAGTATGCTAGCTCAGCGTGTCCTATCGTAAACCGGTATGTTGGGCAAGAGCATATCTTGCACATGAGTGTTTGCTTGTTTGGCATGCTTTTTAATTTTTGCCGAAGGATTTTTTTTTTTATAAGGTGCCGAAGGATACCTGCAAGTTTAAAAAGCATGTAAAACTTTCAATAGCATGCTAGTTCTTATTTGGTGAAATCCTTCTCTTGACATCTAGCTGCAAACCTGGAACCAGTCAGATAAGAATAGTGATTTTTGATCCGCCTGTGCTAGGCCATAAACAGAGATAAGATTAAACTTAAAATCATCTTCTCTATGTCTAACCTTAAAATGAATAAAAAATCCCCTTCCTCAATTTGCAAAATGTCAAAAGAAAACAAATGAATACCTAGTAACATACCACCGGACTTGCCCCTAGGAGCCATACAATGCCATAGAAAATCTCTGCCAGCGCAAATATTATTCAAAGTGGATTGCGGAAAATTGGCTCTACCGGTTTCTGATAAGGCAATAAAATCTAGGTATTTTTCTTTTGTTAAATCTGACAAGAATCGATATATTTTACAGTTAGCAAACCCATTGCAATTCCAAAATAAGCCTTTCATCTAGACTGATTCTTGATTTTTTTTCTTCTTCTGATTAAGGCGATACATTCTTTTTTGTGATATAGGGGTTTGTAGACATAAAGGGTCACAAGCCCCATCACCTAGCCCTTCTGAAATTTCAGCACAAATTAGTTCAACGCTTATAGGTCTATATTATCCTCATTAGAACAAATCCTAGACACCTTATCCACTATAACTTTGTTTTCCTCCGTTAACTTTGAATTCTACATCTCTTAAAGACTTTAAAGAAAAGAAAAAAGTTTAGATAACCTCCGAACTATTGGCGCTGGAATACTTCACCCCCAACCTAAGAAACCGGATGTTTAACACTTTAAACTTTGCATTACCGTCTAATTTACCCCCTGAGTGGTTTGGGCAGGCGGTTTTGCTTATGTGGATAGCCACGCTGGTGCTTGGGCCCATCTGTCAGGCGGCCACTCTGCCATCTTCCTTTTCTTGCCCTCCTCGGCCTGCTTGAGCACCGCCACCACCACCTCCTGCACCGCCGTGTCGCCTCCCTCAGGCCCCGCGGCCAGCACTCCACGGGGAGGTCTCGAAGCAGCAGGACCGCGCGTCCTCCGCTTCGCCGTCTCTTTGTTGCCGCCCAGCAGGCAGGCTGCTGTAGCAGCAGCAGCTGGTCGGCGTGGCGTGAAGGTCAGGCGGCGGCGGCCTCGTGGCTCCAGGCGACGCCCAGCCACGCCTGGCCCTCGGCGGCCAGCTGCGGGAGCCTCTCCTCCAGCTCTGCGTTGCGGCAGCGCGGCGCGCGCTCCAGCTCCGTGGGCGCCACCACCGCCCAGCGTGCCGCCCGGCGTGCCTCTTGGAGCCCCGCAGCGCATCCTCTCGGTCTGCAGCATCCGGTACAGGAGCAGCGCCGCCATGCGCGCCTGGTTACGCACCGCCTCCAGGTCACGGTGCTCGTCCACGAGCTCCGGCCTCTCCGCGAACGACACCGACCGGTCGGGCTTCAGCTTCAGCGTTAGCACAAGGTCTGCGCGCGCTCTAGCTCGAGCACGTGCATCCACGCCGCACCCTGAGGAGGGCATAGTGTCGACGCTGCAACCCTCACCGGCAGCGATGCGGCCGCGGAGCTGCTGGATACGCTCGGTGGCGTGCGGTGCGCGCCCGGTGATCTCCCGAACCGGATGCCGCCCCCTGCGGCCGCCAGCTCGGGCCTGGCAGCTTGCTGTCCTGGGCGCGGCATCATGCAGAAGCTTGAGGTGGTCGAGGTCCTGGAGGCAGTCCGGCAGCGTGCCGACCGACTCGAGCAGGTCGGCGCGCGTGCAGCATCGGGATGAAGGCTGAGTCCAGTGCCAGCGGGCGGCTGCAGTCCGCGATGGCGTCCGCGGAGCACCCGTCGGCGGAATGTGGCGGTGCGGCCCGCGAGGCACGCCCGTGGCGAAGGGGTGTGGCAGCATGCTGCGGCGCGTGTCGAGCACCTTGTTGAAATGTCGGACGGCCTCACCGGGGAGGCCGGCGTCTACGCCACCACCGCCCCGCGGGCGCGAGAGGGGAGCTTCACGTGCGCGAGCAGCTGCGACATGGACTCCGCCTCGGACGGCTCCACGACTACATCCCTAGCTGTGCCAAGTCATGCTCGGGCGGCAGCGCCACCACCGCCACCTCGTCCTGCTCGTCTGCCTCTAGGACAGAGCTCCTGTCCCCGGACTGCGACTGCTTTGACGCCCCGGCGCCACCCGCTTCTGTGCTGCCTCGGCGTATCCGACCTCAAGCGCCGCCTCATCGCCAGCTTCTCCAGGGGAGCTCCAGCACCAAGCCCCCAGTGGAGGTACTTGGTGCTGGGCCAGGCTTGCTTCCACCTCGGCCTCATGGAGGACGCGGTGGTGCTTCTCAAACCGGCCGCCAGCTCGCGACCGCGGCGTTCCGCCGAGGGTGTGTGCTTGTCCGAGGACAGGTTCTCGCCGTTCAACCTGCTGACGCCAGCGCCGGTGCGGTGCGCTGCTCGGGGAGCTCGCGATGCGGTGATGCCAGCCGGCCGGCGGCGTCGCGGGACGACTGGAGGAGATGAGCACCCAGGCAGGCCCGCCCGTTAAGAGCCGAGCAGCGAGAGGGCTACGAGGAGCACGGTGAGGAGCGGGGAGAGTAAGGTGGCAGCAGCGGGGAAGAGGATTAGGGGTCCTGGGTGGTGGCGGTGCTGTTGAGGGTGGTGGCATCCATGGCGACGGCGTGGGGGAGGGAGGTGGGAAGAGAGACGGAAGAGGAGGAGGAGGAGGCATATTTCAGCCACGGTCTGCCTGACAGGTGGGCCATACGCCAGCGTGGCCACGGGTGCCAGCTTGGATAGCCACGTCGGCCAAAACCTCCCTGCAAAACCACCCAGGGGTAAATTAGACTGTTAAGAAAGTTTAAAGTGTTAAACATCCGGTTTTATAAGTTGGAAGGTGAGGTATTCCAGCGCCAATAGTTCGGGGGTTATCTAGACTTTTCCTTAAAAAAAAAGGAAATATCATGGTCATTGTGTCCTAGAACAACACCTAAAGATTTAGTTGTAACTACCAAATCTGAATCATCTCTAGAAATAAAAGAGCAAAGTTAGAGTTCTGTACCTTTGTCTGTCGAAGAGTCTAAGTTCTTGCGAGCCTTCAGCTTTGTTGCCTTCTCCAACGGATCTTGATCCGCGGTTGTTGCGCTCCTCTTACTATATCTCACAGGCGACACTGTCTCACCACTATGCACTTTGACTTTATTAAGAATCCTAGAGTCATTTTGTGGAGCCAACAACTTAGCCTTCCACTAGCCATTACCATTATCTGTCACCTCATTCTGAGAAAGCACAATTACTGGCTTATTACTTGATTTGACTATTTTGCTCTGCTGCACCAAAGAACCAGCACCTACGCACGGCTGTTAAATCGCAGCGGTAGCGGCCTTGTGCTGTCCCGCGGTTGGTAACTGATTAGCACTGCTATCTCCATCCTGTTCCCCAACTTTGCCATCCACATCCATGTTCTCAGCAATTTTTTCCCCAACAGGTTTTTCCCTAATTGGTTTTTCCTCATTAGGATTGTCACCATCCATGGTAGAGTCCATATCAATGATCTGTGGCTCACCATCGGGCATATTCTCCTCAACCCTGAACCGCAGCTCGTAGATATAATCCCCAATAACAACATCCACATCTGGGATGAGGTTAGGATCTAGCATGGCTAGTTTTATTCTTGATCTCCCAAAAAAACTTTGTGAATTTAGTGTCCACCGCTCTAGGAACACCTAGAATTGAACCAATGGCCCAAATAATAGGAAATTCCCTAAGCTCCTTTGGTAGACCCTAGATTGCACGCAAACCTTTTCAATCTCATACTTGTACATGTTATTTTCAACTCCCTTCTCAAAGCAAATTTTTTCTTTTACTGATTTTGTGTCCATGGTTCCCCAGTTCACCATAGTATAGTTTGTACTGAGCTGGAGGCTAAATACCCGCATACCACAGTTTATGATTTAGCTAGAGAGATCTCTGATCATACACCTCTTCTTTTTTTCCACGAATAATCCGTCTTCATCTTATCAACCTCAATTCAAATTTGAATCGGGTTGGTTGCTGAAGATGGCTTTTGTGAGATGGTGGGAGAGGTGTGGCAAAAGTACACTAGTCGAGGGATCACCTATTGAGAGATGGCAAGCTAAAATCAGAAGGCTCCGTCAATATCTCAGAGCTTAGGCAAAAAATGTGAGTGGTGCTTATAAGAAAGAAAAAGTCGACCATTCTGAATAAACTAGATGAATTGGATAAGAAGGCAGAGTCGGCTATGCTAAATGACGATGAAAGGGGTTTAAATTATGTGCTTAATGAAAGGCTTGCTAAGCTGCTTCGGGAGAAGGAACTCAAATGGTACCAAAGGGCTAAAGTTAAACATCTGTTAGAAGGTGATGCCAATACAAAGTGCTATCATCTGTTATCGAATGGAAGACATAGGAAAACTCGTATTTTCCAGTTAGAGAACGGGAACGATATAATAAGTGGTGATGCTCAACTCAAAGAGCATATTACCAATTATTATAAAAACCTATTTGGTCCGTCGGAGAATTCTCTTATTACTCTAGATGAGACTCAGACAGTGGACATTCCTCAGGTGTCCGACCAGGAAAATGAGTTTTTGACAGATGACCTCACAAGAGGAGGTGACGGCTGCCATTTTCTAGATAGAACATAACAAGGCACCTGGTCCGGATGGTTTTTTTCCAGAGTTTTATCAGGTATTCTAGAATGTAATAAAGGATGATCTGATGGCTCTGTTAAGGGATTTCCATCAGGAATCTCTACCCCTCAATTGTCTAAATTTTGGAAACATAATTTTGCTGCCTAAAAAGAAGGATCTTGAAAGTGATTCAGCAATATAGGCATATATGTTTGTTAAATGTCTCTTTCAAGATCTTCACTAAGGTCGCAACAAATAGATTAACTGCCATAGCTCAAAAGATAATTAGGCCAACTCAGACAGCCTTTCTTCCAGGAAGAAATATAATGGAGGGCGCAGTCATAGTTCACGAAACGTTGCATGAGCTTCATACGCGAAAACAGGATGGGGTTATCTTTAAAATAAACTTCGAAAAGGCATATGACAAGGTTAAGTGGAGTTTTTTTACAACAAACATTACGGATGAAAGGATTTTCACAGAAATGGTGCACATGGGTCGAAAAATTCCCGCAGGGGGCAACGTAAATATTAAGGTTAATGATCAATTAGGTTTCTACTTTCAAACATGTAAAGGCTTATGGCAAGGTGACCCCATGTCCCCAATACTATTTAATATAGTTGCGGACATGCTGGCCAAACTGATTGCTAGAGCTAAGGAAGTAGGACAGATGGAAGGGTTCATCCCTCGACTAATTCAAGATGGCCTGTGTATCCTTCGGTATGCAGATGACACGGTCATTTTCATGAGCCACGATGTTGAAAAAGGCGGTAAATATGAAATTGTTGGTTACAACATTTGAACAACTATCGGGGCTTAAAATAAACTTCCACAGAAGCAAAATTTTTTATTTTGGCAACGCTAAAGATCATGAAGAGTTTTATTCGCAGCTCTTCGGCTGTGAGATTGGTAAGTATCCATTCTGTTATCTTGGTTACCTATGCACGAGAAGAAAACTTAACAACAAAGACTGGAAAGTAATTCAGGACAGAATAGAAAAAGAGACTTAGTGGTTGGAAAGGCAAACTGCTGTCGGTGGGAGGGGCGTTTGGTTCTGATAAACTTGGTGCTTTCTAGTTTACCGATGTTCATGATGTCCTTTTTCGAACTGCAGAGAGGTGTGTTAGAAAAAATAGACTGTTTCAGATCGGCGTTTCTCTTGGCAAAATGACCAACATAAATGAAAATATAGACTAGCCAGATGGGAGATTTTGTGTCAACCCAAAGATCAGGGTGGTTTGGGTATAAAAAACCTGGATATACAGAATAAGTGCTTGCTAAGCAAATGGCTGTTCAAGTTATTGAATGAAGATGGAATGTGCAGGAATTATTGAGAAACAAATATATTAAAGATAAGACTCTAGGAAGTTGTGTCAAAAAAAACCAACATATTCTCATTTTTGAAAACGTTTAATGAATGTCAAGGAGTCATTTATGGGCTTAGGTTTTTTCCATGTCAAAGATGGGGCACAGACCAGGTTCTGGTTTGACAAGTGGTTGGGAAACAAACCACTTAAAGACAATTTTCCTTCGTTGTTTAGTATTATAAGAAGAAAACAAGATTCTGTGGCACAAGTACTTAGTTCATCTCCTCTAAATATTTTATTCCGATGAAATTTAGTGGGAGAGAACCTAAGGGATTGATACAGAATTATTGCTTCTTTACAGGATGTGAACTTACTGGATGTAAAAGACATCTTTGTGTGGAGCCTAGCCACATCGGGGAGTTTTTACGGTGAAGTCCATGTATACTGCGTTAATTAATAACAGGGGTTAGAATGTCACAAGATATTTAGAAAATTAAAGTACCAATGAAAATAAAGTTTTTACGTGGTATCTAAAAAAGGTGTAATCTTGACTAAGGATAGCTTAGCCCGTTGAAACTAGGATGGTGACAAGTAGTGCTGCTTTTGTCACTCTCTAGAAAAAAATACAACACCTTTTCTTAGATTATGTTTATGCCAAGTTTTTGTGTGGTGAGCTGTACATATACTTTTTAGAATTTCACCTCCCTGGGATTTGAATGACCTGTTCATTAGGTGGTCAAAAGTAGCAAACAAAAAGTATAACTTATTGTTATTAACTGCAACTTCTGCGCTCTGTTGGGCAATTTGGTTAATAAGAAGCGAGGTGGTTTTTGATAAATGCAGACCAAAATCTTTTTTGCAGGTTCTTTTCAGGGAAACTCACTGGCTTCGGCAGTGGGCAAAATTTCAGATGATCGACAGGATCAGCTGACTTTGGAGGCACAACATCTAAAGACGTCGGCTCTGCAGTTCTTCAGTTTCAGTGGATGGTTATCTTCAAGATTTATTGGTTATATTTAGTCAAAACTTTATCTTTGTTTTGATTGCTCGTTCGGTGGCTGTAAATTTGTATTTTGCAGTCCTAGTATGTGCCCATGGGCGAAACTTTATAATAATTGGTCTGATTCTATTAATTAATAGATGAAGCCGGATATAAACTATCATTTATCTAAAAAAGATCAATTCTATTATTACTTTTGGCCTCTTCGTCTGCCGGTTTTTTTATACTCAATTAGTTCGATGTGCTTGTTTGCCCTTGACTGCTGATCAACGAAATTTAGATAGGCTGTTTATTTGTTTCCCCTGAATATTTATTATGGAACAGCATCTATTGCACGGAGAGCCAAAGAAAAAAAAAATTTGGCAAGGAAAAGCAATCCACACGTGCATATATGAAATGAACTGATGGAACTGATAACCCAGCATCTGTATAGTCATAACCCAATTATTATTCCATGTTGCATCATAACGCATCGAAGATAGGATCAATCCCAAGCGCGCTCGCGCGCACACACAAAAGCAGAGCAAGAGGAATCAAACCAAAGCGTGAACACAGCACACACCAAACCGTGCAGACAAACCAAACCAACGAACCGGCACTGTGATGACCCGGCCCACTGCACTTATTCTGCGTGACAGAGAGGGGAGAGAGATTGAAGATCTCAACTCCTTGTAAATCACGCGTTGCTGCCGAGGACCTTCTCGATGGCCCGGAGAGCCTGGATAGCAACCTGGATGTAGTAGGTAATTGTCCCGGCGATAGGTGCAATGGGGTTGGCATTGATCTCCTGCTTAATGTCGTCGTCCACCGATGGCAGCGGCATGGTCGGATTGTTGTTGAAATTGATGGCCTGCTCGAGGTATGTGTTCATGCGTGGCGTTGCAAAGAGACGCATGTTCTCGATGTTGCCTCTCGCAGCGAAACGCCGGCGGTTGTGTGATATCTCCGACGAGTGCATAGGCACGGCCCTTCTTATTATAGAGCTCTGGCGTCCTCACAACCTCGATGAGTTGTTGCAGATCGGTCTTGAGCATGTTGATCATCGGGCTGGAGTGCTGAATAATGTCCTCTAGCGCATCCTGGGCCTCCACCAGCTTGTCAAGGGCGTCGTCCACATTCTTGCCGTCTGCCAGTGTCCTCGCCTCCACGATCATCCCCACGGTGTTAACACGGGCCATCTCTGCCTCCACCTCCGGTGGATCGACCCCCCTCTTGGTCGGCCGTGTCGGTGCGCTTGATGTCCACAATCTGAGGAGGTGCTTCAAATATCTTCCCAGCATGGCTGCGTGCATCATTCATTGATTATGTTATGTACGTAGTTCCATTATTCCATCGTGTGTGTATGTGTGTGTGTGTATTGCTAATTTTTTCCTTTGTCGTATCATACTTATACCTGTATGTGTGTGAGACCTCGAGGATTTCGATCGTAACCTCGTCCTTGACATCGGGGAGGAGGAGGTCGACGATGACCGTGCGCACTTCTCTGTTGTAGAGGTCGTTGAAGGTGATGGTCACTGAGTCAGTGTTGGCACCCTGCTTCTTTGGATAGCTCCCGGCGGTCACATTCTGTATTGCCGACTGGTCCTCGATGGCCGCCACAGTGAGTGTGAGGTCCTGAACGATGACAGTGAGCAGGCCTGCGAGGCACTGGGAGAATGCCAGGCTCAGGTCGCCGGTGTCCAGGACCACGGAGAACGTCCCGCCCGAGCTGTTTCTCGCCACCTCGTAGAGCACCTACATACAATACATACACACAGACGCAGAAATTTTCTTAATTGACAATATGACCAGGTTTATGCTGAGCTGACGCAACTGACGTGTAAACCTAGTGGACTGAAAGAAGAAAATTGTAGGCGACTGAAATAATAAAATTACGCAATGAAAAGGAAAAAAAAATCTTACAAAGGAATGGGACGGCTTGCTTACCTTTGGGTCGTGCCGTTCACCATAGCCGAAGGTGTAGACGGGGACTTCGCCGATGGTGACCTCGGCAGCGTCACCGCCCCTGTTCTGCTTGCCGTCGGACATAAGCATGATGCCGATGTCACGGCTGCCGGTGATCCTCCGGTCTGCCAGAACCTTGAGCCCGGTCTCCAGTCCATCCTTGATGTTGGTGCGACCCAAGGCGTCCAGGCTGTCGACGAGGGACTGCAGCTCCTCCTGGGAGGCCTTGGTGATCTGCCGCAGCGGACACAACCTGTGGGCATCCTCGGAGAAGGCGACAACGCACATGCGGTCGACGGTGCTGAGCTTCTTGATGACAAACTTCACGGCAGTCTTCATAGCTTCTAACTTCGTCCCCTTCATGCTTTCGCTCGTGTCCAGAACTACCACCAGGTCTAGCCCCGGCCTGAAACTAGACTCGCCGCCGGTAAGCTCCAGCATTACACTCTGAATGTTCTGCGAGAGCGGCGCCTTCTCATTCAGGATGGGTTTTACCATTACCTTCCCCGGCAAGCCTGTGATCGTCTCCCCTGCTGCCAAGCACCATGCAAATTGCAGATTGACGCATCATCAGATCAGGCGTAAGGTTTGTCAAGTTGTGCATATGTATTATTTACTAAATGCCTTTATATACCATGCACATACTTCGTAATATTTTCTGAGATAAAGCAGAAACATATACAGTGCATTATCTATACCGCACACAAGCATATTATTATGTATTTTGCTTCATGTTTTCCTTCCCAAGCGGATGCATTAGATTCTAAGTATTGGTTCATTTGTTTCCATAGTTGTTCCTAGTTTTAATGTGTGTGTGTGTGTGTGTGTGTGGAGAGTATACTCTGTAGCCAGGCCAGTCGACTCGCCACCCAACCCGCCATTCCCCACCGAACCAGGACGCCAGGCTGGTACAGATGCATGCAAGCCGAGCCACTGCATGCTTGTACAGACGGCACGTATTTACGTTTTGGCATTATTACGGCTAATTAATTAATCACGATCCGGTGTTACCGCTAATTAATAACGGGCGATTTCTAGTTTCATCGATTCACCAATAGAATATGCACCTTGTGATTACGAGAAGGCGTCAACAGCTATGTGCAGTTACGTTGTTACCAGAATACATATACAAGAAAAAAAGTAGCTATAGCAATGAGATTAATTTACCAAAACAAAATAGTAAAGATAATCTGAATATACGATTACCATAGTTAGCACCGGGAGTTACCACAATTTGTTATCACCATGATACGAGGAACCAGTTATCGTAACAAATAAACAATTTTACCATAAATTAATCATGATAATTCAAATAGCTTGGAACAATAATTGGCTGCCCCTGCCCAGATTCCCTGCCCAGATTTATGAAGCTAGTTACTATAATATATATGGCCATGCATGCAAGCGTGTATAGGTGGGTTATACATGAAGCTGGTTTATACTAGTGTAAACATGCAAGTGTTACGCGAACAATAAAAGGAAATACGAGAATAATTAGGAAGTTACGATATAATAGAGTAAACAATATAATAGGCACTAGCTGGCTTGCGTATGAATTACAATAAATTGAATTACGAAAATGCAAGTGTACATTTAATTTAGGCGTCCATGCAAAGGGTAGATAAGTGTACATGTACGTGTTACGAGAATGCAAAGTGCACTAGACGTTCCACCAATGCTTGCAAATAAACTATGGTAATTACCATAATTCATATATTGCTTGAAATGTAGTTACGAGTATTTAGTTACTATAATGATAACACAAATGTGCCATGACACATTTACGATAATTAGAAATGGGGGAGCCACAGGGAGACCGCCGTTCGGAGCGTGGGGGGGAAGCCGGTGCTAATCAAATCCTAAAAAATTATATGTACAGGTAAGAAATAATCAAATCAAATCCTGATCCTGCTAATTGATGGCCTCAAGTCGAATGAGTAGTAGCAATTTCTGCACCTGCTGCACAGGTGGATCGAGATGCCTCCACTGGCTTGTCTCTCTCCAACACAGAAACGCAAATAGTTGAGCAAGGATGGATGGTGCTGCTGCCCACCGGGCGGTGGATATGGATGGCGTCGTCCGACCAAGGTGACAACCGGAACCAGGACATCGCCGGTGGAGGCAGGACAGTCACCAGCGCCCAGCGGTGAAGCAGCATGGCTGATGCCTTCTGCAGGCTGTCGAGGGCAGCGCACCACAGCACGGAGCAACGGAAAGGGAATTTTGCGTAATGATTTTTACGGGCATAAAGGCAGCGGCTGATTTAGGGGAATCCGGCAGTTATGGGAAAATCGAGCCAAGCCAAGCGTTGGACTCAACAACGGTATTGGTGCGCTTATCTGGGTCGGATTGGTCGTTTGGGTCCGGCTACAGAATATGCATGGCATTTTGTGGATGAAAATCTGACGTATGGCCGGCATTCATCATGACAAAGAAATTCAGTGTTAAAACAGTAGATCAAAATCTAGGACTGTTGCATGATATAGTATATAAAAATAAATTGAATAGAAACCTAAATGTATAAAGTGCAGATGAATCATATATACGCGAAGCCAATATCCGAATGGACCTGAGTCGGGAGGAGCAATGGGTTCATCATCGTCGTAGCGCATCGTGAGATCACAAAAATGCTAAGCTGTGCCTTTCCTGAGTACTCCACCTAGCAGTGACGCCTTGGTCTCATACTAGTTCCATCCACCCCATGTTATATAGAGATCAGACAAGACGACACCTGCGCTGCTTTATCCTATTTTTGCCCCTGGAACCTTTGGCACTGCCGGTGCTATACCATGATTTCTATGCTTTAATGGTATGATGTATGACTCTAATATTCCATTCATAAATGTATTATGTCTAGAACATTGACATTATCTCCAAATGTAATTTCAACCATAATTTTTATATTATTACGAGGTGATAAATACAGTGCTATCATACAGTGAAAATGTTTTGCACTGAGAAGATATTTTCATGCTGAGCTAGAGTGGACATTGGCATCATCAACAAGTTATATGCATCATATACGTGTTGGTGGTCAAGTGGCGCAAGAAAATGACAAGCGATAAACGCGGAGAAGAAAGCGGGCCGCGTGAGCCGCGGGCCAGTATGTTTAGTCGGGTCCTAGCCGGGTCCTAGAATAGGCTTAGCCGGCTCAAACCCCCAAGTCGGCAAGGCCGGGTTCTAAAGCCGGCTATGCCAACTCCCCCATTTGGCCAGCTGAAACAGCCCGTGGAAGTTGGCTTAGCCGGGTCCCAAACAGGCTAAGCTAACTCACCCTGTAAAGTCCAAATCGATTCAATTCCAAATCGGTTTTTGACATGTTTTGATGTGGGAAACTTAGAGAATGCATGTTAGACTTATTTTCTACTGGGATAAGAGCACCCCTATATATATGAGAGGATGAAAACCGATTGAGTTACCATCTATCCAAACGTCAAAAAATACATCTACAACCTCTCTTTTACCCTCTCTTCCCCTTTTCTTCTCTTCGTTCTTTGTCAATGCTGCATGGACAGTGGATAGACGATGAAGCTCTAGAGCGGCCAGGCTGGCTAGGGCAGCCCATAGCCACTACACGCCCTGACGGGGTCCCTCTCGGGTGTGTAGCGTTTCGGGTCTCAAGAGACCTCGCCAGCGTGTCTTACATATTGCGCTCCCAACGAGGCTCCTCTGGCGACATGTCTTGCGTATCATGCTCATCGCAGGAGGCACAAGGTTCGGGTACGGACAGACCCTAGACGCTGGCCGACCTGAAAGTCGGGTTGCTCTACATTGAGCGATCTAGCTCCTAATTAAGCTTCAACACACTTTTTGGTGATTCCGCTGGGGAACGATTGGTTCGGCTATCTCCTATAGCCGATCTTGCTAACCTAGCTGTTGACGGTGGATAACGTCAACCTTCAGTAGAACTTTAGACATAAAAGGATACATGAATACACACTAGTCTAGGGTTTTAACTGACAATTTTCACGAGTTTTGCATATTCTATATTTTCCAGGGACTATTCCAGAAAAGCTTAAAAGAGGGATTAGAGTGCATAATAATCATGAAACTTATCCGCCACGGGAAAGATAACCATCGAGATGTGGGAAGGATCTAGAAGACACTAGAAGCAACGGGACCCAGCGAAGCCGCCCGGTGGTGGGGCCGGCCCACCAACTGCCCGGCCGCCCCCAAGTTAGGGTTTCGGCCCCTCCTTCTGGAAGCTTCTTCCACCGCCTATGAGGAGTCATCTCGGCCCTTGGTTAAGTCGGTTTGATCCTGCGGCGCACGTTCATCCCACCGGGCTATAAATAAAGGGGCAGACCCCCCTCCCTGGAGGCATCAAGTCATTTGGAGATCAAGCCATCAAGAGCCTTCTCTAGTTCATCAGAGCCTCTCTAGTTCATAGCTATAGCCTAGTTAGATTAGAAGTAGAAGAGTTCTAGTTCTTCAACAGGGACAGGAGCCCCATGCCGGCTCCTGAGCGGAGTTCGGTATAGTTCTAGTTCTTTTCTCTTATTGTATTCAACATTATGATTTGAGAAATATTGTTCTTAATCTTATATATGTTCTTAATTGCAATAGTCATTGTCTGCTTTGATTATATGTTTAGCATAGTTAGTTTGATTATATTGAATTTATGTAATTGCTCGTATAGCGTTCATCCAGAGATATCGTGGGTGAATGATTGGCAGTATGTAGACGTGGTGTTTAGATATCTTGCTTATCTGCGCGAGTGCACCCCGATGTGCCGGGACGTGTGGTAGTCCGCGTAGGTGACAGCTACGTTGGTTTCTCTCTGTAGTCCACTCTCTGTACGTAGGACTAGCATGGGCACGGTCGTGAAGTTGGATGATGACTCTGTTTCACATCCTTTCTAGTTGATGCCTCTTTACATGTGATCATGATATAGGATTAACTTAACAATAATTGCTAGATGTAATTGCACTAATTAGAGTATTCATTGATGTAGTTATTGAATTACCTTAGTCTTTATTTTTGAGTTTATCCATTGGCTAGCTATTACTATGACTAGAAGAGCTCTCGATGTTTATATATTTATGATGACCGATCATTATCTATCATATATCTTTTATCACGTGACTTATCCCTACTATGAGTAGGATTCTAGTTATGGTTTACTTTTTATATTAATAGTATAAGTTGACATTAATAGTGTAAGTTATAGATATAAGTCTTACATAGACCTTCCCAGTGGTATAAATATAAATCAACAACCTGGAAGAACTCCCTAGGTAAAATGCTACAATGGTATAATTATCTGTCCGCTTGGAGAACCGTTCTTAGTTTATATTCTTAGTTTGTATTTCTGCCTAGTCATATTGATTGATACATATATATATATATAAACCTATATTTATCCTTAGCATATACAATTAGGGATGACAACCTAGTTTATGCTTAGGGATGTGGGTGAGAGATAAGTGGCTAGTTGTTAATGACAAGTTAATTTCATACCATGTGTTTCTAATTTCGTTAATTAGTAATGACGTTAGAAATACCAACACTAGCCAATTTATTAGTTTCGATCTATCTTGTGTTTCTCATTACTATTGCATCTAGCCCAAAAGGCTGATAGTCTTGATCTCTTCTATTATGATGTGGAGCAACGGTCGGAACGGCGAGTTCACCGATCCGATGGGTCAGGAGAGCATTGTCAAGTCTACAACCATAGCTGAGGTAAAGGCACATGGGATTATTGTTGATATCTCATAGCGTCATTAGAAAACAACGCTACAAGATATATGGTATGATTAACTTGTCTTTAGCAACTAGTCATTTATCTCTTACCTTTACTCCTGAGCATGGAACTAGGTTGTCATCCCTAATTATATAGCTAGGAATAAATGATAGTACTAAATCTTATCATTTTATGTGACTAGGCAGAAATAATAAAGATGAATATAAACTAAGAATAATTCTGCAAGCGGACAGATAATTATACCATTATAGTATTTTACCTAGAGTATTACCAGGTTGTCATTTTATGTTTTACGACTGAAAAGGTATGGCTAAACTAGTAATCTATAGTATTGATAACACTCATATGCAGTGAATAAGAGATGTAGCCAATGTTAAACTCTCCTCAAAACAGGAATATGTCACAAGATAAAAGATAGATAAATGACAAATAAAATCAGTCATCACTAATAAAATACTACTAATTCACTCTGAGCAATCTAGCATGTTAACGTTGTCTAACCCAAATATAGAGAAATAACTCTAATATATTCTAGATACAGTCAAAACTATTCCACTTAGTGCAAGTATGTCTAATAATCTTCATTAAGTAATACTACTATAATTTCCAAACACAACAGAGCCATAAATAGGAAAAGATGAGTACAGGAACTTCATGTATACAAATATACTCTTAACCTGACAATCCCACTCTACTAAACCACTGTACGGAGGAAGGCCTACAAAGAACTCAATGGATCTATCACATTCACGATCTACCTCACGACCCGGCACAACTGGGGATATTCGCAGATAAGCTATGCATCTAGGCACCATGCCTACATATAACCTAACACTCACCATACAATTAAATAGATGAGTGCTATACAAACATATGCATGAATATAATAGCAAACTAACTATACTAGACATATTAAAGTAGACAATGAACAATGCAATCAAGAATATAATAATGAAGAACAATGTTGCTAGTAATAATCATACAAATGTAGATATTACAATAAGAAAGAAGAGAACTTAAAAACTATACTGAACTCTTCTCTTCTTGACAACTTCAGAAATCCAAGAATGATAAAGAACTTGACTCCCTCTAATCTAGATCTAACTAGGCTAAACTATGAACTAGAAAGGCTCTGGATGAACTAGGGCTTCTTGGCTCTGGATGACTTGATCTTCAACTTTGGCCCTGTATTTATAGCCCGGTGGGATGCATGTCGTCCATTGGATTAAACCGATCTTACGTAGGGCTAACATTAATCCTTAAAGGCGGTGGAAGGTGCTCGCGGAGGGTGACAGGTGGAACCCACTGGGGCAGCTTCTAGGGTTCGGTGGCGTATTCTTGAGTTGCAGATAATTCTGGGATATATTTTGATAATTAAGTCCTTTTCCACCACTTTCTAGAATAGTCTCTAGAAATTAATAAATTATCAAAACTCGTAGAAATTGTCAGATAAAGCCTTCTAGATATTCATGTGTTTCTCATGTCTATTGACCTATTAAAATTTGACGTTATCCACCGTCAACAACTCCCTTCAAGCTTACCTTTTGCTAGTCCTTTAGCAAAACCTACTGATAAACATAGATCAGAAGTTGCTACAATGCTTTTACTCCTCAAAAGTACATATGCTTTCAAACAGAATTCTCCTCTGAAATTAGACAAAACTGTTCTAACTTTCAAACTTACCCATATTACCTTTAACTATGGAGCTTCTGCCTTCACTTGGGTTTTGATCAATTGAAAGATAGAACAATCAAGTCAAGTACTATGTCTCAAATTCTTCACTCAACTAATATTCTAGAGTTTTTGCAAGTTTTCAAAATAAAACTCAGAGCTTAATTGTATGACACCCTCAAATCTCTCAAAATATATAGAATTTATGGATCTCACTTTAAGGCATTAATGATATTATGCCTTCCTATAAGGATGAACATACTTGCAATTCATATATTGTAAAGTCAAACAATGGATCCATAGAGAATCAAGTCATACAATCAAACCAAGATGTGCATGTGCATGATCTATAGTGGATAGGTGTATATATAGTGACTAATTCTAATTCTACTTTTGCTCTTTAGAAATAAATCTCTCTTCCTTCTTAAGCTTTAAAACTTTCGCTGGAAGACATCTCTTTTTTACTTAGGGAGGCGGGCATCTAAGTACCCATTGTTTTAATTATTTGGACACTTATTCTTTTTCTTTTACCCCCTTTTCTTTCTTCTTTTTTCAATACTCTTGCGTAGCCACATCCATCCTTTGAATACAATAATAATTGGAGAGATAACACTAAGAACTTTAAGCATTAACAGGGGCTGCCCTATGGGTATATTTTTAGATGTTCACTCTCAGTGTAGGAGAAAAATAATTTTTAAGGTGGATGTGGATGAAAATAGAAAATGGTTGCACTTACTTCCAGTGTAAGAGTAATGCATATATAGTGGAGTGTATGTGTGACCTTGATTTTAAAAACATGACAAGACTCTTGTAAGGTATACAACAAAGGTTGACTAAACTCAATGCAAAGCAAGCAGCGTGAATGAGAAAAGGTCTTCCTACTCTAAATATATATCATACATGGCTTTGGTAGGAATTCAACTTTGTCATACAAGAGCTCATCATGTAAGGTTTTGAGTTTTCAAAAGATAAATCTCCAGAACTTAGCATCACTAGGAATAAGATAAATAGTAACTCAGACTTTTTTATATCATATCCCTCAATCACCTAGACTTAGCTCAAGCATATGACTCCACAAGTTTCAGGTTCAAAGTAAATTCTTATATCAAAGCAGTAGTATCCAAAACTCAGAAGAACTTAAGGTTGAAAACTAGGTACTTGAAAGGAATAAAGCAACTATTTATCATCTCCGGGATAAAACTCTATTGTTCATAATTGATTCTAGGCACACTCTATCGGAAGACTTCTTTTTATTGGTTCTCAAATTTTATGGACTCACAAAAGACTTTACAGACATGGATCTTCATGTGCCCACATATTTTTGGTATTTTATGACTATAAGACAGACTCAATAAATCACTTAAGTATAGTTACCTAATAACTAGGGGATGCTCCCCCATAAGCTAGATGTTTGCTATGATTAATTACTGAATGATCTGTAGAGCAAGCTTACCAGTGGTAACCCACTGATTGTTCTCACTCCTCAGCCATAGTGTTATCTTACAAAATTACACTCCAATAAGAAAACCAAACTCGAGGCTCGAATTCATGATAAGGGGTTAGCGGTCAGGCAAATGAGTGGTTGATTATCTTTATAAGCAAATGTAAACTTTCAAATTCTAGCAGGATTCTTGTTCTTTGCTTTTTAAGCTTTTCTATTTTTAGCATGCAAAAGAATAAGTAGATAATATATTTTTGTGCCACCATAGTAAATATCATTACGGGATTACCATAAGTCTATTCACATGGGGCTTTTAGAGTTTTATGATCACGATAAATAAAGTAATATGGATTTTTATATTCTTTTTAGAATGCAAAAAGATAAATATGCTAAAGTAAAAGTACTTCATAGATAACTACCATTATTACCTTATGGCAAGGGTGTGGAATTTAAAGTCTATTGACAGGACTAGATAGGAAGGAGTACTTACTTGTCGGATTCATCGTCTGAGGAAGCCTCAGTCAATTCTCCGTCTTGTAGTGGTGTTTCTTTATTCTCCTCCAAATATCTCTGATTTTGTTCTCTTATTTCTTCTGCTTCTTATTTTACAATCTATTCCATTCTTTCAGCTTCTTTGTCCCACTCGTTCCAGCGAGATTCTTTCACTATTCCTTGATCATTCTTCTCGGTTCTGTCTGGATCATTGAATCAGTCCTTGTACCTTGAGTCTTCTCCAGGATAGTTCTCCCATTCTTCCTTCAATGGCTGGGTTGCCTGACAGCGGGATCGACGTCTTCTCCTATTGCGTAGCCTCTTGGGCAGTTCATTATCGGTATAACTATTGAAATTGCAACATCTTTCCAACGGGTAAGTGGAAGTGGACTTGTCTGGATCCAATGTAGATGATCGCATCAGTAGTGTTGAGGAATGGTTGTCCCAAAATGATTAGCATATCATCATCTTCCTGCATGTTAAGAACCAAGAAATCTGCAGATATATAATGATCCTTAATCTTTACTGTGATGTTCTTTACTATGCCTTCAGGGAATCTTGTTCATAGGTCCACCATCTTTGACATTACGTTGACCCCTGATCCAGTGTCATAGAAGATCTTAGGAAAACTATTTGTTTGATTGTGCATTCAATGGTTGGGACTCCTGGATCTTCCTTCTTGATGATGTATGATGGAGCTAGCAGATAGTCATGCTCAGTGTTGACAGAATTGATCGGTTGGATTTTGTCTCTTCAGGAATCTTGCTAAGCTTGTTCTTCCTTAATCTTCTGTTGTTGTTCTTCTTCTTCTTAGGTTCAGTTGGTTGTTGAGTTTAGTTGTAAGGCTTTTACGGGAATGCGGGAGCTGTGAGGATGTAGTTCTTGAATGAAAACTTCTCCTTCTTGTCCTTGATGGAAAAGACAATCTTGGCATGCTCCGCATAGATGATAGCTTTTGTTGTGCATAAGAATGGTCGGCCCGGGTGCTCTTTCATCTCCTTCTATCTCTATAACCACAAAGTCAACTGGGACATATGGTTGTCCCACATGAACAATAGCTTCTTCCAGTACTCCCTCGGGGTAGCAAATGGACTGATCTGCAAGCTGCAAACGGATATTTGTGTACAACAAAGGATCTCCTAAAATCTTCTCATAAATTACCTTGGGCATAATGTTGACACTTGCACTGAAATTACAGATAGCTTCTGTAAAAGTGTGACATCCTATTGAGATAGGAATGACAGGCCTTCTAGGATCACCTTTCTTCTCTGGGAGTGAGTGGTCAATCCACTTCACATCTGCTGGCTGAGTGTAGCAGTGACCTGCATTGTGAATATCGACAAGATTTGCAGTTTCTAGATCTTCCGACTGGCCTAAAACCTTACCTTTTTCCATCGGAGGAACAGCAGATACCAGCTGAGCTAATTGTGATTCTAACATTTTATTGAAACTGTGTTGGTTTTTAATAGCAGAAGCAAAGGTATCCATTCTAATGTTTATATTTTCTCAAGCTTTATCATTTGAGGTTATCTTTTTAAACATTTGGTCCAATAATTTAGATTGACCAGCAACTAGATCTCTCAAAAGTGGTAAATTGTAATTGCTATAGTTATTGTTACTCTTTGTCGTGGTTGCTGATTCCATCCTTGATTTGAGACTGGTTCCATCCTTGACCTTGTTGAGGACGATAGTTGATATTATTGTTGATGTAGTTCACATCCTCTTGGAGTTCAGGGCAGCTGATTGCTGAATGCCCTGTATTTCCACATTCTTCATAGGTCATATAGGAATCGTTAATGTGCATGACTTCTTTCTTCTCAATGTCTCTGCACTCAAGTTTCTTCATGATCAAGTCTAGCTTAGCAGTGACTTATCAACTTCTTTGAGATGATATATGCCTCCTTCTCTCTTGTGAGGTTGAATGCGCTCTTCATTCTAGCTCTGGTTTGAGACCATCTTCTCAATGAGTGCTGTTGCATCGGCGAGCTTAAGTGATAAGAAAGCTTCTCCAGCCGTAGCATCCATGGATTCATGGGTTCTAGTGACTAGTCTATGATAGAAAGTCTGCATCAGTAGCCAGTTCTCCATTCCATGATGAGGATATTCTGCAGTGTAGTCCATGATAGAAAGTCTGCATCAGTAGCCAGTTCTCCATTCCATGATGAGAATATTCTGCAATGTAATCTTAAAAGTGTTCCTATGCCTCAGTGAACGATTCATCATATTGTTTGTTGAAAGCTTAAAATCTTCCCCCCAAAGCAGAGCATTGGTATTGCTGTAGGAAAGAACTTGGCTAGGAAAGCGATGAGAGCATCAGTCCTATATAGTGCTGGTAGTTTTATTCGCATAGAACCACTGTTTTGCTTTCCCCAAAAGTAAAAATAGGAAAAGGCAAAGTATAATAGCATCTCTTGGTATGTCCTTGATTGTGAAGGTGTTGTATATCTCTAAAAAGTGTTGTAAGTGTGCACTTGCATCTTTATGAGCCTTTCCACAAAACTGACTGGCTGCACCATGGTGATAAGCGCAGGCTTCAGCTCAAATCTATTATCTCCAATGTTGACATTGGGTCTAGTATGGATGTTGGCAGTTGTTGGTGCAAAGAACTCGCGCAGCGTCTTCTCAGCCATAGCTTCAAACACTGGTGTCAAATCAGTTTCTAATTCTTCTCCTTTGGATGATGGAGCTTGCTCTCTCGAAGACTGAGCTTCAGTGGAGGGTGTTCTTGATGGTGATTCAAAAATGTCCCTCGTCCTTGCAAACTTTCTTCTTTGTAAAGGTTTCTTTAGATCTTTAGTGTAATTATCTGGGAGATCAAAACTGTTCATCATTACTCTGCATAAGATACATAAGTAGACAAAACAAGGATAAGTCTATTTGAGTTAGAGGTAAATTGGGTGATCAATCTTATTCATAATGCATATGTATTATCAATACTTCCTAAGTTCATTAACCTTCCCCGGCAATGGCGCCAAAAATGCTTGTTGACACTTCATAGCCTCATTAAAATAACAACGCTACAAGATGTATGGTACTGACTAACTTATCTTTAGCAACTAGCCACTTATCTCTTGCCTTTACTTCTGAGCATAGAACTAGGTTGTTATCCCTAATTATATAGTTAGGAATAAATAATGGTACTAAATCTTATCATTTTATGTGACTAGGCAGAAATAATAAAGATGAATATAAACTAAGAATGATTCTGCAAGTGGACATATAATTATACCATTGTAGCATTTTACCTAGAGTATTATCAGATTATCATTTATATTTTACCACTGAGAAAGTATGGCTAAACTAATAATCTGAATAAGAGATGTAGCCAATGTTAAACTCTCCTCAAAACAGAAATATTTCACAAGATAAAAGATAGATAAATGATAAATAAGATCAGTCATCACTAATAAAATACTACTAATTCACTCAGAGCAATCTAGCATGTTAATGTTGTCTAACCCAAATATAGAGAAAGAACTCCTATATATTCTAGCTATAGTCAAAGCTACTCCATTTAGTTTAAGTATGTCTAACAATCATTCTTAAGTAATACTACTATAATTCCCAAACACAACGGAGCCATGAACAGAAAAAGATGAGTACAGAAACCTCATATATACGAATATACTCTTAACCTAACAATCCCACTCTACCAAACCACTGTATGGGGGAAGGTCTACACAGGACTCGATGGATCTGTCACATCCATGATCTACCTCACGACCTGGCACAATTGAGGATATTCACAAATAAGCTATGCATCTAGACACCATGCCTATATACAACCTACCACTCACCATACAATTGAATAGATGAGCGCTATATAAACATGTGCATGAATATAATAGCAAACTACTATACTAGATATATTAAAGTAGACAATAAATAATGCAATCAAGAACATAATAATGAAGAACAATGTTGCTAGTAATAATCGTACAAATACAGATATTACAATAAGAAAGAAGAGTGCTTAAGAACTATACCAAACTCTTTTTCTTCTTGACAACTTCAGGAATCCAAGAATGATGAAGAACTTGACTCCCTCTAATCTAGATCTAACTAGGCTACACTATGAACTAGAAAGGCTCTGGATGAACTAGGGCTTCTTGGCTCTGGATGACTTGATCTTCAATTGACTTGAATGAGGTATTGAATGAATTAGGGTTTCCCTGGGGGGTCTGGCCCTGTATTTATAGCTCGGTGGGATGCATGTCGTCTGTTGGATCAAACCGACCTTACGTAGGGCTAAGATTGATCCTCAAAGACGGTGCAAGGTGCTCGCGGAGAGTGAAGGTGGGACCCACTGGGGCAAGCCAGCCGGCCTGGCAAGTGGGGCTGGCCGGCCCCACCTGGTGGCGGCCCGCCTCTCGTTCGTTCCTGTGTCTTCTGGATGCTTCTAGAGTTCGGTGGAGTATTCTTGAGTTATAGATAATTTTAAGATATATTTTGATAATTAAGTCCTTTTTTATCGCTTTTTGGAATAGTCCCTAGAAATTAATAAATCACTAAAACTCATGGAAATTGTTAGATAAAACCCTAGCCTTCTAGATATTCATGTGTTTCTCATGTCTATTGACCTATTAAAAGTTGACGTTATTCACCATCAACAACTATTGAAGATTCTTCTCTTTTCATACTATGATTATGATTATATCTGAATTTGATAAGTTAGAGGAAAGAATGTTTAATGCTCCTATTGATACTTCACCTCATGTTGCACATGTTAGTAAATCAGCCTTGGCTTTTAGTCAACTTCAATATGAGAGGCCGTCTTCTTGTTATTTTGATCAGTATGGTAAGCATATTTTTAGGAAGCGATCTGAATTGGCCTCTTCGACATCCAAACCGATAAGGCCAATATAGAAGGGGTTAGCACTTCACTTCCTGCTGCTACATACATGCCCAATTCGGTTCATACCCCTTGAACCGATGATGGGACAATCGCCTTGCATGCTTCATTGCTTCATATTACAGTGTTGTCTGACTCTCCAAAGTCATCAAGCATGATTCCAATGCCTGGGGCTTCATGTGATGCCTCCCAAAAACGATTCTTAGAAATTTATTGATCAGTTTTGGAAATCAAAAAAGGCAAAATTAAACATGCAAGCTACGCATAATGGACATGCACATCCTTTACCTTACAAAAGACATTTTCCATGGCTAAAATTCTGATATAAATAATCCGATTGTCTTGATTTGGCGAACAAGCCAATTCTACTATTGGAAAAAATGTGATAATCGGTGAGCCCAAAAACCTAAGAAGGAAAGAAATTCTTAGATTGGGAGGTAGTGCTAGAAAAGTCCAATGGTAATTGGGAGAGCCTCAAGATCACTATCAAATCTTTCGGGCTCGGGGGGCAAGACCAAACTCCCATGGACAAGAGAAAATCAGCCACTAACACTACTGTTCAAAAAAGGTTGACTAGGCTGACTTTAAAAAGTCAGCCAAATTGATTCTAATCGGTGGACAAAAAATTAGCATAACCGATTTCTCAAATCGATCAAGCTAGCTACAAACAAAAAATGCAAAGACACATGCAAAGGTGGAGCATGGATTCCTTACCCATTAATACATCAAATTCCTCACCGTTGGATGATGCCTGTTAGTTTAGCTCACAATGAGCCACAGTATGTCCCTTATAGCCAAATGAGCTATGGCCAATTGAGCCGCAACAAGGAAGGACTGATTAAGCCAGTTTTGGATGAACCTACTAATCTGGTCCAACAAATAGGTAAGGCATTAGCAGAGCAAGTGCATGTGTTGAGGGACAAGGAAGTTCTCAGTAATCCCGTGGAAGAGGCCGATGAGCAATAACTATCAAAATCAGCTCCGTAGATGCCCCAGTGAAAGAAATTGAAGGATCAATTGTCGCTGACAATCTTGACCAATCTGATGCGTAGAAGGTATCAAAGGGTGCTGATGTTAATAATCATGAAGCCCAGAATAGCACAGCAGCCCCTGACAATTTCCAACCAACATAGTGTCCTTTAGGTTTGTCCAGAACACAAAAGCGCAAACTTCAGCGTGCTTGTTGCAAGAAGCTTAAGCAACATGGGCTAGAGAAGATGAGGGAAGAAATTTTCAATTCAATTCATCCAATTTTCCCTCAAGAAGCAAAAATTCAGTTCATGCACAAGCCCAGTTGGCTGAGCCAGTTCCTGAACTGGCTAAGCCAACTCCCCCTGCTCCTGTAGCACTATGTGGCCCATAACTGGGTAAGCCGACTCTAGAGTCGGCTAAGCTGGTTTCCTCAGGTCTATTGGCCTCCGGCGCATCTCCGAGTGATTTGGCCTCCGCTGTCATTGTTGATATTGTTCCTATTGATGTTGGGGAGCCTTCTGGAGATCAAGATGACTTTACACCTCAGAGTGCTATTTTTAGAAACCAGAAGACTCTAGGAATCACCTCAAGCCACTGCATGTGAAGGGCCGCATTAATAGCAGACTAGTCAACAACATGTTGGTGGATAGTGGAGCAATGGTGAATTTGATGAGGAGCTAATTAAAACCAAGAGAATAGCCATAGGTGTTGGAGGAGGAAAACCTATTCTAGCCAAGGGATCTGCTTTGATGAAGTTACCATCAGAGCAAAACATTGGCCACTGTCTTCTTCATTGCTGAGGTGCAAGGGAGCTACAGTTTGATTCTTAGGCATGATTGGATTCATGGCAATCGATGTGTGCCTTCTAGCTTACACCAGTTCCTCATTAAGTGGGTAGATAATGAAGTCAAGATTGTCCACACAGACTCATCGGCCTATGCCACGTCTGATACCCCTTTACTTGGAGGGTATGATGATATGATTTGCTTATCTGGGAGAGACCTTGCTGGTTTTGAGTTAGTAGAGTAGGCTTTGTTCCCTTTTCTCTAGAGCTGATTGATGATTGGCTCCATGTCATCATGTAGTGTGAATTCTATTTGGATAGGGGATTGCGTTGGTCAACCCATGTGAACAAATTGGTATTAGGATTGGGATTAGACCATGCCGACGTTCATAGGTCAAAACTTACAAGCCAATTATAAAGTTAATCATGCTTCTCAAAAATATCTATCAACACCAATTTAGTTCTTCGTGCATCTAAGAGTGGAGCTCCATTCACATTATATATTATTGTCGAAGAGGGTGTATCGGTGCTATGTTGATTTAAGAAGACAAAGGGAAAGGATTCATCTATGTTGGTTGATGTCTTCTTGATCCTAAGACAAAGGTATCCCCGTGTTTAAAAATTAAGCTTATCGATGTATTGTGCATGGGATGAATTGAGATATTAATTGATATAGTACATGCGTGATGGCTTGCCAGGCCGATGTTGCTAAGCACATGTTACGTCAGCCAATCCTTAGTAAAAGGATTAGCGAACTGACATACACATTAATTGACCCTAATTTGGCTTTTGAACCATTGAGTATTTTAAAAGGTCAAATCCTCATTAATTTTAATATTGAGCATGGAATTGATTTAGGAGATTACATCAATTACCTATTTTCTACAGCATGGAGGATTTATTTCAATTAATCGGCTTGCAAAGAAGGCCAAGGTGTTGGCACAATCATTATTTCTCACAATGGTGCTGTTTGAGATGTCAAGCCGGTTAAATTACATTTGCCGGCCGAATGTGAAATTTTCTTATTCGCTTGGCAATATTGCAATCCATGAAGGTAAAATATGCTGAAGCCTTTGGTGATAGGTGATGAGTTTTAATGATTGAAGGATCACTAGATGCTTATCTTGATACGTGCCTTGGTATCATTGCTTCTTTTGTCAAATTTGAAATTTGGCATGTTCCAAGGTGGAAAGCTATAAGGCAACATGTTAGCTCAACAAGCATCTGGCTATGACATTGATGGGTGTAATTTTCACATTAAAGAAAAGCCGGTGCAAGAAAAGTTTTCTTTTTTGTATGCAGGTACATTAGAACCGGCTCAGCCTGCTTCAGAGCCAGCTCAATCAGCTCGACCTACTTAGGAACTAGCTTAGCCAGGTCCCCCAACTGCCTCAGCCGACTCTTCTCTGGCCAGCACGGCCACCTCGTCTGAAAAACCCCAAAATTGGTCCAATCTAATCCCTAACAGTTTTGAAACCAATATTGGTGATTGGAGAGCTACCATATTGAGATATTTACGTGGTTCAAGTGCTAGAGTTGATAAAAGTGTTCGGGCGGAGTACATTCAAATATAT
>JADLZL010003537.1:0-81264 GCA_015844335.1 Chrysopogon serrulatus | reverse complement strand
CAACTCTAGGATTTCAGCGATGGGCGGCTCCGGCTCTGGCTAGGAGATGCATGCGGCCTCTGCGCCCGATGGCGGCGATGGCCCTGCGCTCGCCCCTCGCACCCAGCGGCACCCATGCCTGCGGCGTCGCACCGCGATGATCGGTCAAGCGAAGCGACCAAAGCACCAAAGGCCCCGCGGCCACCGCACGTTGGCGCTCGCGGCAGCAGCTTCACGCTTGTGGCGTTCAGGCCGCACCGCGGCCGACGGCCCTCTGCAATAAGGACCTCCCCGACGGAGGCACCTCCGACTCCTGCAGTGGCCCTGCTGCTCCCCGCCATGGCTAGCAGCAAAGACCCGACGGCCCCTAGCCGCAGCAGCAATCCGCCCACGGCCAGCGCTACCACGTCCAACGCCCTCGCGCGCCGTCCTGTGGCCATGCGCCGCGGACCTGCAGCCCTCGCGGCGGCGGGCTGATGTCCGATGTCTCGCTGCCACGGCCGGCTGGCCTGCATCGGTGGCTGGTTGCACTCCGGCAGCGGCGGCCGGTTGAACGGCGGCGGCAGCTGCGCTGCCGCTAGCTGGCCGAACAACGGCGACATCCTGACGGACGAGAGACCGAGTCGAGCGACGGTTTCCTGGAAATCGTCCGTCTCCCATGGGATGGATAAGGTTGTGCAATTTGCACAAACCCCCATATTTTCTGTAAATTATATTATAATCCAAATGGATTATTAATTGTATTACAGATTTATGTTTGAACCCTCAGGTTTTAACAGAACTGCTGTGTCATATATTTACCTCATGTAAATATTTATTTATGATGCAAATATTTACCCCATGTAAATAATTATTTTTTATGACCATGCGTCATATGAAATTTGCATCGTAATATGTATATTGTAGATGAGTTTACCACAGTAAATTCACATTTCAGTTTCAACTCTGAAAATTTGTACATTGTTCAAAGTGTTTGCCCAAGGCAATTCCCAATAACATGTACTCTTGTGTTGAATATATTGTTCAAAGTGTTTTCCTCTGACATTCCCAATAACAATATGTTCCACATTATTTTCTACGCAATTTAATTTATTGCAATTTATTTTCCATGCAATTTATTTTTGCATCCTTTCCTTTAATTAAGCCCATGTACTTTTTCAAGTTTCAAGCACTTAATTTATTTCATGCAAATAATTTATGTGATTACCTCATCATTTGTGTAATTATTCTAAAACTTTGCATATTGGCCATACACAAGGTAGTACCATAGTACTACTGCGGGATCTACACTATGTCATACATAGTGATTATCCTCAACGTGCATACCCAAAATCAAGTTTTAGAACCAATGACCTTCATCTTCATGGTGATAACTTTTGTTCTTTCTCAAAATTGGCCATACACAAGGTAGTACCATAGTACTACTGTGGGACTTGATCCTCAACGTGCATACCCAATTTTGAATGTAAACTACAAAGGGGTCTACACCTACATGTGATTGCCATAATTTATCTTTAGATTGGCCATACACAAGCTAGTATCTCAATACTATTGGAGGATCTACACTATGTCCCTCACTTAGTGACTATCCCCATGTGCTTATCCAATCTAAATATGAATTCAAAAGATTTACACCATTTGCATGTTTACTGTTAAAGTGATACTCATTATTTGAGGTCTACACCATGTTTTATAAGCATAGTGACTACCTCTAAGTTGAATCACCCAATAAGGTCTATGTCATGTTCCTAACATTGACTACCTTCAAAGTGTGATCAACCCATATGATTAGCATACACCCAAGGTAGTGGGATGACATCTACTGCACACATTGCACACATTGCACACATTGCAGACTATGCACCCCTATCATAAGGTCACCAACTTGGTTCACACCTTCAATGTGCTAATTTGCTAATACATAAAATTGAGACTATTTTTTGGCAATACATTTTATGCATACACAATGTTGTTAGTAGTGATTTTACATCACCTATCAAAAATAAGGTAAACACTACATGTGATTTGAGATTCATCTTGACATCATAATATTTGCATATGCCAATTCAAGACACATCTTGAATATGAAGTTATTTAAGTAACCATTTGCTTAAATAAGTAGCAATTTATAGTGCATAATTTTGGGACCCCTTTCTATCATATACAGAGTCTATGTTTTGGCAAAAAAAATTTACATCTTCTATTCCCACAGGAATGGATTCCAAAACATTAGCAGCGACTTTTGTCGCCTGTTCTTTATAGAATGGATAGTCTATGATCAAGTATCAACTTGAACACCAAATTTTGCATTTATTGCTATACAATTTACTCTTCAAGTAATTTATATATGATCAACTCATGATTGGACTTAGCTAATATTTTCAATTTGGATTGTTTCCATGCTCGCATTGGATGGAATTTACTTCCTTCACATGAGTGCTAAGATATCAACAATATCACTAGGGGCATATGGCATCACCGCAGTTATTGCTCAACCCCAACCAAATGCTCAATCCATTCTGGATATTGCCACACTTGTATTTTTGCATTTTTATACAACTCTAACACTTGAATTTCTACAAATTCGTGTGTTCAAAGGAGTGGCATCCATCTACCTTTTGCAAGTTCCCTATTGGGAATTCAACAAAGGATGTGATATTGCCTAAATCATAAACGATTGTTCACTCATTCATTTATCGAGGATCTTTAGTCCATGGCAATAACAACATAATGGATTTTCATGAATGCAAATGTCATTTTTCGTTTAGAAAAGTGATCAAGTGTGACAAATCTCATAATTTTCAATTGTGATTGTACTGCCCAAGTACACAGAAATGCCAAATCAAAAATTTGGCTTAATTATACCTCCAACTCTTTGGAGGCAAGCGAGTTCTTTGGACAAGTTTGAAGTTCAATAAACAAGACTTCCAAAGTCTTGGCATTCCTATTGGAAATATCATTAGCCTAATGTTATACTACTACATGTAGTATATTGCCATTATAAAATTATATCATGTACCTCATACATGGTATACATACTCTATATGAGTGCAAATTCATACTCGAATATTGCCTCTCTATATAGAATTATTTGGGATTCAACTAGATTGAAAGGAATCTTGTTTAGTGTACCATCATACTCCCAACACAATTATGAGAGATTACAATCTCTCTATAGGTATTCAATTAATCGTTGATGCACCTATGCATCCTGATTCTATAAATACCACATGATGTTTTCATGTTATTTAGTTGTATGGTTTTCATACCGAAACCCAACACTAAGGAGTGATGATGAAAATCTACACTCGACTTAGTACAACATACATGAAAACTAAATAATTGTGCAAATTTCTTTCATATCATCAGGGGTGTATTATACATACATCAATCCCATATTATATGTTGCGTATAATATAATTTTCTCTCTTGATCCCATCAAGATTTGGTATACTTGCCTTGATCATTCTACATTTAGGATGATGAGAAAATTATTATCAGTTCTATTAGTCACAACATCGATATGAGCCACCAAATTTTTTGAAGAAATTTAAGAACATAAATGTGACTCTATTTGCCATTTTATGGACCACAAAGATACAATGTAATGTAAATCCATGCATCTATATTGTTGTTCTAAATTGTGTGTTTTGCTCATAAGGCACCACAAAATTACCGAACTCATTGCTCAAATTCTTCAATTTTAGAGCAAATGATCCTGGACGTGGGATTCAGTCCATCACATGGAATCGTTTGGTTTTTAGGGACAACACCATCAAAGTATCTTATGTTTATACACATAATGGCCTAATTGAATCTCTCGTCAAGAGAACCAAGTTTGTTGTTTGATGACCCAAAATAGAATTGCATTTACCAACATCTAGTTGGTGGCATGCAGATTTACACAACGCATGATAAATCCAAATTCAACACAACTGCAATCATACGGCTACCCCCGTTGCAGTTAGTACGTGGAAATTTGGCCCACTAGCCAAAACATTTCCCATCTACGAATCGGTAATGTTTTGCACGTACCGATATCACCACCGCAGCATACATCAATGGGCACTCTGGAGATCAACATAAGGTATCATTATCCGTCATTCAATCATACCTTAGATCTCTAATTGGGGATTGATTTCTTGCCCGTATGCTGAACACATCTTTGAGGAAGATTCTAGGCATTAGGGGGAGACACTTACCACACATAGAATGCCAAGAATCAGAAATAGAATATCACTATCGATATTCGACCCTCATATCCACGTACCAAAGAATCTGAACCAACAGTTCAGAATATCTAATATTTGCAACACATTGCAAATTGTCTGCCAAATGCATTTACTTGTCATAAATTTATCTCATAATCCGATTCCCGCTTAATGTGCCAGAAAGAGTGGAGGTACCTCTCAAAACCACTCAACTCCTGAATCTAGATAAGAGGGGGAGAAGTATGGCCACATGGGACACAGCTTCTTGCAAGCATCCTAGGATTAGGGGGAGAGAATTCTCCAAGACAATACATGCAAATCAACATCAAGTTGATAGACACATTATGGATATTTACTATCTAATGCCTGTGGATGTTTTAACATCCAAGAGCCCAGCACAAATTGTGCACACATACAGGCATTGGTCATTGGAACACCCTAACTATATTGTTATGGGAAATGATATGGAGTTTAAAGGGTAAACATTTCCACATGCTTAATTGGTTCCATTGAATCAATCATACAAGACTACAAATTATCGACATGCTCCACAAAATTGCCATACACCTTAACTGGATCCAGACCAGAAAGTCCTAGGCAGAGTGTCCAAACACTCACATCGGGTCAACTAAAGATGGCAATTAAGGAGAATTGCTTTCACTCAATAGTGAGAAGTCTTTACTTTTGTAATGATTTCTTCTCACAATGCTTTCTCAATGGAAGTATTATGGATTTTCAAATCCATAAGGTAGTGAAATTGTGAGAGCTTGTAGCACATAGGGTTTTACGCAGAAACCGAGCATAACATACCCACAGGTATGTGTGGAAATTATGTTCTAATCAATAATTGGCAGACCAAACTAATTTGGATAAATTCAAATATATAAATTCCAAATGGGATTTGTACTTTGAATCAAAACACAAATCGCAACATATATTTGTGTACAACAAGTCACTCCATGACTTGAATATAGTTAAGTTGTTTGTGGTACAACTGACGAGGTGAGTTCCTTTCACAAAAGGATGTCTCCCATCATGATGATTTCACCTATGTGTTCATAATAATATCTCAAATGGATTTCATACAATCTCATATGACACAAATCAAATATATAATCATCTTAAGACGGAAATTGAGATATATAATTTAGGGTAAAACCAAATTATGCTTAAGTCTACAACTTAAGCACACACATCAGTCCTCCAATATTCCATTGATATTGTATACCAATATCCAAATAATATTGGACAATCACACTACTCACATTGGTCATTCAATCCCTAAATATGGATCAATATCCACTCTGACCCTTGGGATGATAACCTTAGTGCCATTAAAGCGTCCATGTATCTTGCATATCGCAACAGGCCTGATATTGCATTTGCAGATACTTTGCTATAGCTTCAAATAGCATAGCTTCTATAACACCAAAAGGTGGGAGTTAAAGAGGATATCCACAGATATCTATATGGCACAAAAGATCTTGATTAAGATTAGACCATGTGAAGTATCGATATACTGGCAATTTAATCCCGATAATGCCATATTATATACTGATGTGATAGTGGAAAGTTTTTGATGAGGACATCGCCAAGATGGAGTCGAGGATGACTCCAATTCAAGAAGGGGAGGATGATGAGGACATCGCCATGCTGGACACACCAACGCCATGGTCTTCTCCAAGTTGCAACTCATCTCCAACTCAGCAGCCACGTCACTTTCGGATTCAGCAGACACGTCGTCAGTGTTTTGATCATAATTCTCTCATACGACGTCGAAACGAGGCATGTGAATATGCGTTGGAAAGGGGACGATGACGCCGTCAGTTTGGTTCTAGTCCTAGCTCTAGAACATTCGTGGATCATGCTGTGTGACCACGAAAAGGTGCTGCGACACCTACTTTTGGGCCCACTTGGCCTTGTATCGAGTTGGGCTTGTGGCCTATGTTGTGGGCGCCCCCCTGGTGCGCCTCCAACCCTAGGACATTTATATCGTCGTAGCCGCCATCAAATAGACTTGGGTTTTGTTTAGTTTGAGTTTTCCATCGTGAAACTTGATTGATTCATTGTAACTGTGAAGACAATTCCTTTTGCAGTGATCTAGAGCCCCCGTTCTAGACCTTCTCCACTGTGTCGATTAGTCCTTTGGAACCGAGTTCTTGAACCCTCAATTGAAATTTGCATTATTCATATTTGCAATTTCAGATTGCGTGTTGAAACCTTCTTGCTTGTGTTCTTCGATTTGCTTGCAGGATCAGCCTTCTTGGCGAGGTCAATCAAGTTGTGCTTGGTTGATAACCAACGGAGCAGTGGTGTAACAGTTGCAGGGTTCGAATCGTGTTTGATTTGAAGCCGGATCACCAACGTCGAGTCCTCCACCAATCGAACTTACCAATACCTCTCGGAAGATCGGGCCGTGCCTCATCAATTGGTATCAGATATTTCAGGTTTACCGCGAGGTATAATCTCGTTTGTCTTAGATTCATATTTGTTCATTACCTAGAGTCCACAAAAAGCCAAAAACAATATTTCAATTTCCACTGTCCTATCACCCTTTGTGCCTTGCAATTTCGTTTTAAGATTTGCTTTGTTGAGTTTGTGTCCGTGGTCGAGTCTTGTTGCTGGTTTAGGATTGTGTTCGTGGTCGTAGTTCCGTTGCCCGTTGCTATTCTTTGTTTCCGCCGCTATCCCATCCACCGATCCCAAACCACAAGTCAAAGCCACCATATTACTCGACTTGCCTCCGCTAGCCGCCTTGTGTGATCTCTCGCCGCCGCGCTAACCCTAGATAGGTTGCACGCCGCTGTTATTTCGCCCTGCATCGCAGCCCTCCTTTCATCATCTGGCGAATACCTACTGCTGTTAGTCACAGGGACGATTGCGCCTGTGATCAGTGTTGGAGTTTAGGGACGCTTTGCCCTAACTGCCGCCGCCGTGTGATTGGGCCGTGCCTCATCAGTTTTCATGGGAGCCATCATATTTGACTCTAATGGCTACTACCACACTCCGTTCTGAAGTATTACATGAACATGTATAACTTCATTGAATGATCATGCTTGATTCCATCGAATCACTAGCCATTATCTTCAAAGATAATGCAACTTGTGTTGCTTGGATGTAAACAGGTTACATAAGAGCAATATCATGATATTGCCTTCTAGAAATGTTTTATTCTCATGAAAGTGAGAAGATAAACACCTTGCAAACTGAATCACGTGGTAACTCCATGAGGTTTATTCACAAAGTGCCTACCAATTTCCACATTTGACATAGTGTTGTTGAGATTGGTATGCGATGATTTTGAGAGTTGCAAGCTTCAGGGGGAGACTCCTCTTGAAAGTATTACCTGTTCAAAACATCATATTGCACTTTTTTCCTCTGAGTTTTTCCTCACATAGGTTTCTTATAGAAGGTTTTTAATGAGGCAATATCAAAACAAGTTTATATGTCATATCTCTTATTTTCCCCATCGGGGTTTTTGTATGGGATATCTAAGACATTACCAATGTAATATCTTTGGTTTTTCCCCACAGGGGTTTTTGAGAAGATCTCAAAGACATACAATTACCATTATGATCCTCAGATCACATTTATTGTTCTCTAAACTTGGTCATGGGTTTTTCCTTCTAAGGTTTCCCATATCAGTTCACAATGAGACAATAATCATCATATGCCATATCATTTTATCCTTATTTTTCCCACTAGGTTTTAAGGAGTTTTAATGGCATATCCACACATATTTCTCTTAGTTTTTCCCCACAGGGTTTTTGGAGAATTAATACCATTCATTGATCTCAAGGACGGATTCGATCAAGGGGGAGTGTTACAAATATCTGGGAAGGATGATCTCATCTTATCCCTTTACATTGGATATCGGAGGTTTCTTGTCGGTCAAGGCAACACGCTCTCACAACTGAGCTACGAGGGAATTTCTCTCCGCTCCCGTAGGGAACTACCCACGACCTCGCCACGACCTCGGACATGGGAGTGGGGAACTCCCCGTGTTACGACGTGGTTACTTGGCGGATGAGTTTCTCTGAAACCTCCTCTGATTGTACTATAAATATCACCTATGATCAATGAAAGAGACTACTGGCTCATTTGTCTATTCCCCCTGCGTCTTTACTTTACTCGTACAATTATACTCGCAACACCTACCACGGAACTGCCGCCTCCGCCGCACGACACCCACCCACGCTGCCTGCCTACTCTGAGCCCGAACCGGTGCTTGCCGCGAACCCCTCAAGGCCGCCCGGTCGGCGCCTGACGCCCCCCAGCGTGCAACCGCCACTCAAGCTCCATCACGCACGACGGCCCCACTCCGCCCCGGCCCGCTCTCTGCGCTCGCTGAAGCTGGGAATCGGCCGCATCTCCGCCGCCGTCGTCATCGTCGCCGTCGCGCTTGTCGTCCGTTACTGTTGCGCCGCGGAACCCACCACGACGCCAGGAGATGAGGTCACCGACCAAGCTGCTAGCACGCCGGGCGCTCGGGTCTTCGTCGGATTGTCGTCGGCCATCCAATAGTATGGCCATCCCTTCGCCTATGGTTCTTTAGGTATATGACGATGGGAAGGCTGGCCCGCTAGAGCTTGTTTCAGTTCAATTATGCAATCAGTTCAGTTATGCAATAGATAGATGCATCCATTCTGACCTCTGACTTATAGTCAGATAGGACCACGAAGAGGATCCTAACATGTGCATAACAAGCTTCCATTCATAGGATTTCAATCAGTCATTCACCAATGACCCATGGGCTCTTTGAGAAGTTAAGAATTAGTCATTCACCAATTGAAAAATCTTCTTTTACTTGATTAGTGAGTTGATAGGATTTCAATCAGATTGCTCATTAGAAGGATCATCCATGAGCATAACTAATTCAGAAGGCAATGCTTATTTATTTTCTGAATCCTAGATTGATTTTCCTGTGCATGATTGGAGGATGCCTGCAGCCAATGCATCATTTGTTTTTTGATTCTGAAGTTTGCATTGGCCATCTATTTGGTCTCGTAATGTTAGGACAATGATGAATGTTTAGCAAATGCAAAAACAGCCTGCACCCAAAAATTCACCTCCTACTGCTACTGAACCACAAAGCACAACCCTGGAATGTCACATGATAATTTTAACTTCCTGTGCAAGTTATTCATAATTTTTGCATTGTAGGTGGCAATACTCTGCAAGTGATTCAGAAATTTGGTATATTAAGTCATTCAGAAATTTGGTATATTGGTCAGTTATTTCAGTTGCGCCACCATCTCTCCAGTTGCCTAATAAGAATTGTCATTGTCATCATTACACAGTTTAATACATCTCTGATAAGAATGATGGCTATCGCGTGCCATCAAGGCGTTTGTTGTCAGCTGCAGTCCTACAAATATTGGCACTCCATTTGCAGGTAAATTCTATGACTGATGGAATGGTAAGCAATTAATTCCCAATTTGACTGTGAACTGTATGTGGATAGGAGAATGGCAATCATGGCCTTAGATCTGGCATCTTTGCAATACAGCAGTAGCAGCCATGACTTCTCCAACTTTCTGAAATTGGCATATTAGTGAGCATCAGATTTACATGTAATTCATGCTAAAAAAAGCATTGCCAATCATTGGGTACAAGTGCAGTTAATGTTCCCTGAATTTTCCAATTTATGTTATCTTATGGGTTGTCCTCTGAATGGCAATGTAAAAATGAGGCTTGCATATATCTTAGTTACCTCTGATGTGTGCTATCATCTGTACTTACATATCCCTTTTAGAGTAGTTTCAGCTTTCATATATATTGTGTCAGCTTTATGATTGAGGCCTGAAGGGTTACCATTGATTAAATCTGAACTGATGTGTGCTCTGGATTTGTTGAATTTTTTTCCTGAAGGAAATGTGGTATTTTTCCACAACTGTTCAGCTCATCCTTGTGCCGAGGAGCACCTATACTTGGAGTCCTGGACCCTTTGCAGTACGAGGACGGTGAGACCTTCGCGTGCGCCCTTTAGGGATGGGTGATTGTGAGTGTACCGTGATGTAGAGATTCAGTCACCTTTGATCATCTTTTTCCCTTTTTTTAAGGTGCTTAATCTGCTGCTGTGTACCAGCAAGGCGAGCCATTGAGCAGGATGATGATGGGGACGAGGATGAAGAAGATGATTGGGTTCATACACAGGTGACATTTTCTATTTGATCTTTGCATGACTCGATGGTCACAGTTAATCTTGTACCTTAGTTTCATAATGAAATCCTAAGATTATTGCTGCTAATAATACAAAGACAGTAACTGTTTAAGGTACTGAACTATATATCTTACCACATCATTTGTTGGAGCTCTGTAATTAATAAAGTGGTAATATGTACTACTACGTCATAATCTTGAGCTGGTAGTCATAACTGACTTCTTAATAGAAAGAGAGAATTTTAATCGAATTTACTAAAAAATAGTTGAGTTGGGAATGAGAATTTTTGAGTTCCTCTTGATGATTGGCTGTTGAGAAGCAATCATATATCTGCTTCCATCTGAAATTGCATATTGAAAACAAAATATTTGGAGATGCTCCTTATTTTCTTACTATAGTGATTAAAAACAATTCTTTGAATAGATCTGGTGTCTGATATTTAATTGTTATGTCATTTCAAATTTTTGGATGCAATGGGAAGATGTTGACCCAAATAAATACTCTAAGGCAAGTTATCTTTGTTGAAGAGAATAGGATGTTTTGTCCATTTTTTTCCTACTTTCTGTTTAAAGAACATGGAAGAGTGTTATTAAACGTTCCTGAATTTGATGATCTCAGGAGCTAATTGCATTGGGTGCAGTTGTTGGTATGGAAAGCAAAGACCCTGCTGCTGACACTATTGCTTCATTACCTTTGGTAACTTACTAGGCACAAGACAAGCAAGATGGCAGCATGGAACATTATGAACACCTTTTTGTTATGCTTGTCTCTTACAATGTTATCTGATCAAGGTGCTGCAGCATCCCACATCTAGCACCAATAGAAGGGGTTTGTCAGTTCCGATCACAACTTAGAATTCAATTTTTTTAGCTCTGAAAACTGATATGTGCATGCATCTTTTCTTAATCCAAATTCAGAAAGCTCATGTCTAGCCTTTGATCTTGTGGTTTGCTTATTTATGCCTTGCGTAAAGCCAAAGGCAATGCCTATTTGTCATTGGAATATGCATCATAAACCTCCTATGTGATGATCCCTCGACTACTTAGTCAATAATGGTAATATATAATATGAATATATGAACTATTTGTGTTACAGGAGTATCAGAGCTCAAATTTAGTGTCACTTTTTTTCATCCTCCTATATTTAGCTATTGTTAGAAAAGCAAATATGTGATTAGCAGTGGATGCTAAAACAAATCGCTTGATATGAGGATATCAAACTTTCAGGTGGATGCTATATTTTGGATTGGCTACCAGACATCCTGTTGCAACGCACGGGCATTCAACTAGTATAGTAAAACATCTGGTCTGGAGGTAACTCCTGTTCAGCCAGTTAGCTAAAAGGTGCAACTGCAGACACTGCTCAATATGGTTCATACCTGGTACACATAAGTAAGGTATATCAGTGGCTAAGGTAACAATCTAATTTTTGTGATATCATGGGAGGTTTACAGAGTAATTACACAGATCATAGATGGTGACGGCTCAGTGCTAATAATTCAACAGCCAAGGCCTCTAAGTATTCTCCGGAAGTATCCAACGGGTAGCAAGTTCAAACAAAAATAAAGAGTCAATCAGAATGACCAGGTAATAAAGGCAAAAGCATCCCCAAAAGTCATACACCAAGGCCCTTTCTCTCCTTGGAGTTGTGACATGAAGCAAAAAAATAGAGAGTTTCACAAACATCTAAATTCACCCATTGTTTTCTTGCACATCCTGCTGCTTAGAAAGAGAGGACTCACACATGGAAATATTCCTTTCTGCAATCCTGGGTGAGTTGATGACTCGATCCATAAAAATTGTCATCAACAAGTGCTCGAAGCCACCGACACTAGCCATGGAAGAAAGCCTACAAAAGGCTCTTCTGCAAGCTCAGGTCATTGACGAGGAGGCCATGCGACAGCACATCACAAATCAACCCACAATTCAACAGTTGGGCATCCTAAGAAAGGCCAAGCACCAAGGCTATTATGCACATCATGTGTTTAGGTACCAGCCTAACTATGGAGAGGATGGCAATGATCCAGCTGTTAGGCGCTTTATGTTCCTATCCAAGGTACGCTCTGCAAAGGATCCCTATTTCTTCAGTTGAACCGCAAAGTTTTTAGAACAATTAGAAGAAGCACTAGACAAATTGAATTCCATGATTATTGATCTGAATGAGTTGTGATGTTTTTGGTGAGCTACCCTTGTCTATTTCGCTAGCCTTACAACATGCATATCCTACTGGGTAACTGCATGTTTGGGCGTCAGGTGGAAGTAGAACTTGTCATTAAATTCCTATTGCACACACAACCTCACAGTTCTCAAGAATTGGAGGTCCTGCCAATTGTCGATCCACGCAGAGTCGGCAAGAGTACCCTAGTTGCTCATGTTTGCAAGGATGAAAGAGTCCAAGATTATTTCTCAGAAATCTTGTGGCTACACTGAAAGGTCCTTGTTTGATTTTGGTAATTGAGTGATAACCTAGGTGGACTAATTGTGCTTATATAAGATATACAGAGAATTAGTCCATATGTGATGAAGGAGCTTAATGCATGGTACATGACATGGAGTCATGTGGCTAGAGGTGAAGACTGAGACAAGACTTCGCTTGATGGACCGGTCGCGAGGGTGAAGGGCAAGTTGGAGGCTTTGAAGCTATTGGTACCGAATGTCAGGAGGCTTGAGCAAAGACTTGGCGCTGAAGGACTGAAGCGATGGTGAAGAGCAGTGAGGTCGAGATCGATGGACCAAAGGCCATATGATGATATGGAGTGGACCATATCATTCACGTGGGGTTTTGGTGCATGTGTTGCATGACACTAGAGGAGATGGAGTGGAAAGCGCAAGACAAAAGTATAACCTATGGTATTTCCATTTCACTGGTCATAGGTGTGGAGAAGTTGATGACCGGGTTTAGGATAGATGACCGTACTATCAAGAGGGGCAAATTTGTTTGCATATCGGTCATCTAGTGCCACTTGAGCGATCTAACTTTGCATCGTGTTGCTAGGATCGAGTGGCATTGTGAGAAGGAGTGAAAACCCTTAGGAAAATGTTTGTGAAAATACTAACACTCATGCACATGGTGATGTACACTTGGTGGTATTGGCACATTCGGCGTTTTTATGGAAATGAAGTGTATATTTTCCACTACGCCGGAGGCCAGAAAAGGAGGTGAAGTCATCGAAGTGTCCCTCGCTGAGAAACACTCATCGGACGCTGGTGCTAGTAGCGTTGGACGCTGGGCCTACGTCCGATGGTACTGTGCAAGTGCAACACACTAGTGAAGTTTGCATTAGCGCGTCCGATGCTTTTGCATCGGAGCGTCCCGATGCAAAGTGGCGAGCAGCAGTGCTTTGGCGGCACGCAGCAGCAGCAGGAGCAGCCGACGCTAAGGGAGAGTTCGATGCCCCTGTGTCGGACGCGTCTGATGCGTCGGTGAGAGTTTTGGGAGCTCTCTGCATAGCGTCCGATGGGAGGGGGCTGCATCTGCTGGTAGGCATCAGAGCGTCCAATGTGTGTGTGCCTAGTGCGTGAGAGAGCTGGCCGTAGGTGGCAACGGCTAGTTTGAAGAGAGCGACACGTGGCGTTGCTTTGTGCATCGGACCTTGGGGTGTGCGTCTGATGCTCCTGCATCGTCCGATGCCCTCGTGTGGGTAGAGGGAAGTTGGCAACGGCCATTTCTTCCCTAGCTCTATATATAGAGGTGGTGGCCTGCCTTGGCTAGAAGCTGAGTGACTTGAGGACTTTGTGTCCTTGCTCCTGGTGGTGCTTGAGAGCCCTCTGACTTACTAGAGCTTGTAGAGATTGGATCTAAGAGTGAGTTAGTGATCGCTAGTGTATTGCATTGAGAGATTGCAAGGTGTGACACTAGGTGATTGATTTGCAAGCCGGTGGTGCTTATTACTCTTAGAGGTTGCCACCTTCTAGATAGCTTGGAGGCTTATGGGCATCGTGTAGCATGCTCGAAGATTGAGTAGTGCTCCGATTGCGGTGATATTTTGAGGGGGATTATGCTCACCCTACGGGGATCATGAATAGTAACTCTAGTAAAAGTGTGTCATTGAGTTGCCTCTCTTGCAGTAGATTCTTGCGGCGTCTAATTGTGTGGATGAGGTTAGTGAAACACCTCTTAGCCGCTAAACCACGAAGAGTTGGTCGACACAATGGGGACTAGCTTGGTGGCAACCAAGTGAACCTCGAGATAAAGATCACAGCGTCAACATTGTCTTCATCTTCTCGATGGTTTGCAATTTACATACACAAGCTCTTTGCTTATTCATATTATTTGTGCTTGTGTAGTTGCTCTTATAATTAGTTAGCTTGTGTAGCTTGCTAATTACCTTCTTGCTTGTGTAGCATATGAAAGTTCTTTGTTTGGTTTTGGCTAATTGATAAAACCTAGGACTAACCCTATTGCTAAGTGTGTAGAATTAGAGAAAGGGGAGGTCCAAGCCAAGTGGCGGAGTGGAGATCAAGGTAATGGAAGTCACCACAAGTGATCAAGTAACACCGTTGGAGACAAAGAGAGAGGAGAAGTGGGATGTAAAGCTAGAGGCAAAGGTATATGCTAGGACTTTCCATTTCACCAGCCATAGGTGAGTAGAGAAGTTGATGTCCAGGTTTAGGATCGATAACCATACTATTAAGAGAGGCAATTTCATACAATATCTGTTATCTAAGTGTCACTAGGTGAGCAATGACTTTGCAATATGCATTAGGGATATAGTGTGCTAACAAACTCTTGCAAAATTTGTTTGAAAAAGCAAGGGTTGATGGGGTTTAGGTGTAAACCCCTCCCGCCGAGTTTGCGAGACGGGGCTCGGAGGTTTTCGGAAGTTCAAAAGGTCATTCAGAGGTGAGCAGACGCTGTCTCGGTAGGGACCGGACGCGTCTGGTCAAGTGGTGGTGTCCGGGGTTTTTCTGGAGCGACCGGACACTAGCTGACCGGACGCTCCAGTGCCGCATTTAGTCAATGCTGGCTGGCACAGGTGCAGAGAGCAGTAAAGTGACCGGACGCTAGGTGTTGGTATAAATTAAATGCACACAAGAAAATATGACTATCCACAAGCACACAGATATAATACCGATGTAGCACTTCACCCGGAGGTTTTAAATATCGTATCCACAAGAAAACGTGTGAGTATAACTATGGTCCAACCTAACCCGGAGTAGAAATCAAGCCTAGATAGAGATAAGAGGAGATCACTAAAACTATATTTACTTTAAATCTCGGTAAAAAAAGGTATTTTCTAATATTCTAACATGGCCGATAACTTGAATAGGGGGTAGAAATCAGTATCAGCATCTATATAAGGCTGCCAAACCTTCTATCGGGTGATGGATTACAGAGGATTCAACAAAGCTATAAAGTCACCTTCGCGAGCTACCATCTACCGAAAAGATAGGGGACATTCACAAGTAATCTAGATCTAAGCACCATACTTACACCTATATTACTACTTTAATCTACAGGGTCCTATAGACTAAAGTACTCAAAATAATTGTGAATTAGAAGAACAATATGAATACAAAGTTACTTACATAAGAAGACGATGATTGAAGAACCTCAGAAGCAAGTCCCGGGTGAGGGAACTTGATCCCAGAGAATACAGCCGAAGAGGAGCACTGACAGGCCAAAACTCCTCCGAAACTCTACTCTCAATTTCTCTCTCTAATTCTAAAACTAGATAGCTACTCTAAAGAGGTTGATCCATTCAAAGGGACCCCTCTCAACTGATCCAACTTGAGATAATAAATTAGGGTTTCAGGGATGCCTCAGATAGGGGGCCAGGGGGCTCCTTATATAGCCCGGTGGGATGCATACGAGCCCTTGGATCAAACCGACTTCACGTACAGCCAAGCTGAACCCGAGGAGGCGGTGGAGGAAGCTTCTAGAAGGTCGTAGGGAGATGTTTTGGGGGAGGGCCGGCCGGCACTTCGGCCCAGGCCGCCCGGCACCCCACTGTGGGCTCTAGGCCCCGGCTTCATCGTGGTGTCTCCTGGTGCCATCTAGAGTCCAATGGCGCATGTTTAACCGTGAGATAATTTCGCTAATTTGTTTGATAATTAAGTCCTCCATGGTTTTCTGGAACACTCCCTGAAAAATATGAAATCACCAAAACTCATGGAATTGTCAGTTAAAATCCCCTATCTTCTACGTGTATTGATCATATCTCATGTTTATTGTACTATAAAAAGTTGACGCTATCTACCGCCAATAAGCTCCTCCAAGCTTACCCTTTGCTAGTCCCTTAGCAAAGCCTAATAAACTTGGATCAGGAGTTGCTACAATACGTTCACGCCTCAAAAGTACACATGCATTCAATTGAAAATTCTCCTCCGGATTAGAATAAACCGATCTAATTTTCAAACTCACCCATATTACCTTCAACCATAGGGCTTCTTAACTTTCACTTGGGTCTTAAGTAAATTGAAAGACAGAATGATTAAGTAAAGCACTATGTCTCAAATTCTTCACTCAACTAGTATTCCAGTGATTTTGCAAGTTTTCAAAATAAAATTCAGAGCTTAACTGTATGACACCCTCAAGTCCCTCAAAATATGTAGTATTTGTGGATCTTACTAAGGCATTGATGGTGTCATGCCTTCCTACAACTAAGGATTATAGTGGAGCTCATAGGAATAGCATAAACCAGAAAGAACATACTTGCAATTCATATATTGTAAAGTCAAACAATATATCCGTAAAGAGTCAAGTCATACAATCAAACCAAGATGTGCATGTGTATGGAATATGGTGGATAGATGTATATATGGTGGCTAATTCTAATTCTACTTTTGCTCTTTAGGAATAAATCTCTCTCTAGGAACTTTAAAACTTTTCGTGGGAAAACATGGACTATCTTTATTCTTTCTTTCTTTCTTTCTTTCTTTCTTTCTTCTTTTTTTAATAGGGCGGGGGCATCTAAATACCCATTGTTTTAATTGCTTGGACACTTATCCATTTTTTTTACTCCTCTTTTTCTCTTTTTTCAATACTTTTTTTTTTGCATAGCCACATGCATCCTTTGAATACAAAATGATAATTGGAGAGATAATGATAAGAACTTAGAGCAATTAACGGGGGGTTGACCTATAGGGTTTTTTGGGTGTTCACTCCCAAAGGTAGTAGGAGAAAAATATTTTTAAGGTGGATCTGGATGAATGTAAAAAAATAGTTGCGCTTTTACTCCCGGTGTAGGAATAATGCATATGTGGGTAGAGTATGCGTGTGATCTTAATTTTAAAAGCATGACAAGACTCTCATAAGGTATACAACAAAGATTGACTAAACTTAATGCAAAGCAAGCAGCATAAATAAGCAAAAGTTTTCCTAATCATATATGGCTTTGGTAGAAATTCAAACTTTATCATACAAGAGCTCATCATATAAGATTTTAGATTTTCAAAAGATAAATCTCCAGAACTTTAGTATCGCTAGGAATCGATAAATAGCAGCTTGGACTTTCTCATATCATATCTATCAATCACCTAGACTTAGCTCAAGCATATGCCTCCACAAGTTTCAGGTTCAGAGTAAATTCTTATATTAAAGTAGTCATTTCCAAAACTCAGAAGAATATAAGGTTGAAAACTAGACACTTGAAAGGAATTATGGTAGAGCAACTATTCATCATCTTCAATTCAAAATTATATTGTTCTCCGTTTTTATTCGACTTCTAACAAACTAGACAAAACTTATTAAACACACTCTATGATCGCACCTTAACAAAGTATCTAATGGACTCACAATAGACTCTATAGACATGGACTTTCATGTGCCCATATATTTTTGGTATTTTTAGGTTTTCTTATGATACTATAGTGAGCCTTCAAGTGCTCACATATTTTTGGTATTTTATAACTATAAGACAGACTTAATAATCGCTTAGGTATACTTACCTGATAACTAGAGGATGCTCCCCCCCAAGATAGTTATTGTCGTGGTTGAGCGCTGAAGCTGAGTGGTCCTCGCAGAGGAGCTCATGCTTATAAGAGTAAACGTTGCCAGAAATCCCAATCTCATTCTCCAAGAAGTTACTTCTTTCACATAGGGGTTAGCCGTGTGTCAGGAAGGTGTATTTCAAGTAGTGTAGATGAAGATACCTAGGTGTGTTGGCTCTTGAAGTCATCCTATAGAAAGCTCTCATAAAACACCAAAACTCGTGGAACGGTATTAAGATGAAAAGTTAGTGGTTTAGCCGTTTTTAGAGGATTGGGGTTATGGAGGTTTTGAAGTATTTTATGATAGCGTAATTGTAGCGGGATGCCCAATTAATATTTTTTGGAGTTTCTAGATTTGTATGCAGAAAAGAATTTATGCATGCTATTTTCATTTTTATTTTTAGGCCACCACAGTGAGATCTCTTTGAGCTTTTATACCGTAAGGGTTTCACATGGGGCTTCAAAAATTTTTTAGATGCATGAATGTAACCTAATAAATACCTAATTATTTTTTGTTTTTTCTATGCAGTGCTAATGTAGAAAAGTAAGTACACTAAAGAGAAAAATGCAATGCAAGAAAGTAAATATGGATAATTACCGATGTTACCTTTTGGCGTGGGTTCGGATTTTTAAGTCCTCCGAATTGGATTTGATCCTCTCCACTCTTGTTCTTTCGTTGAGTGCATCTGTCGGTCTTGGAGATGGAGACAATGATGATTACACCTCTTACATTGGTAATTCTAATGGTGGTGCCCCTTTTTTTTTTTTTGCTTAGCCAGCAGGTTAAAGTAGAGCATTTATAGTGGGAGCTAGCAAAGATCTTGCTCTGTGTGCATGTTTATGAGTTCAGAACTTTCACTTATAGAGTGTTAGGAAATATTTCTTTCACACTTTGCTTGAAGTGTATCCTACTTGCAAACCAAGGTAGAGATCAAGTGCATGGACTTTGTTGGTGGAAAAATACCAACAGAACTAAATTTATTTCTTTATTCTTCTCTAGCCTTAGGCACAGTGCACAAGATGAAGCTGATGTTGCATAATTTATTTAACATGGGTGGTGAGATCAGAAGATTGAATATGAATGTTGTATTTAAATTCATATGGCAAAATAGGTTGAACTTCTTAACCAATGTAAGGACTATCTATCTCTACTTAATATTTTAAATTTTAATATGAGTATGACTATCATCTTCCAAATATAGGATGTACACTTTTTAATTTAATTGATTACAACCATGTGATCAAGAAAGTAAATGCTGGGAACAAGTTTAAACATCTTAAACATGTTGAGTCAGTTAAGCAAAGTTTTAATCCAAACATGTTTGTATCTTCATTTATATGCATATCAAGATCAAGAGGAAAATACTTGACCAATTACTTTTTGGGTGTTACCTTCATTTTTAGAGTACGACTCCAAGTGACGAGGATAGATGTCTTTCAGTGGTCCTTTCTTTTCTTTTATCTTGAGTTGTTCTTGAGCAACTTGTCTTCTCTGTTGCACCCTTTCTTTCTTGTCCCCTTGCCATCTTTTTTTTGCTTCCTTGATCTTCTAACTCTTTTCACTTCACTCATTCTTATGCCTGCAATAGATTAGTGGATAACACATACCCGAAAGAGTATAGAATTTTTAAAGATAGGTTGTTTGTCCAGAATTTTATTGTGTTTTGTCTATGCTAATAAAAAAGATAGTGTTGATATTATTTTAGCATAGACCATGTTCTATACAAGCATGGCTCAAGACAAAAAGTAACTTGTAGTAGAAGAAAAAGTGAATGAATCATTAATTAGTTCTTCCAAGATGAATAAGCTGTGTCATCTTCTATAAAGTTATTGAAGTTTATCATGTGTCTTGCTTTAACTCTGATTTAAATTCATCTCATGATTGTTGATGGGGGATCCACAGGGGCTCTCCCCACGTAGAAGAGAGAAGAAGACCTAGTCGAATTAGGACTCTCCATATGTAATTCTAGTAGGACTGCTACCTTGTAATCCTATTAAAACTCCAACATTGTAACCGACTAGGACTCCTGTCTCCTGGACTATATAAAGAGCGGCGGGGGTCCCTAGACAGAAAAACACACAACAAGGCTCAACAGCCTAAACCACCATGCGCAGGGTGCAATATACGATCCACCCCAAACAGGGGCGTAGGGTATTACGCTACCCCGGCGGCCCGAACCTGTATAAATCTGTGTCTTGTGTTACCTGCGTTGACCATCAAGTTCCGGATCCAGCGATCTCCTCACCAATCTACTACTTCGGGAACCCCCGAGGTAAACTGCCGGTCTCCAAACACCGACAGCTGGCGCCCACCGTGGGGTAGAATCGTCGAAAATCCAGCAGCGAGCTTGATGGATTTTTTTTTTCGTCTTCAAGATCGGTCTCGTCGACTCAACGTGGTTGCTGCTATTTTCTGTCGACATGTAGCATACATGCACATCCAAGTCTGAAGCGAATTCACCTGCACAAGCCATGATTGGAAAGTCCAAATTCAAGATGACGTACATCCACTCCAAGACCAGCAGTTGTCCGACTTCAAGATGACAGCAGGCCTTTGCATCGAGCGTGCGCAAATTCGACTCTGACCCACCGAGTCCGACTCCGCCGATTGCTGTATCTCAACTTTGATGGCACACTGAGCTACAATTACATAACCATGAGTCCTACTCCAAGTCAATCAGATATACATGCATCAATTTGCATCAACCAAATTTCCTCTGCTGCTCCGACTCTAACAGCAGGGCAAAAACGGCGACGCAAACAAGCCTACGTACGCATGCACCAGCAAGCAAGCAAATAAGAAGTCCCTGAACTTATGGAGCCGTACGAGCAACAATAGGATCCAAATTCAACTAATCAGCGTACATATACTACTCGGATGCTACGATCACCATTTCCGTCGCCCGATTACTTCACCTAGCTACCGACTACTCCAGTGGCGTAGCCAAGATTTATAGTTAGGGTGGTCCATTGTTATAATTTTCTTAACCAATATAATCGGTACATGAGTATATGAATTATTCAGTGTCACATAAAAATCATCTTCCAGTAATCTAAAGCCATAGAAGTGTATATAATCTAATAAATCAGTTGCACCACCATGTGTCTTATGCACTTTTGCGGTCCGTGCCAATTGAGATCTCCTATCACCAATCCTGGCTCCTGTTGTGATTAATAATCGCTAGGGAAGAAATTGGAGAATGAAAAGGAAGATGAGAAACGTGGGTAGTACGTGACTAAAGGAGTGTAGGGCAGCTAGCAGTAGCAGCAGGTTAATTGGCTTCGTGTCAGGATTCAGCTGTACGTGTGCGGTGTGCCTGCAGGGATGTTGCTAGTCCGTGCTGCGCTCGCAGTCGCCGCGTCGCCCGCTCCTACGGCTGCACCGCACGCACACAGAAGAATTCGATGGGGGCACCGCACAGCCGCAAAGAAAAGAAGGGGTGTAGTCTGACGCGATGGCATTGGCGTAAAGGCAGTAGTAGAATGCTGAGCGGTACGCGAGCGGTTTCACTGGTCGCGACTGTACATATGCGCCTTTGTTGGCCGGAGCGCAGGGTGGTCCGCGGCCCACAGGGACCACCCTGTAGCTCCGCCCCTGGACTACTCCCGGGGACCGACAATCAACGAACTACCGACTACTTTACTCGACACAATGACTGATGCACCTAACTGTCGACTACTCCGTTGTCGACAACTACATCTGGCTAACTACATCTGGCTGTTGACTACTCCGCTGCGACTGCTGCACCCGGCTACCGACTATCCGCTCGGCATATCGATTCCTCCACTCAGCCACAAATAAGCTAAGTCTTATTTTTAGTATTTTTTCTAAATATTTTTAAAGCTTCATATATTTTTGGATATTAACCATGTACCTCCATGGCTAAACCAGAACCGTTCACAGAAACATCGGTCTACTGCTGCGCCATCTTTCTGCAACCTAAGCACAGCCTCAGCATCTTGATGCAAATCGCGCAAGCAAGGAACAAAACCAGCTACTTACATGTATGTGTGCATACAAGCAAACAAACGTACTCATACACATACCAAGTTCAACCCCAAAGCTGCGGTCATCCGAATTCTGATTACTCGTCCGTGCCGACTACACCCCGACTGATCTCGACTTGGTTCCGTCTCTGACTGAGCTTGAATCCTTGCTACCAAGTATCGACGACGCCTTCACCATCACATACATATGACTGCTACTCCACTCGGTGCTGATCAACGAGCACAAGGCATGGCTGAAAAACCCACCTTGAGGAGAGCTGAGGCAAGCTGACTGACTGCATCAAGATCAACGACCGCGACTACAATCCAACGGAGGCTTTTTAGGTGCCCAGACGACATGTTCTAGGTTTTCAACAACAACTTCTAGACTACCCGTCCGTGGTGTCTGACAACTCAGCCATCAGCTCAGCATGAGAGGCCAACTCAGCCATCAGCTCAGCATGAGGGGCGTACTTGGCCATCAGCTCAGCATGAGAGGCCAACTCGGTCATCAGCTTAGCATGAGAGGCCAACTCAGACTAACTTGGCCATCAGCTCCGCATGAGAGGCCATTTCGGCCATCAGCTCAGCAAGAGAGGCCTACTTAGCTTTCACCTCAACTTAGTCAGCTCCACTCCGACTACAAAACAACCAGTAGTTCGACTATGACTCCAACAAGACATGCACACTTTGGGGCCTCAAACAAGAATGGTGATGACGCTCGGCATATAGAAGCATACAGCCAAACAAAGAATCAAGGAAGTATGTACATATGTTTCATCACGATGAAACAAACAAATAGAAGACTCAACATCATCTACAGGACTATGCAAGCTAATTGGAAAAGCCAAGATTCTCGCATATACACTTCCAATCTGCAAAAGGCAAACACGTCCGACTTCTATTCTCGAGAGACTCAATACACCGACCACCCAAATGCGATGACAACTACGCAGCTACATGCTCAACTACTCGCGCCGGGGTTTAACCGGGATTTCAAAACTTAAAATTCCGACTCTCTTGCCCTCCGTGATAGTCCCGGGATATCTCGGCTATCACGGGCATCCACTTTTCGATGATTACAAAGTCATACAACATCGAGTACAAAAATAAGCCTAATACAATAATCTAATTACAAGCCCACGGGGCCAAAACAAAAAACAAAACACCGGTAACTACTCGTAGCAAATGGAAGCATGATGAACATCCAATCCACGGGCATCCTTGAGAGTAGATCGCAAAACCAACTACTAAACTCAACGCCACTTTGCAAGTCAAGAAAACTGCACACCACCGGATGTGTGTGCGGGCCATGGTCAGCACCGAATGAGCTTTGGTGGAAAAATATAAAATAAAGGGATCTGGTGATCCTAATAGTTTGTCTGTAGTCTGCATCCTATCGCATGCGGAAAAGCGTCAAAAGTATAGTATATAAGTCTTCAATAATCCCAAACCACACTCTCATTCTCACATCCACTCTTCATCACATCACACCTCTCATCACACATCATCCCTCACATCACCCTCATACTCTCAGTCTAAGCGACGAGGCAGCCTCCGCACGCCCCTCGTCTCAACGGCCTCAAGCCGGACCTAGCTTCGGGGAAGAGAAGCAAAGCACAAGAGAAGACTAGCGGGATGAAACAGTTCACGAGGGGGTGATCATGACCGAGATCGCGGCTATACGTTATAGTTTTAACTCTGCAGAGTGTGTACACCTGTACCCAACAGGAACGCCATCATCGACCTTGGCCGTGGTCTAAGCGAACACCGCTCAAGAACTAGCGCATTCCTTACCAGCCTGCCCCCAAAGTGGAGTAGCACACGGCGCAACGCATACCCTTGGGATCGTGATTAGGGTAGCCGGAACAACCATCGGCATCCTTCTCACTGTGCTCCTAGGGCAAAACCCCGTGCACCTCTGCTCCAACAGAACTGGCTTAGTCCGCACTAGCCCAACAGAACGGGCCCCGCCCATTTCAGGGCCTGCGGCGTGCACGTTTGACATAGTCCCGTGTTCCAGGCATGCAACCCACGACGGTCCTTAGTTGGCCAGAGCAAGCACCTTCCACCAATCACATGTGACTCACCTCTCTTAGGTAGCCACCTCCACCACGCCTAGTCCAACACCACGAACCAATATCACCACACAAACCAGATATGGGGCACTCCATGCCCCTAGGGCACCCCTCCGGGTAAGACCACCTCTCACTCTGGCCGATATCTCTAAGAAACAGGGGTCAAGACAAGAAATATCTCCAGAACTCCTCATATCACCACCACCCATGCGGGATCCAACGCTCCCGACACGCTCACATGCCATCTATCTCAGGGGAAGTCCCAAGGACAACCCCAATCACCAACCCCAATCGCCGACATTCCATCACACATCATATAACAAGGTATATATGTAATTATGATGGAAGTAAATGCAAGCAAAGCGCACAAGCATATAAATAAGTGGCGAGCGCAAAGCTGGGTAGTCGGGGTGAAGAGGTTTCAAACAAGGCAATCAAGGCTCAGCAATAGCATGCATCACATATACTAGCAAAGGAATAAAAGTAAAGCACTAGCATTTTTAATTGCAATGCCTAATAGGATTCTCTAAATAAAGGTGCTGCCATGACACCTGCGATGTCGAGGAAGTAGTGGTTCGTGTCTCTGGAGGTCGAGGTCGTCCACCGTCAGGGTCCATCGCCTCCGGGTGCGTCACCGAGTCCATCCGAGCTCAACTTCGTCGCTACGCAAAAAATAAAAGGTGGACACGACTAGCAATAAGAACCAAATAAGATTGCAATAAAAACTTACTCAACTAAGCAAAAGAATTGCACTAGGAGGTGGAGGAAGATTTTAGAAAAATTATGAAATTGGTTTCATAATTTTTAGAGTTGAGATGAATTTTTGGTGAATTATGGAAGTGGACCCGAAAAAGAGAAAGAAGGAGAGGAGACGGATGGGCTTGATTACTGGAGTTGGTCCAGCAGCAAGGAAAGGAGGGAGCTCGTGCGTGGATCATAGGCCGATTCAGGCCTAGTCCGACCAACCGGCCCAGAGAAAAGGAGGAGGAGGAGGACGAGCTGGGCTTTGGGACTGGGCTGGTTGCACAGAAGAGGCCAGCAGACCGATCATGCTGGCCTGCAGCCCAAGATGTCAGGATACTACGCTGGCTAAGTGTTCGACGATATGCCTGAAGGGCTTTGCCGTGTCTGCGACGGTGGCGTCGGAACCGTGCCACCACTAAGCGATCTCGTGCAGGGCAGGGCACTGGTGTGCAAGCCCTGGTTGATGAGGTTCGTCCGGCGGCTGTGCGTGTGTGAGACGTTACGGTCGTCCGGCGGCCATAGGGGCCGTGTTGCCGGGCCATGTATGTGTGTGTGTGTGTGTGTGACGAGCACGGGAGGCTGCATGCTGGAGCTGTATGTGTGCGTGTGCTGCATGGTGGTAAGTGACCGTGCGTGTGCGTGACGAGAAGTTGGAGCAGGTTGCCTAGCCGTTCGGCCGCTATGGCTCGGCACGCGTTCCTGCAGGAGAGGCTCGTTGGCACGAAGGCCGGGACAAGCATGTGCGATGGTGAGGTTGGACAAAGGGAGGCTCTTTCGGTGCTCACCGGCAGGGCTTTGTGCTGGGTGTTCACGCGGCGCAGGTCGGGCGATGAAGCGCACGCCGCGGCGTTCCCGAGCGGGGCACCGCGGCAAGGTGGAGCACGGCACCGGGGCTTCACTGGCACGACGTCCGGCACCGAGGACGGGGCGCGCCGGTGGACGCGACGTCGTGCTTGCTCGGCTTGCTTCGTTGGCAAGGTCGCTGCGGCGATGTTGTGAAGCACAGAACGCTGCGCCATGGCCGATAAGGACGACTACCAGGAAGGAAAAGTGGAAGCTTGGGCATGAACACGGACTCTCCGGGGTCCTGCTGTGGAGTGAGGAAGGTTGTGGCAGTCCGGGTTGCGGCAGCGATGTCTGGCTTGCGGCTGCGGTCCTAAGCGGCGGCTCTGGTTTGGTGAAGGCGCTGGACGTCCCTGCGATTCATAGAACGCGGCACTAGTCCGATTTCAAGCGATGGCAGTGGCAGGGAGGGTAAAGGCAGGGGCTTTGGCTGGGAAAAAGGCTCACCGGTGGCGACAAGGATCACGGCTAGAATAGTGCAGAACTCGCGTCGAAGCTCTGGCCTCTGCAGTTCGATGGAGATGGGGTGGAAAGGGGGCGCCTTTCTGCTAGGCGTCACGGCGGTCTCCGCCTCCGGCTTCAGCGACGCGGTGCGACGGCGCGGCTTCGGAGGCGTGGTCGCGGACGACGAGGTTGAGGGTCGTGGCCTCCGGCTTCCCTACGGAGAGCAGCTCGCCGCACATGGGTCACGGGTGGAGAAGAATTTTTAGGAGACAGATACCTCCAAGCACAAACAAGAACCAAATCACCCGTGCATCTACGCCACATGAAGTGCATTAAATTATTGTAAACTCAATTTGAAAGAGATGGGAGAAAGTTAGGGTTTTTGTTTTAGGAAATAATAAATCAAGTGTAGGCTCGTGCGTTGAACTCGAGTGTGGCTCGAATTCAACCAAGGTTTTAAATTTTATCACAAAAATTATTTTTATTTGAAAAGAACACTCATCATGTCGGTGATCAGTCTCCACGACAAGTGGTTCATTATAAATGTTTTGAAATTCAAATTTGAATTTGGGATAGAAAAGGAAAATATTTGACTTAGGTTTGACATATCATCTGCATGCAACACACATTGAGACAAAAATTTTAAAAAGTCGGGATTTTTATTACATGGGAATTTGCGGAATGTTACAGTCCTCCCCCCTTACAGAAATCTCGTCCCGAGATTTAGAGTGATGCTCAGTCGGTGAAGTGTTGAGGGTGCTGCTTCCGAAGCTCTTCTTCTTTCTCCCAAGTTGCTTCTCTTTCAGTGTGGTTGCTCCATAGGACCTTGCAGAAAGGGATGGTCGTTCTTCGCGTTTCCTTGACGGCTCGATCCAGAATCTTCACGGGGTGTTCAAGGTACTCAAGAGTGTCTTGGAGATCTAGGGCTTCCGTGTGGACTTCTTCTTCTGGAACTCTTAGGCACCTCCTCAGCTGTGAGACATGGAACACGGGGTGTACACCAGCTAGGTTGGTTGGCAGCTCCAACTTGTAAGCAAGCTTCCCAATTCTCTTCAAGATCTTGTAGGGGCCTACGAAGCGAGGTGCTAGCTTTCCCTTGACATGAAACCTCACGGTGCCTCTGAGGGGTGACACCTTAAGGTACACATAGTCTCCAACTCTGAAACTAAGATCTCTTCTTCTCTTGTCAGCATAGCTCTTCTGTCGAGTCTGGGCTATCTTCAGATTCTCCCTGACCTTAGCCACTTGTTCTTCAGCATCTTTTATTGTTGCTGGCCCAAAGAACTGACGTTCTCCAACTTCTGACCACATGAGCGGGGTGGTGCACTTTCTACCGTACAAAGCTTCAAACGGAGACATCTTCAAGCTGGCTTGGTAGCTATTGTTATAGGAGAACTCGGCGAAGGATAGGCTTTTGTCCCAATCAGATCCATACGTCAACACACAAGCTCTGAGCAAGTCTTCTAGAATCTGATTCACCCTTTCAGTCTGACCATCAGTCTGAGGGTGGAAAGCTGTGCTATAATCTAAAGTGGTACCCATGGCTTCGTGGAAGCTCTTCCAGAACTTGGCAGTGAACTGTGGTCCTCTATCTGACACAATGGACTTCGGAGCCCCATGCAGACGAAGAATGTGGTCAATGTACAAATCTGCGAGCTTATCTGTGGTGTAAGAGGCCTTCACTGGAATGAAATGAGCCACTTTGGTCAAGCGATCGACGATGACCCATATCGAATCACTTCCTCTCTGAGAGCGAGGTAAGCCGACTATGAAGTCCATGCTGATGTCTTCCCATTTCCACACAGAAATGTCTAGGGGCTTAAGCAATCCTGCAGGTCTCTCGATGCTCTGCTTTCACTCTTTGACAGATGTCACATCTAGCCGCATAGGCTGCAATATCGAACTTCATGTCCTTCCACCAAAATCTATCCCGAAGATCACAATACATCTTTGTGCAACCAGGGGGTGAATGGAATACCGAGAGTTATGTGCTTCGATAGGATGGTTTCCCGGATCTGATCATCTTGTGGAACACACAATCGATTCTCCAACCACACCGTCCCCTTGTGCATCAATTCGGTAGTTCTGGAGTTTTCCTTCTTTCATCAAACTTTTGATCTTTCGGATTTCCTTGCATGAATTCTCGAGCTTCTCTAATCTTGTCTTCTAGGGTGTACGTGACTTGGAGAGTATGGAGATGACTTCTCGTCACAAGCTTCAAGCCTCGGTTTCTCAAACTCTTCATGCAACTCGAGGCAATTGCTCTTTGGAAACTAAGTCGTTGCAATAGCTCTTTCTACGCTCAAGGCATCCGCCACAACATTAGCTTTTCCCCCCTGGTAGTGAATCTCTAGATCATAATCCTTGATCAATTCTAGCCATCTGCGTTGTCTCATATTCAGCTCACTCGAGTGAAGAAGTACTTGAGACTCTTGTGATCGGTGTAGATATCACACTTGTTGCTGATCAAGTAGTGTCGACGATATCTGGTCGGCAGCCTACCTTGGGGGTGCCCGAGGTAGTAGATGAGATCGAGGGTGGTGAGGTGCGCGAGATCAAGAGCAAGAAAGTAACACGAGACACGGGTTTAGACAGGGTTCAGCCGTCGAGGTGACGTAAAACCCTAGTCCCGTGTTCTCGGTTGTGGATTATGATCGGGAACAATCTGTTTTGGAGGGGGTCCCCGCCCGCCTTATATAGTCGGGGGGCAGGGGTTACAAGATCAATCTAATCTTGCTTTCCCGATCGGCACACGACCCGGCCGACCAGAAATCCTAGGTTCAAGGAAACCGACGCCCGATGATCTAGGCGAATCATATCTGCATGCCGAGTCTTGCGCCTTACTCCACGGTCTTCTGTAACGCCGGCATGGTCTTCTCGGGCTGGGCCTTTGCCGACCGCTCGGCCCAGGCCCTCGGCTGAGGATACCCGGGGGAGCAATCCCCACAGCTAGTCCCCGAGCAGCTTGCGTGTCTCAACCCAAGGTTGGGAACCATTCAGCGTCTTCCTCGGTGCCGGCAGTTCTTCCGACCAGTGTTCAGGGCGGTGCGAAAGTCGATCAACGGATCCGACGAGTCGTGGCGGTCGGCGTCGTCGAGGCCGACCGGTACGGTCTTGGAGGGAGGCGGAATCTGCGCCGTGGAACACACAGCCCGGTCGCTGCGGTTGAGAGGAACGCAGAGGTCCCACTGCCGGGGAGACGCGAGCTGCTCAAGAGAAAAAAAAAAAAAAAAAGATCTCCGGCATACGGGTCCCGTGTACCACGTCAGGTCGCTTCCGGCGACGTGTACCACGTAGTCCCCGAGACTGGTAGTAGGCGATGCATGAGACTGGTGCCAGGATCAAATTTGTCAAAGTATGAGTTGTTGAATCTCGGACTGTGCAGTCCCCGAGACTGCTTGTCATCTTCTAGGGTCCAAACTTTGGTTTTACGCCGGGTGTGGGGCCTGCGACCAGCGGTCGAGCCGTGGGCCGGCCCATCGGGCCTAGCATCCTCTCGGGAAACATCGCGCGGTCCAGCTCCCGGCGGATAACCACGGAGCGGCGCGGCGCGGTTTCCCACGGAAGGAAGGCGAAGCGACGCGCGCGGCGCCCCGACACCGCCGTCATCCATCCATTTAAAGACCGGGCATGGCCTTTCAGTCACACTTTTGCCTTCCTCTCGACGCCTCGCAAACCCCGCCGCCTCTTCACCTTCCTTCGCACAACCAAGCTTTCTCTCCCACATCACCGGCGCTCCCAATCCGAAACCTAGATCCGAAATGGCCGGCGGCAAGGGGCAAAGCGTGGTTCCGGCGGCGGCGGCGGCGCATCGCGGGCGGGCGAGATCCAGGGCGCGGAGGTCCGCCTAACGCGGAGGTGGAGTGGGCTACTTCGACCTGCACGCGGGCGATCCTCGATGAGCTTCGTCCGCGACGGAGTGCTGCCCGACGAGGCGCGGCTGGGCTGGCCCCACCGTGGGGGGGAGTCATTCCCCACCCCCGGCGAACGACAACGAAGCTCGTTGTGTTTGCGGATTATTTCCGCCCGCGGGTTCGGGCTGCCGGCGCACCCCTTCCTCCGGAAGCTCCTTGCCTACTACAAGATCCGCCTCATTCATCTCCACCCCAATTCCATTCTTCATCTTTCTATTTTCATCCATTTTTTGCGAGGCTTTTCTCGGCATTCCTCCCCACTTCAATCTCTTTTCGCCATCTCTTCGCCTTCGGGCGTTCTTTGAGCCGGCTCACCCAAGGTAGTCGGTGGCCTCTATCTCTCTGTCTTCGGGGACGGGATGAGGAACCAGCACCTTTGGCTGCCCCTCGGCTCTTCCATCAAGGGGTGGAACACCCAATGGTTCGTCATCGGCAACCCCGCTCCACGGATCTCCAATGAGATAAACGAGTGGTGGAGCGTCAACGCCAACTGGTCCGAGCGGCCGTCATCTGCCGACATGGTGCAGGTAGAGGAGCTGCTCGGCATCATCCGCCCCATGAACCTGACGGGGGTGGCAGTGGCTATCAGCTTCGTGCTGCGGCGCATCCAGCCATGCAAGGAGCGCGAGCACCCGGGGTGAGTACTCGGGGATAATGACCCGGCGCGTGAGACGCCGGAGGCAATCTCTAAGGAGGTTCTCTTTCGGCGGCTCACGCCGTTTTTAAATCCGGAGGTACCAGTGAGGAGCTGGGTATGCGAAAGCCCTACGGCTGGGCAATCCGCGACCGGGCGGTGAGTTTCTGCTTTGTTATAGTATTATGTGTGTGATTGGCCGATTTGCTCAAGCCGCCCGTTTATGCGAGATCGAGCCGTTTATGTGTCGGATGTGCCCGACGACACACCCGGCCCGATTGGTGTAGACCGGCGGCGATCAATGGAGGAAATCCGCAAGATTGCGGAGGACTGCTGAACGAGGGGACGGCCGAGAAGGCAGTCCCAAGCGTCGAGCCAAGGGCCCATCGGCGAAGGGTGGCTCGGAGGAGGCGCCTTCGCCGAAGAGGCGCAAGAAGGAGACCGTGCCCCCCCTCGCCTCGTCGTTCGAATCCGGCGAGGAGCGAGGGGCGGGGAAGCGAGCCGTCATCCTCTTGGATGACGAAGACCAGGAGGACACGGAGACGTTGGACGAAGGCGTCGGCGTCGATCGGCGTCGAAGGCCGGGCGACTTCTGGACCGGTGTTTGAGAAAATGCCGACATGGGGCGCCGCCAAGGCGGCCGAAGCGGCCATCGGTGCCGCCGACCCGACCGACCGAGGCGGGCAGCTCGGAGGCCCCCCGGCGTTTCGCGCGGCACCGCCAGTCCGACCTGTAAGTACCAACTCGTTTCTTTTTGTTCCCGGTGTTGTCCAGGTTTGGCTTAGGGGTGTCTCGTCGCAGTGATCCCGTGGAGGAAGACCGCAGCCGTGCGGGGGAGGCGGCGCGCCGCCCAAGAGATAGCCCACCCCGTGCGGCCGACGTGGGGTGACTCCCGACCGGCCGATTGGGGCTGAGGGGGGCGCATCCCCCCCCCGCCGGCGCGCGGAGACCGCCGCCCGCGCGCACCCGACCGGCAAGGGAGGGCGCTCGGCTCCTGCTCCCAACCCGTCCCGTCATCCGCCCAAAGAAAGGCGGCGCCACGGGCGGAGACCGGTAGCGGGCGGAGCCCGAGCCGGAGGAAGTGGTGCGGGAGGTGCCTGCGCCGCGCGAGCCGCGCTGCTCTACCGCACGTTTCTACATCGACCCCGAGGTGAACGGGTGGAGGTAGTGGACGACAGATCGCCGTCGCGAATATCAAAACCCGACGCCGATCTCGAAGCTGCTTTCGCCGAGCTGCGGTAAGTAATCATATCGTCTGTTTGATAGTGTTGCGAGCTTATGTCGAATATGCATGTAGGAGCTGGCCGTGCCGCTGAGACGCTGGCGCGGTTGCTGGAGCGTCGGCGGCCGCCTACGAAAGATGAAGGCCGACAACGAGCGGCCTGCGTGAGAAGACCAGCTTGGCGGAGTCGGTCGGCCTGCTGAGCGCAATCTGAAGGCCGCTCGAGGGACGACGACCGATCAAGGCCGGCCAGTGGAAGAGCTGGAGCGTGAGAACGCCGGCTCGTGGAAGCGGCCGCTGCCAGCGAGCGGCGGCGGCAAACACTTTGCAGCGCGGGTGACCGGTATGTTTTTCCCTACCTTCCTTTCGGCGCTCTTGTGTATTCTCATGGCTGACTTGTGCTCGGCCTGCAGCTCTTGAAGGCGAGCTGCAGCAGTCTCAAGCAGCTTCGTTGAAGAGCTAACTCGCGAGGCAGCCAAGGCCACCCGGTCCGGGCGGAGACAGCTCGGTCCGAGGCGCAAATGTAAGTGTCGTTACCTTTTGCTGTATTTGCCTGATCGGGCTTGTCGGGTTCTTACCATTTGTTCTCGGTTGTGCGGAGAACGCGACGGCGGCGCAAGCGGACTTGAAACGGCGTCTTGCAGCCGGCGAGGAGCGGATGGAAGACACCATCGTCCTCCCGACCCCGCTGCTGAATCTCGCCGACCAGACGGAGGGGCTACGACCGGGGCGTGCTCGGGAACGCTACCCTTCGGTCTCGCGTTTCTCGGTGCGGTGCCAGACCGTCCTACAACAAACACGGGTGTTTGTTCATGGAGCGGCCTCGCGCTGCTTTGCCGGGCATGCTTGGCTCGTCTGGTCGCACTATCCCCGGGTGGAGTTGTCCCGGGTCGAGGCGGGTTTTGCTCCGGACCAGGTCGGTTGCCGGCCGGGGAGAAGCTGAGCGCCGAGTCCTCCGATGCCGCCGTCAAGGTAGTAGAGGACCTGGACCTGTTCGGCGATGCTGAGGCAGATGCGCCCTAGGAGAAGAGCGTTAGAATTGACTTATGTATTGCGTGTGGAGACGCTGTCTCGTAAATGATGTTAATATCACTTTGTTATGCATGTAATGTGTTTGCCGTAATGCCCCGCGGTGTGTGACTTTGTCGCCTTGCCGGACCGCCCAAGTTTCCTAGTATCTCATAGCGCTAAGGGTATGTTCCTTGTATTGCGCGTAGGGTACCGGGTCCCCTGGGGAACCGCTGGCTGGCCTTTCCATAACGCAGAGCGCTGAGCTGCTAGCACGTGTAGGTTTGGGTCGGGAAATGGGTTGCTCGATCGGTTTGAGTTAAAGTGCGTCTTGGGCGGTCTTCTTGGCGTATAGTGCGTGGATAGCACATATGAAAAATGAATGCACGAGGAGAAAAAGAGACAAGACAAAAAAGACATTAAGTCATATATATATTTAGATTACAAAGGGAAACAGAGTACATATCTTTGTTCATCTTGACTTATCAGGCGTAAAAACGTATTAGGTGCTCGGCGTGCGAGAGTTTGGGATATCGCGCCCGTCGACTCCACCAGCCCTATAGGACCACAGGTCGGGTGACCTCCTTGACGATGAAGGGACCATCCCTGGGGGGAGGAGAGCTTATGCATGCTGCGGAGCTCGTGCGGCGGCGTAAGACCGATCGCCGACCGCGAAGGGGCGCTCCCGGACGTTGCGGTCGTAATAGCGACGGACGCCCTCTAGGTACTTTGCCGATCGGATGCAGGCGGCTAGGCGCTCTTCTTCTGCGCGGTCGACGTCGTCGGCGCGCGCTTGGTCGGAGATTTCCTCGGAGTAGTTTTCCACTCTTGGTGAGCGGAAGGCGACGTCCTCAGGTAGGACAGCTTCCGACCCGTATACCATGTAGTAGGGGAAACCCCCGTGCTTCGACCGGTTCAAGGTCGCGCAAATTCCTCTGCCCGGCTGGTGGAAGTTCCTTCAGCCACCTTCCCGGTGCTTGTCATCCTTCCGATACAGGCGCTTTTTGAGTGCGTCGGGATCATTCCGTTGGCGCTGCGTTCGCCTGGCCGTTGCACACGGGTGCGCAACGGATACATATTTGACCAAGATGGAGCGCTCTTCACAAAACTCCCGAACTCGTTTCCGTGAAGTTTGACCCGAGGTCAGTGATGATGCTGTTCGGGATGCCAAAGCGGTGAACGATTTCCTCAAAGAACTCGGCGGCCTTCTTGCTTGTCGAGCTGGCGAGTGGTTTGTACTCAATCCACTTGGAGAACTTGTCGATGGCGACCAGTACGTATTTAAAATTGCCTGGTGCGGCTCTGAAGGGGCCGATCTGGTCGAGTCCCCGGCTGCGAAACGGCCAGCCGACGGGATCGTCATTAGAGCGTGGGCCGGCGGGTGAGGCTGCTTGGCGAACGGCATCCCTCGCAATGTCGCACCAGGTGTTCTGCGCCGGCTACGGCGGTCGGCGATAAAATCCTGCTCGGGAAGGCTCTGCCGACCGTGTTCCGAGAGGCGCAATGGCTTCCACGAGTCCAGCATGTATTTCTTTTAGTATCTTCAAGCCTTCGGGCTGCAGAACGCACTTTGCGTAACGTTAGCGTTGGCGTTCGCGATCGGCGAGCCCTCTACCAAGACGTAGTGCTTGCCGCCCGTATCGACGCCTTCTGTCTCGGTTTTGTCGGCCGGGACCTCGAGTTGGTGAGGTATCGATGAGCGGGGCGCCAGGTCTTCAGCGTCAATGGCCTTGACGAGTGCGACGCCTTCTCCGCATGGTCGGGTTGGGCGCCGCTCCGTCTTGGCCGATAGATGGTGTCGAGGTCGTGGCGCAAATACGCCTGGCGGAATGGCTGCTCGTGTAGAGCCTAACTTGGAGAGCCGATCGGCCTCACGAGTTTTCTTCCCGAACGATGTGGTGGAACTCAATGCCGTAGAATTTGTTCTCGAGTTTCCGGATTCCCGGCGGTAGGCGTCCATTTTCTCGTTGGTGCAAGACCGGTCTTTGTTTGCTGGTTGACGACCCGGCCGAAGTCGCCGAAGATTTCCAGGCGTTTGATCCCCAGGGATATAGCAATCTTGATGCCGTGGATGGCGGCTTCGTACTTTCGGCGGCGTTGTTAGATGCCTTGAAATGTATTCTCAAGGCGTATCGGAGTTCCTCGCCGCTTGGAGATACAAGTACGACCCACGCACCAAAGACCGCTCACATTTAGCGCACCGTCAAAGTACATCTTCCAAAGGCCGGGGGTGCTCGAGTGGGACCGGTTCCTGCATGTCCGTCCCACTCGGCGATGAAGTCGGCGAAGCGCTGACTTTTATCGTCTGGGCGGCTCGCGTATTCAACGGTGTATGCGCGCCCGATTTCGACCGCCCATTTGGCGATTCTTCCGTCAACCTCCTTGTTCTTTATGATGTCGCCGATCGGGATTGGGACACCACCGTTATCTTGTGAGACTGAAGAAGTAGTGGTTCACCTTACGTGACGCCGTAGGACGGCGTAGATGAGCTTTTTTTTATTTGCGGGTAACGAGTTTTGGACTCGTTCAGACCTCGCTTATGTAGTAGACCGGGCGCCGCACCTTGAATGCATGCCCGGTTCGTCACGCTTCGACGACGACCGCCGTGGAGACCACCCGATTCGTTGCTGCGATGTAAAGGAGGAGATCCTCGCCGGGTAGCGGAGCCGTTAAGACAGGGGGGCGTCGTCAAGAAGACCTTGAGCTCCTTGAATGCCTCGTCGCCTTCGGAGTCCAAACAAACTTGTCGGACGCTTCGGAGTAAGCGGAAGAAAGGCATGGCCCTCTCCCTAGCTTGGAGATGTACCGACTTAGGGCTGCCAAGCAGCCGGCGAGAAGCTGTACTTCCTTGATATTGGTTGGCGGCAACATCTTGGTTATGGCCGACACCTTCTCGGGTTTGGTTCGATACCGTGGCTGCCGACCGTATTCCCGAGCAGGATTCCCGAGGAGGCTCGAAAATGCACTTGTTTGGATTGAGTTTCCATCGATACACTCGGAGACTTTTGAATGTTTGGTCAAGGTCGGCGATTAAGCTATCGGCGGTTTTAGATTTTACCACAACGTCGTCGACGTAGGCCTCGACGTTGACGCCTATCCGATCCTTCGGGCATGCTTGAATTGTCGGCCGGTACGTCGCCCCCAAAGATTCTTTAGGCCGAAGGACATCGTCGTGTAGCAATAGGCGCCGAATGGAGTTATGAAGGCCGTCTTGACCTGGTCGGACTCCTTTAGGGCGATCTGGTGATACCCGGAATAGCAGTCAAGAAACGAGAGGAGTTCGCAGCCGGCGGTGGAATCTACGACCTCGTCGATGCGAGGGAGAGTGAACGGGTCTTTAGGGCGGTGTTTGTTAAGATCGGTGTAATCAACGCATATTCGCCATTCTTTATTGCTTTTTATGGGGCGAGGACTGGGTTTGCCGGCCACTCGGCGTGATACACTTTTTGATAAAACCGGCGACTAAGAGCGGTTGATTTCTACCCTAATAGCCTCTTTCTTGTCCGGCGCGAATCGGTGGAGCTTCGCTTGACCGGCTTGGCGGAGGATGAGACCTTCGAGGCGTGCTCGGCATACTTCCTTGGTACTCCGGGCATGTCCGCGGGTTTCCATGCGAACACGTCCACGTTGTCCCGGAGGAAGCTGACGAGCGCGTCTTCCTATTTGGGGTCGAGGTTGGCGCCGATCCGAGTGACCTTGGAGGGGTCACCCGTGCCCAAGTCGATGACCTTGGTCTCCTTGTTCTTGATGGAGGAGCGCGTGGTTCATTGACCGGGATCTCCCCGGTCTTCCGGCGGCACTTCTTTGAGTCGGCGAGGCACGCTTTGCATCTTGGCGGCGAGGCCGGAGGTCTCGTTGATGATGTAGTTTTCTTGCTCGCAGCGGGCGTTCCTCGTCGGCGCGGAGGGTGAGCACACCACCGGAGCCGGCATCTTCATCACGAGGTAGGCGTAGTGAGGGACCGCCATAAACTTGTGCAGGGCCGGGCGCCCCCCAGAATGGCATGATGGGCCGTGTCGAAGTCTGCGACGTAGAACAAAGGGTTTTCCTTACGGAACCGCCCGGGGGTGCCGAACTGTCTTGGCGGTCACTTGGCCGAGCGGCTCCGATGGCTTGTCCGGGATGATGCCCCGTAATGGAGATTCGGCCGGGCCGTAGGGCCTCTTTCGGGATGCCGAGTTCCCGGGCGACTTTGGGAAAAGTATGTTCAAGGAGCTCCCGCCGTCGATGAGGACACGCTTGAAGTGGACGTTGCCGATCACCGGGTCGAGGACCGGGGGAAACGCCCGGGGTATGGTATGTCCGACCACCGGTCCTCCTGGCTGAAGGTGATGGGCTGGTCGGACCATGGGAGGAAGGCGGGTCGGCGATGGTTTTCGTCGGAGACCGCCATGACCCTCTGGCGGTCGGCTTCTTGCTCCTCTTGCTCTCCATTGCGTGTGGCCCCACCGCAGATCGTGGCCACGCTCTTGGACGGTGTTTGGTACAATGCACCGTCTGCAGTTTCGGTCATCTTCTTTGTCGCCGCCGTTTTTGTCGTCGTCACGGCGGCGTTGGCGCTTCATGTCTTCTTCCCCGGAAAACTTTGCCGAGCCCGTAGCATTGGCGCATGGTGTGCGTCGCGTTCTTGTGGATCGGGCACGGCTGATCCAGGACTTTGTCGAACTTCGGCGTCGAGGTTTCGCTTGACCCGTGACTTGGCGTTGTTCACGTCGGGCCGGCGTCCCTCGGTATCGGTCCGGCGGTCGCGGTTGTCGTGGCGATGATCCGACCTTCGATCCCTCAGTCGGTGTTGCGTCGTTGGGCCGAGGAGCTCTGGCGGCGGAGGAGGGGGGCATGGGCCTCTTCCTGCGGCGAGGTCTCTGTGGTGCCCTTCGGCCTCCTCTCCCTGTGCGTAGGCGTCGGCGGTTTTCATCGGCTCGCCGATTGTTTACGGCGTTTCTGTGGAGCTTCTCCTTGAGGGGAGTTGCTTTGTGTAAGGCCTCGGATGAAGGCCGTGATGACGTCGGTGTCATTGGCGTTGGCGGCAGCCCCGTGCGCAGCGTGGAGAAGCGGCGAATGTATTGCCGGGCGTCTCGTTGGGGCGTTGCGCCAACCTTTCGAGATCGTGGCGCGTGGCTTGGCGTCACACGTGGCCATGTAGTTGTCCACGAAGAGCTTCGGGCGTGCCCGGTTGTCGATGGAGTTCTCTTCCAATCACGTGGAACCAGTTCAGGACTGGGGAGGCCAGCATGACAGGCAAGTAGTTTGCCATCGTGTCTTCCGTTCCCCGGCAGCGGCCCGCTACGGCGTGCGTTTGGAGCCACTTTGCTCGGGGTTAGCCTTGCCGTCGTAGGGCTCCACCGTTCGGGGATCCGGGAAGTGATCGGGCCACCGATGGGACCGCAGGCCGTGCCGAGAGGGGCTTGGGGCCCCTCGATCACCGGCGCCGTTGCGGTTGGAGCCCCGTGCTCGGCGTCGAAGCGACGGCGGCGCCCATCTCGGCGTTATGTAGGCATCGGTGCGTCCGGCGTCGATGACGGCGCGAGCGTCACGTCCGGCATTGATGATCGCACGGGCGTCGGCGGGGTGGCTGGTTGATAGTTGGATCGGCATGTCGTGGCCGCCTACGTTTCGTGGTGGCTGCGCTACCTCTCCGTCATTGTGTGATCGGCGGGACGTCTGGATCTTCCCCGACCGGTGGCGGCCGGATCTGGATGTGGAGGATCCGACGGCATCTCCCGTAGCCTGTTCACCCGCACTTGAGCAGCCTTGATGAAAGCTTTAGCCCGCCACCCCGAGGGGTCGGGGCGAGTGCCTCGAGTTCGTTGGCGGCGACGGCGAGGTTGGCGCTCGGGGTTGGCGCTACGATTTGTTCGTCGATGTAGACAAACTCGTCCGCCCGTGTTCCTGTAGAGGTGACGCCCGGCCGGCCGCATCTCGGAGGAGACGCTGCTCCTGTTCCTCGTAAGCCACACGGGCGTTCGCTCGATCGGCGTTACTTCCGCCTCGCGGCCGGGCGCGATGTCCATCTGTCTCGTCGGCCGGTGGGTCCTCGTCCGGCGAGACCGCCGGAGCATGAAGATCTGCGCCGGGTATACCGGGAGGGGTGTAATTTCGCCGGAGGGTTCCGCCCACCGACAACGATTGATGTATCTAGATCGGATCTCGGGAGAGGCATCGGAGTCGGAACCGGGCTGCTCCTCCAGATGGTGTGGAGTGACTCGTCGTCCTCCGGCGGGTGGAGCTGTACCATGTTAACGGCCGGCGATGGGGTGTCGACCAGGTGATGGTTGGGCGAGTTGTCGCCGTGCTACTTCCCCGGTGGGTACCCGCGGGACCTTGCGGTCGGGGTGATGCCACCATGGTTGTAGATCTGTTCCTCCGGGGATATGCGCGATGGCGTCCCCGCCGAGTGGTTTGGGTGCCGGAGGAAATCTCCCAGTAACCACCGGGGCCCAAATCCGGGGGGTCGTCCGCTAGCTGCGATGGGACGTCCCAGTCCGTGGGCCTCACCGGGATGGCCGATGGCCTCGGCGGGTGGTCGGATCGGCGTGGTGCCCGGCGGCGACGCGCTGGTTGCCATCCCGATCCGACGGGTGGGTGCTCGCTGAAGTTGCTGCGCGGCGTGTTTTCGGCGAAGTTCGACGCACTCGCGTATGCCTCCACCGACCCGGTCGATGAGCTCAATCAGGTCGTCGGAGTTGACGGGGGTTCCTCTCCCGACGGGGCGCGGCGTCGCCCTGCCGGGGAGGATCGCCGTGGCCTCGCTTGGAGGCGTCGGCTCTGGTCGGCGGGGCCGGCGCATGCCCGGTTCCATTGGATGGGATCCGGGGTTGGCCGTTCTCCCCGCCATCGTGCTCGGCGGCGGCGGTCCACGTGATGGATCCGACGGTGAAGGTCATGCCCGACGCGGGGCGGAGAGAGCGACGGTGGAAGGAGTAACCATCTTGCTCGGCCGACGGATCTGAAACGCACACCCCTACGGCGGCGCCCCACCGCCGACGATATCTGGTCGGCAGCCTACCTTGGGGGTGCCCGAGGTAGTAGATGAGATCGAGGGTGGTGAGGTGCGCGAGATCAAGAGCAAGAAAGTAACACGAGACACGGGTTTAGACAGGTTCAGGCCGTCGAGGTGACGTAAAACCCTAGTCCTGTGTTCTCGGTTGTGGATTATGATCGGGGAACAATCTGTTTTGGAGGGGGTCCCCCCGCCCGCCTTATATAGTCGGGGGGCAGGGGGTTACAAGATCAATCTAATCTTGCTTTCCCCGATCGGCACACGACCCGGCCGACCAGAAATCCTAGGTTCAAGGAAACCGACGCCCGATGATCTAGGCGAATCATATCTGCATGCCGAGTCTTGCGCCTTACTCCACGGTCTTACGGTAACGCTCGGCATGGTCTTCTCGGGCTGGGCCTTTGCCGACCGCTCGGCCCAGGCCCTCGGCTGAGGATACCCGGGGGAGCAATCCCCACAAGTAGTGCCTCCAAATCTTGAGGGCATGAACAACTGCAGCTAACTCAAGGTCATGTGTAGGGTAGTTCTTCTCATGATCTCTCAACTGTCGTGAGGCATAAGCAATGACTCTGTCATTCTGCATAAGCACACATCCTAACCCTTGCTTTGAAGCATCACAATATACCACAAAGTTCTGATGAATATCGGGTAAGGCAAGGATTGGAGTTTCAGTGAGACACTTTTTGAGCTCTTGGAAGCTTTTCTCACGTGCCTCATTCCACACAAAGGGAGTATTCTTCTGTAGCAACTCTGTCATTGGCCTTGCAATCTTGGAAAAGTTTTCAATGAATCGACGATAATATCCAGCCAATCCAAGAAAACTCCTGATATCAGTGACATTCTGTGGTTGCTTCCATTCTGTAACTGCTTCAATCTTGGAGGGATCTACAGCAACACCATCTGCAGTCAACACATGGCCGAGGAAAGCAACTTTCTCGAGCCAGAAATCACATTTCTCAAACTTAGCATATAGCTGATTCTGCCTTAGCTTCTCTAGCACAATTCTGAGGTGCTTCTCATGTTCCTCCTCCGTCAAGCTTCGAGTAGATCAAAATGTCATCAATGAAAACCACAACAAACTTATCTAACTCATCCATGAAGACCTTATTCATCATATTCATGAAGTAGGCGGGTGCATTGGTCAACCCAAAAAGAAACAACCATGAACTCATATTGGTCATATCTAGTGACAAAAGTCTGTCTTGGGAATATCTTCAGGCCTAATCTTCATTTGATGGTAGCCAGATCTCAAGTCAATCTTGGAGAAGTACTTCGCTTTCTGCAACTGATCAAGCAAATCATCAATGCGAGGTAGAGGATACTTGTTCTTGATCGTGACGGCATTCAAGTTGCGGTAGTCAACACACATTCGCATCAAACCATCCTTTTTCTTCACAAACAACACGGGAGATCCCCAGGGTGAGGCACTAGGCCTGATGAAACCCTTATCTGATAATTCTTGCAACTGCTTCTTGAGCTCTGCCAATTCATCAGCTACCATTCTGTATGGACGCTTGGCTATCGGTCCTGTTCCAGGGACTAAGTCAATCATGAACTCAATGTCTCGATCAGGTGGCATTCCTGGCAACTCATCTGGAAAGACATCTGGATACTCACAGACAACTGGCACATCTTGCAACATCTTCTCTTTCATAGCATAAAGTTCAGCTTTCTCTGCATCATCAAGACGATAGGTAGCATCAATCTGCACTCGAAAACCTCTAGGGTGCTCTAAGCTAACAGATCGAGGGGAGCAAGAGATCAAACCCTTGTGCTTTGTCAACCAATCCATCCCAAGTATCACATCAATATCACCATCAGATTTCAGGACTGTCAGATCTGCCAGAAATATAGATCCTACTATCAAGAGCTTCACTGATTTGCATTCGAGAGTGCAACTGACATCTCCAAGGGGAGAGCTGGCGATCATGGCTCGACGTCTACGTTCAGAGGGGAGGGACTGCCGTTGTATAAACTTTGAGGAGACATAGGAAAAGGTGGCTCCCGAGTCAAACAAGACTAATGCAGGGGCTCCTTCTACTTCTAGCTTTCCAAGCACAACTTTAGGGGATTGCATTGCATCTTGTGTTGTGACATGATTCAGTCTTCCATGATCTCTAGAGGATATAGCTAACATGCTTCGAGTTGGTGGTGTTCGGTTCTCAAGCAGTCCAGGTAGAGCAGATAACTAACGTTGAGGGCAAACTTGGCTCTTGTGACCGATTCGGTAACATGAGGAGCAAGCAACAATCATCTTCTCCTGCTTCTTCATGCTTTTGGTGCGCTTGTCAGGTTCCTCCGCACTTGGCTCAAGCATAGGCTCAACAGGGTATAAAGGTGTGATCCCCGGTGGTGGATAGTATAGCCGTCCCTAGGCTTGTTGTGGTAGGGGTCCAGGTAGCTTTCTATCACTAACTCTAAGCCTTTGAGAGCTTGAATAAACAAGATTTGACTGAGACATCTTTCTCTTTTCATGGGAGAGTGCTTCTTCATCTAGTGCAATCTGCTTTAGATCTATCTCCACGAGAGCAGCCTTGTTGATCAGCTCCTTCAGAGTTTGACAAGTGTGAGCGACAAGAATACTTCGCATGGCTTGGGGCAGACCCTTCATATAGTAGTACTTCCTTTGCTTCTCAGATTCACTGTACTCAGGCATATATCTCATCAACAGAATGAACTTGGATGTGTACTCTCGAACAGACATAGTACCCATTTGCAAACTCCTAAATTCTTCTGCTTTTGCTTCCATAGTTCCTTCCATGAGATGATACTTGCGGAATGCTTGTGCAAACTCTGTCCAGCCAATGTTGGCAGGGTCGGGGTGTATAGCACAAAAGCAATCCCACCACGAGCAAGCAAGGCCTCTAAGCTGAAAGGTGGCAATGTTCACACCTTCCTTGTCGGTGCATCCCACTAGTTCAAGCCTTCTTTTTTTGGTACCAAGTAACCAATCATCCGCTTCAATCGGGTTGTCAGCATGGTCAAAGGTGGGAGGCTGTAGCTGGAAGAACTCCTTGATCTTCTTGCTAAAGGGCTTCTCAGAGGGGTCTGGGGCAACTGCATCGGCAATCTTCTGCAAGATTCGAGTCTGCTTTGCTATAGCTGTTGTCACACTAGGTGCTTCTAGAATCTCCAGTCCAGGACTCTGGTCAGGCTCGAGGTGTATAGTGGTCACACTAGGGTCGACGTCCATCGGACTCTCTAAACTAAGGCTAACAGCAGATTGTCTTCCTCTTTTTGCTCGAGTCTTCTTCTTTTCTAACCTCGATATCCTTCTTAGGACTGGCATCTGGTTCACATAAGGGGGTAGGACAGGGTTAAGGCTAAGTTTAAGGTTATAAAAATAATTTTATTCTATGACAACACTCAAGCAATAAAACCATAGGGCAATATAAGAACCAATCACTCAAGCATCATTACAAACCTATTTTTAGACTAACTAGTCGAAAGGCATGGTAGGAAGGTTTCCTAAATATCGACTTTCTTAATTGGGGTAGTCAGTCTTTCAAAAGCAAGGTCAAGTTGGGGAGAGAAGAGTTTTCAAAAATAGTTTTCAAAACAAACAAACTTTTTGGTTTCTATGCTAACGCCCAGTTCTAAGTTTGCGACCTACTGTCAAGTATGGCTCTGATACCACCTGAAGCGAACCGGGATTTCAAAACTTGAAATTCCGACTCTCTTGCCCCTCTGTGATAGTCCCAGGATATCTCGGCTATCACGGGCATCCACTTTTCAGATGATTACAAAGTCATACAACATCAGAGTACAAAAATAAGCCTAATACAATAATCTAATTACAAGCCCATAGAGCCAAAACAAAACAAAACACCGGTAACTACTCGTAGCAGCGAAGCATGATGAACATCCAATCCACGAGCATCCTTGAGAGTAGATCGCAAACCAACTACTAAACTCAACGCCACCAAGAAGTCAAGAAAACTGCACACCACCACGGATGTGTGCGAGGCCATGGTCGGCAAGACCGAATGAGCTTTGGTGAAAAAATATAAAATAAAGGGATCCGGTGATCCTAATAGTTTATCAGTAGTCCGCATCCTATCGCATGCGAGAAAAAGCGTCAAAAGTATAGTATATAAGTCTTCAATAATCCCAAACCACACTCTCATTCTCACATCCACTCTTCATCACATCACACCTCTCATCACACATCATCCCTCACATCACCCTCATACTCTCAGTCTAAGCGACGAGGCAGCTTCCGCACGCCCCTCGTCTCAACGGCCTCAAGCCGGACCTAGCTTCGGGGAAGAGAAGCAAAGCACAAGAGAAGACTAGCGGGATGAAACAGTTCACAGGGGTGATCATGACCGAGATCGCGGCTATACGTATAGTTTTAACTCTGCAGAGTGTGTACACCTGTACCCAACAGGAACGCCATCATCGACCTTGGCCGTGGTCTAAGCGAACACCGCTCAAGAACTAGCGCATTCCTTACCAGCCTGCCCCCAAAGTGGAGTAGCACACGGCGCAACGCATACCCTTGGGATCGTGATTAGGGTAGCCGAGAACAACCATCGGCATCCTTCTCACTTTGTGCTCCTAGGGCAAAACCCCGTGCACCTCTGCTCCAACAGGCGGCTTAGTCCGCACTAGCCCAACAGAACGGGCCCCGCCCATTTCAGGGCCTGCGGCGTGCACGTTTGACATAGTCCCGTGTTCCAGGCATGCAACCCACGACGGTCCTTAGTTGGCCAGAGCAAGCACCTTCCACCAATCACATGTGGCTCACCTCTCTTAGGTAGCCACCTCCACCACGCCTATTCCAACACCACGAACCAATATCACCACACAAACCCGGATATGGGGCACTCCATGCCCCTAGGGCACCCCTCCGGTAAGACCACCTCTCACTCTGGCCGATATCTCCAAGAAACAGGGGTCAAGACAAGAAATATCTCCAGAACTCCTCATATCACCACCACCCATGCGGGATCCAACGCTCCCGACACGCTCACATGCCATCTATCTCAGGGGAAGTCCCAAGGACAACCCCAATCACCAACCCCAATCGCCGACATTCCATCACACATCACATAACAAGGTATATATGTAATAATGATGGAAGTAAATGCAAGCAAGCAGACAAGCATATAAATAAGTGGCGAGCGCAAAGCTGGGTAGTCAGGGTGAAGAGGTTTCAAATAAGGCAATCAAGGCTCAGGCAATAGCATGCATCACATATACTAGCAATGGAATAAAAGTAAAGCACTAGCATTTTTAATTGCAATGCCTAATAGGATTCTCTAAATAAAGGTGCTGCCATGACACCTGCGATGTCGAGGAAGTAGTGGTTCGTGTCTCTGGAGGTCGAGGTCGCCTACCGTCAGGGGTCCATCGCCTCCCGGTCGTCGCCGAGTCCATCCGAGCTCAACTCGTCGCTACGCAAAAATAAAAGGTGGACACGACTAGCAATAAGAACCAAATAAGATTGCAATAAAAACTTACTCAACTAAGAAAAAGAATTGCACTAGGAGGTGGAGGAAGATTTTAGAAAAATTATGAAATTGGTTTCATAATTTTTAGAGTTGAGATGAATTTTTGGTGAATTATGGAAGTGGACCCGAAAAAGAGAAAGAAGGAGAGGAGCCGGATGGGCTTGATTACTGGAGTTGGTCCAGCAGCAAGGAAAGGAGGGAGCTCGTGCGTGGATCATAGGCCGATTCAGGCCTAGTCCGACCAACCGGCCCAGAGAAAAGGAGGAGGAGGAGGACGAGCTGGGCTTTGGGACTGGGCTGGTTGCACAGAAGAGGCCAGCAGACCGATCATGCTGGCCTGCAGCCCAAGATGTCAGGATACTACGCTGGCTAAGTGTTCGACGATATGCCTGAAGGGCTTCGCCGTGTCTGCCACGGTGGCATCGGAACCGTGCCACCACTAAGCGATCTCGTGCAGGGCAGGGCACTGGTGTGCAAGCCCTGGTTGACGAGGTTCGTCCGGCGGCTGTACGTGTGTGAGACGTTACGGTCGTCCGGCGGCCATAGGGGCCGTGTTGCCGGGCCATGTATGTGTGTGTGTGTGTGTGACGAGCACGGGAGGCTACATGCTGGAGCTGTATGTGTGCGTGTGCTGCATGGTGGTAAGTGACCGTGCGTGTGCGTGACGAGAAGTTGGAGCAGGTTGCCTTGCCGTTCGGCCGCTGTGGCTCGGCACGCGTTCCTGCAGGAGAGGCTCATTGGCACGAAGGCCGGGACAAGCATGTGCGATGGTGAGGTTGGACAAAGGGAGGCTCTTTCGGTGCTCACCGGCGGGGCTTTGTGCTGGGTGTTCACGCGGCGCAGGTCGGGTGATGAAGCGCACGCCGCGGCGTTCCCGAGCGGGGCACCGCGGCAAGGTGGAGCACGGCACCGGGGCTTCACTGGCACGACGTCCGGCACCGAGGACGGGGCGCGCCGGTGGACGCGACGTCGTGCTTGCTCGGCTTGCTTCGTTGGCAAGGTCGCTGCGGCGATGCTGTGAAGCACAGAACGCTGTGCCATGGCCGATAAGGACGACTACCAGGAAGGAAAAGTGGAAGCTTGGGCATGAACACGGACTCACCAGGGTCCTGCTGTGGAGTGAGGAAGGTTGTGGCAGTCCGGGTTGCGGCAGCGATGTCTGGCTTGCGGCTGCGGTCCTAAGCGGCGGCTCTGGCTTGGTGAAGGCGCTGGACGTCCCTGCGATTCGTAGAACGCGGCACTAGTCCGATTTCAAGCGATGGCAGTGGCAGGGAGGGTAAAGGCAGGGGCTTTGGCTGGGAAAAAGGCTCACCGGTGGCGACAAGGATCACGGCTAGAATAGTGCAGAACTCGCGTCGAAGCTCTGGCCTCTGCAGTTCGATGGAGATGGGGTGGAAAGGGGGCGCCTTTCTGCTAGGCGTCACGGCGGTCTCCGCCTCCGGCTTCAGCGACGCGGTGCGACGGCGCGGCTTCGGAGGCGTGGTCGCGGACGGCGAGGTTGAGGGTCGTGGCCTCCGGCTTCCCTACGGAGAGCAGCTCGCCGCACATGGGTCACGGGTGGAGAAGAATTTTTAGGAGACAGATACCTCCAAGCACAAACAAGAACCAAATCACCCGTGCATCTACGCCACATGAAGTGCATTAAATTATTGTAAACTCAATTTGAAAGAGATGGGAGAAAGTTAGGGTTTTGTTTTAGGAAATAATAAATCAAGTGTAGGCTCGTACGTTGAACTCGAGTGTGGCTCGAATTCAACCAAGGTTTTAAATTTTATCACAAAAATTATTTTATTTGAAAAGAACACTCATCATGTCGGTGATCAGTCTCCACGACAAGTGGTTCATTATAAATATTTTGAAATTCAAATTTGAATTTGGGGTAGAAAAGGAAAATATTTGACTTAGGTTTGACCTATCATCTGCATGCAACACACGTTGAGACAAAAATTTTAAAAAGTCGGGATTTTTATTACATGGGAATTTGCGGAATGTTACGGCCGCGGTGGCCCGACTACTTCTAGCAAGTAACTAGAAGCTAACAGAGGAGGACGCATGATGACCTGCAGCAGCAAGCAAGCTAAATTATGAAAATCATATACGAAGTTCCACGTACAACAAAGAAGCAAGCTAGCAACAAAGAAGCCTGCACGACCCGAATAAGTCAATTGGACGTCTTTCTATACTACTCAGCTAAAGACTACTCGGAACGAGTCCGTCACGACGACTGGCTACTCAAAACAACTACTCGGCCTCGATGTTTAACTGCTCGGCTTTGACTGCTCGACTGGAGTATCCGAGCTTACAACAAGTTCTCGACTTATTGGACATGGCTGTTCAAATTAAAAAGCAAGACACGAAGGCATGACGACCAAGCCGATACTCGGGGGCTGCCTGACCCGCAACGTTATCTGACACAAAAAGAAGCAAAAATTCTACTGCAAGATTCGACTCAGTTGAAGTGCAAAATGGCTACAAACTAGCCTGAGTCCAACCATTCCGGGTTGTTTTCACAACACCGATGAGAGTACGGCTAAGCAGCCAACACTCGTCCTATCCTGGGTTTTTCAACCTGGATGAGAGCAGAGATGCTCGCAAACTGTTGTAGTGCAAAATGGCTACAAACTAGCCTGAGCCCAACCATACCGGGTTGTTTTCACAACACCGATGAGAGTACGGCTAAGGAGCCAACACTCGCCCTATCCTGCGTTTTTTAACCTAGATGAGAGCAGAGATACTCATGAACTGTTGTAGTGCAAAATGGCTACAAACTAGCCTGAGCCCAACCATTCTGGGTTGTTTTCACAACACCGATGAGAGTACAGCAAAGAAGCCAACACTCGCCCCATCCTAGGTTTTTCAACCTAGATGAGAGCGTAATATAGCTCGAACTATTTCAACTTCTAATCAAGAAGAAGATGAACATCAGCTCTGGAATATCCAAATTAATGCTTCAGCAAGACCATACGTGCTTCAAAACCATAAATTTGGAAAAATTGCTCCAATCAACAGAGATGCTCAAACTATCAACCCGAAAGTACCTCACTTAGCGAAGCCGATCACAAAGCAACTTGGTTCAAAGACAACTCGAAATGAAGGAACAGACCCACCGACTGGGCCTCGCGGCAAGGAACGGAAGACCTGGATCAAGGAAGCCGACTCCAAATAAAAGAGACAACGGCCCTACGCAGCAAGCATACAACCGAGTACAAAAGCTATCAAGACTTATACGTATTGTAAGCAGCACACGACATCCATCTACTCGGCCTTCATCTCAGCTTAGTCAGCCCTAATCCAACTATGCTCGGGGCTCAGACCGGATGAGATGCGACAAAAAACAACTCAGCATGATCAAGAAACGCAAAATCAGTCATCAAGAAAGAATACACAGATATTAGGCTCGGGGGCTCAACTAGCTCCACGGCTTAATCAACACCAAGCTCGAGGGCTCAACCTTCGCTCTGACTACGCCCGGGGTCTCGATTTCAAGGACGAAGGATGCAAGGATCAAGATTCCAGATAGCACAAGCATTCAAGACTACAACAACCCTACGACAACATATCAAAGACCCTTTATCCGAGTTCTTTCCCAAGAAAAAGAACCCGGAGAAGGCTCGGGGGCTACAGGGTGCATACCCTCAAAGAAGATCTTTAAAATTTTTCAAGGACCCTCTAGCTTTTTGTTCCGAGAAAAGCAAGAGGCTCGGGGGGCTACACTCACCGAGTGCGCTTTTTCGGAAAAGTGCATCTCAGGTAAAGAAGCGTAGGGGAAGACCATCTCAAGATTTCACTTCAAAAGAACCCGGCTTCCGAAGCTCAATCATGAAATGCTCGGGGGCTTGTCGATGGGGGATCCACAGGGCTCCCCATAGAGAAGACAGAAGAAGACCTAGTCGAATTAGGACTCTCCATATGTAATTCTAGTAGGACTACTACCTTGTAATCCTATTAAGACTCCAACATTGTAACCGACTAGGACTCCTGCTGTGGACCATATAAAAAGAGATGCGGGGATCCCTAGATAGAAACACACAACAAGGCTCAACAGCCTAAACCATCAGGCGCAGGGTGCAATATACGATCCACCCCAAACAAGACGTAGGGTATTACGCTACCCCGGCGCCCGAACCTGTATAAATCTGTGTCTTGTGTTCCCTGTGTTGACCATCAAGTTTCGGATCCGGTGATCTCCTCACCAATCTACTACTTCGGGAACCCCCGAGGTAAACTGCTGGTCTCCAAACACCGACAATGACTTACCCAGATTAATTTTTAAAAATTTCCTACAGGGGTTAGTCCAACAAAATATCCAATATCTACTACAGCATACTATCAGCTCAAAAATCAACCTAGACACCATGTCTAATTTAATTTAGGAAGACATTTTAATCTAGGTACCCAGTTTAAAAGCCCTTTAAAAATAAGATCATCACTCCTAAACTAAGCACCATGCTTCATTTAAGAGATGTATGAAACTACTTCAAAGGCTAAACATATACTATAGCAAATATAGGTGGCATGAAAGCATTATAGAGTGTTATTCAAATAGAGATGAAAGAGCATGATTATTATGCAATATTTTGAATATAAATTAAAAAGGTAGAGACAACTAATATTAGCAACATGATTTTAAGATTTTTCAAATAAGTCCATTTCTCCAAGCTTGAATTTTGCAAAGCAAAGTTAAGGTTGGATGGATATAATTCAATGTTGCATGATGATTGGTCAGATATACTTGGTGCTGCCATTATTCATTTTGTTACTTCAAACCTGGAATGGTTAGTGATAGAAATATCCGAAGGAATATTTTCACAATTATATTTCTATGCTCAATTCACATGGACATTATAGCAAAAGGTGCAAACTCATGTTATCTCAAGATTACAACGAGATCTACTATATTTATGATAAACATATACATCTACAACCACCCTTTCAAAGCTTTTAGAAACAGGTAAAATGAGAGGGTTGAAGATCTCGTGTGTGGCAGCATTAGAGAAACCAATGAATCCAGAAGATTTCTCATATGAGTATGGATTTGATGGGGTGTTAATGAAATAATTTCTATGTTTATTCATGTGATCTCCATTTTCAAACTCCATAGGTGTTTCTTCATGGGTGTCTATAGGCAATAAGTTTGTCTCTATTATTTCATGCCTATGACATTCATTGGATGCTTTATTTTCTAGGGTTTCCTATGGATTGATGTCTGTAGGATTGGTCTTGTCTAAAGCTTTCCCTAAACTTGGGTGAGTCATGTTTATTGAAGAAATTGATTTAAGCTCACCATTTGAATCTAGTCCAAGTTCAGTGCTAATACTAAGGCTTCGTCCTCTTCCATCCATCCTTTGACAATGGCATATGAGTTTTTCATATGTTCCATACATTCCTGCCATTGTCGATGTTGCTTTTCTTGATCATTTCTATAGTCTTCATGACTCCTATCCTTTAGGTATTCTAGTGAATTTCTAGGGTCATTATGAGACTTAGGAGAGAGAGCATAAGAAGGATCATTAGGGTCAAGGATGGGTTTAAAGATGGGTTCAGATAAGTCCTCTAATGTGGGCACAGAAGGGGAGAAGATGGGATTAATTCTTGAATGGCTTGGCTCTCCTTCTATGGCATCACCAGACATGCCATCCCTATATTCTTCTTGATGTCCATTATTTCTAGGAGGGAAAGGAAGTTGAGGACACTTTTTCTAAGATACTCTTCTAAGAAGATCTGATTTATATTGATGTATAAGCATCTTAGCTAACTGGAAGTCTAAATCATCATTGTGAGACTTTGATGGTTTAGGATTGATAGCTGAATCTTTGGGATTGAAGTGATTGTGTTTTAGCTACCAAAACTTCCTCTTCTTGTTTGGAAGATGATTTCTTCTTTTCCTCGGAGAGCTCAGAATAGACTTGAACAACCTTTTCTAGTATAGGCCTTGCTTCAGTTATAGGTAAATGAAGAAAAGCTCCTCTAGAGGCTAAATCAAGGGACTCCTTAGATTCCTTGGTAAGACCAAAATAAAAATATTGAAGAAGCATGGGGTCTGGAATACCAAGGTTAGGGCCAAATGTGATGAGTTCATTAAAACGATCCCATGATTTACTAAGAGATTCTTGTTCTAGTTGCCTAAAAGTTAGAACCTCTTTTCGAAGGCTAGCTACTTTAGAGATGGGAAAGAAGTATAAATAGAATTCAGAGTATAATGTTTCCCAATCCCCTTGCATACTTCCTATAGCTCTATTATACCAATCTTTGGCTCTCCCTATCAAAGAGAATGAGAAAAGCTTCTATCTTAATGTCTTATCGGACATACCAGCGATTTGCAAGCATGCACAGGTCTGTTTGAACTCTTGTAGGTGTAAGTATGGGTTTTCATTGCTTTCTCCCGAGAAGAGTTTATCCTAAATTATATTGACTAGATATGGGCATAGCTCATAGCCAGGTGTTATGATAGGCTCTACAGATTTTGGTGGCCCAAAGCTTTTGCGCATACCATATAAGCAGATAGGAGTGGAATTAAAAGCATCCATAAGGATAAACACAAAAATAATAAAGAGAATGAGATAAAACAGGAAAAGATAAAAGTATAATACAAGGTAAAGCTAGATTCACAATTAACTCAGCAATCATTTCCCCGGCAACGGCGCCAAAAATGCTTGTTGGCATAAATTAAATGCACACAAGAAAATATGACTATCCGCAAGCGCACAGATATAATACTGATGTAACACTTCACCCGGAGGTTTTAAATATCGTATCCACAAGGAAATATGTGAGTATAACTACGGTCCAACCTAACCCGGAGTAGAAATCAAGCCTAGATAGAGATAAGAGGAGATCACTAAAACTATGTTTACTTCAAATCTCGGTAAAAAGGTATTTTCTAATGTTCTAACACGTCCAGATAACTTGAATAGGGGTAGAAATCAAGAGTTCTCCCCTACCAGCATCTATATAAGGCTACCAAACCTTCTAACTGGTGATAGATTATAGAGGATTCAACGAAGCTATAAAGTCACCTTCGTGAGCTAATCTACCGAAAAGACAGGGGACATTCACAAGTAATCTAGATCTAAGCACCACGCTTACACCTGTATTACTACTTCAATCTACAGGGTCCTATAGACTAAAGTACTAAAAAGAATTATGAACTAGAAGAACAATATGAATACAAAGTTACTTACATAAGAAGACGATGATTGAAGAACCTCAGAAGCAAGTCCCGGGTGAGGGGAACTTGATCCCAGAGAATACAGCCGAAGAGAAGAACCGACAGACCGGAACTCCTCCGAAACTCTACTCTCAACTCCTCTCTCTAATTCTAAAACTAGATAGCTACTCTAAAGAGGTAGATCCATTCAAAGGGACCCCTCTCAACTGATCCAACTGGAGATAATAAATTAGGGTTTCAGGGATTCCTCAGACAGGGGGCCAGGGGGCTCCTTATATAGCCCGGTGGGATGCATACGAGCCCTTAGATCAAACCGACTTCACGTATGACCAAGATGAACCCTAGAAGGTGGTGGAGGAAGCTTCCACAAGGTCGTAGGGAGATGTTTTGGGGAAGGGTTGGCCGGCACTTGGGCCTAGGCCGCCCGGCACCCCACTGTGGGCTTCGGGCCCCAACTTCGTCGTGGTGTCTCCTGGTTCCATCTAGAGTCCAATGGCGCATGTTTAACCGTGAGATAATTCCACTAATTTATTTGATAATTAAGTCCTTCTCCGCGGTTTTCTGGAACACTCTCTAAAAAAAAATATGAAATCACTAAAACTCATGGAATTGTCAGTTAAAACCCCCTATCTTCTACGTGTATTAATCATATCTCATGTTTATTGTACTATAAGAAGTTGACGCTATCCACCGTCAACACAGGGCACATCCACTCAGGGGCACAGGACGCGTCCGGTCATGATTTTCACTATTTGGATATCTCTATGTAGAGACCAGACTCGTGAGGGCGAGCGTCTGGTTCGATGCGTAGGACGCGTCCGGACATTTGCTAAAGAACGCGCGTGAGTTTGACCGTTGGTGCGTAATGGCTACATTCAAACATCAGCGACACATGGCTTTGTGAGAGTGACTGGACGCATCCCGTCATCACTTAACTCGCGTCCGGTCAGTGCGCAGATAGGCTGATTTGAGTGCAACAGTTGGGTGTCTTTTGAGGCGCCTATATAAGTGGATTGGTCGGCTCTAGGAAGTGTCTCTTGGCACTTTAACATATTTGACATCTCCTAGAGCTAAACAAACCTTCTTCCTCACTTTGCATGTCTCTTGATTGATCTAGAGAGTAATTGGAAGAGCTTCTAGTGCATTTACCTTTTGATTGAGCATCTAGTTGCACTAGTGAGCATTCTTGCTATGATTGAGCTTATTACTCTTGGTGGTTGCCACCACCTAGATGGTTGGAGCAGCGAGGCTAGAGTTGAGCAAGTTTGGAGATTATTCTTCGCCACTTCGGAGGTGTTGTGAGGGGTTCTTGACCTTATCCCCGCAGGAGATCGCAAAAGGTACTCTAGTGGAATGCTCATTGTGGTGATTCTTGCGGTGCCCATTGGAGGCTTGGTGTGGTGCCAATTAGCCATCAAATCCCAAGTGAGTGTGCCATTACAACGAGAAGTAGCATGTTGGCAAGCACGTGAATCTTGGTAAAAACTCCGGTGTTCATTTGGGATTGATCCATTGAGATCATATTTGGATTTCATATTGATTGTTTGGATGATCATCTCAGGTATTCATCATTGATCAAGATTCAAGACGGTGATTGGTACGACATCCCAAAGGCACGGTTTGCATCTCTCGATTGCCCCTTGTGATTACTCTTGTGCAAAGTAGTGTATTAGGGTGTGTAGAGTAGTTTGATTGCTAAGAACATTACTCTTATTGTGCTCTAGTATATTAGGTTGCTAGTTGATTGGTTAGGAGGCTTGCAAAACCCCTCTATAGTAGGCTAGCATAAAATTCGCTTAAGCACCATCTTTGTTACTATTTGGTTCATCTAGTGCTTTTATAGAATTTTTAATTAGGCTATTCACCTCTCTCTAGCCAATTGGACCTTACAGCATAGAAGTAGATCCCTTGGGTGACTAATTGGCTTGTATAGCCTTGTTAGTCACATTGCTTAGTTTGTGTAGCTAAGCAAATTGAGCTCTCTAGTTTTGGCTTGTGTAGCCTTGCTATTGAGCAGGTGCTCTTCGGCTTGATTGAGTACTAGTTGCTTAGGTTTGAGTGACCTTGCAAACTAGTATTGGATAGGCGAGCACTACCTAACCTAGCACCTTAGTGACTCAACCGAGGATTACTTTGTAAGGTGCTTAAACTTAGATAGAAGGGTGAAGTCTTAGCTAGACCGATGGTTTCAATTTCGCATTTAATTCGATCATCCGCTGCGATTAGTTTTTAGAAAGGACTATTCACCCCCTATAGTCCGCCATCTCGACCCTACATACATGACCATGATTTTACAGATGATAAGCTAGCTTTCAGACAAGGATATGCAATGAAACATCAAAATCAAGTGTCAAACTCGAACAAAGGCAAGAGGGTGCTAGTTGTTATAAAACTATCAGGAAATCTCAATGAAGATGCTTGGAATAGGTTGTATCTTGCTTCCAAACAGAGTTTTTGTAGCGAAAGTAAAATCATAATCACAAGCCGTTCAGACAAGATTGTAAAATTTGGAACTTTATAGGCTCTCACTCTACAGCATCTGTCTCTTGAAGAATACTGGTATTTCTTTTAGACACCTACATTTGGAGGCATGGATCCTAAACACACCCAAGACTTGCATAACTGGCCATGAAGATAGCCCGCAGGAATGTTCGTTCATTGGTGCATACATCACCTCTTATTTGTTGAGGAACAATTTTGACATCCAATTTTGGTGCAAGGTTCTAGGCTTCTGGAGAGGGATCATCCAGAAGCATGTCTCCAAATTCGGTGTGCATCCAATAAAAATTCTAGACCAAAATAGACCTGTGGAGTTTGGAAGAATGGCCACATCTTCTGAAGGTTTGATGTTTTGTGAGCTTCATCACTCTTCCCAGCAGGAGGTTCCAGAGATAAGGGCCCAAGATGTCCTGTATGGAAGCATTAAGCCCCATGGGAAATTCGAGGTGCTAGTATGGAGATCTGAGATACCCCCGTATTATAGCTATGTCTGTACTTGTGAGATTCGAGAGGGAAAGGCTACAGGTGCCAAGAGGAAGCGTTCTACGAAAAGATGGAGTTACATTTTGTTAGTTTTGTCATTATCCTGTCTCATGTAACTCATGTAGTAACACACTTTTGTTCTTTTTTTTTTTTTTGGGATGGGGGGTTAGGATGGCACAAGTTAGCCCCGGGCAAGTGCAAAGGCTGTAAGGTGTCATAGATTACTGTTACAACATCATCAAATTGTACTGCTACGTTTTCACATGTGAAATATAAGTGCTTATCTACATATACTCCAAAGTGCAGCAGTTTGATCTGTATAATGCTGGCTCTGTTTTCTTTTGTACACTTGAATGAGAGTGTTCAAAATTTATGGGAGAAATTGTCACCTGCATAGAACATAAATCTTTCTACATATACTCCAAAGTGCAGCAGATTGATCTGTATAATGCTGGCTCTGTTTTCTTTTGTACACTTGAATGAGAGCGTTCAAAATTTATGTTCTTGCGTTCATCTGTTATTCTAATATTTGTACTTTGTTTTGGTAGTCAGCAGGTGCTCCAATCACTCCAATTTACAGGTATCTACTGCAATATGCTAATTAAAACTATGGCTTAGAAATTTGAATTTTAAAGTGTTGTATGCAAGTCTCCCTGGTCTCATCTAAATTTAGGCGGGAATGGAACTAAAAAAATTGTGTTGTCTACATGAGCTTTTGAAATAATATTTAAGTTTTTACTGTTAGGCCCCGTTTGGATCCTTTCATCTTAGAGAAATTAGATTCTCCATAATAGATTAGGCTATTTGGTTTGGAATTTGACATTCCACAATTATAATTTTCTCCCTTCTATGCCTACCTCAAATTCATAAGGTGGGAGATAGAATTTGATTCTATAATCACCATGCCATGTTTCTAATCGACAACTATATTTTTTCCATTTATATGGCTAACAAAAATATCTCCCTTGTATGGAAATATAATTATTAGAATGAATTCAATTCTATGGTTCATCACAAGAAGGTTAATTGCTTCATCGAGAATGTATAGCACAAAAGCTGGTCTGGTGGCAACTTCTGTTCAATCAGTTGGCTAAAAAGTGCAACAGAGGACATTGATTAATATACTACCTCCGTCCCTAAAAGAATAAAATTATCAGATTAATGTTGGTCAAACTAATTCAAGTTTAATATTATTAACATTTATGTCTCTGAATAAATTTATGATGAAAATATATTCTATAACTCCTGTTCAATCAGTTGGCTAAGAAATGCAACTGAGGAGACTGATTAATATAATACCTCCATCCGTAAAATAATGTAATTATGGGATTCGTGCAAGTCAAATTAAACTAGTTCAAGTTTGACCAAGTTTATAGTAAATATTATTAACATTTATATCTCCAAATAAAATTTTAATGAAAATATATTCTATAACTAAATACAAATTTATTCAAAGTTCTTGGTATACAGAACTACAGTATACCAGTTAATAAGCTAACAATCGTTTTTTTGTGACCTTGATATCATAGGTACTCTACAGAGAAATTAATAGATCATGCATGTAGATAGCTCAGTGGTTCATTTAGCAAAGGATTGGAATTCAACAGTCAAGGGCTATACATATATTCTCTGTAAGTGTAAACAAAAAGTCAAATCAAAATAGGATCTTACTATGGTACATCCAAATAACTCTGAGCCCTTCATTTATTTTGATCGAAGGGTCATGATCACTTGTTATGTCCTATGAGGCAATACATGGAATATATACTAATTTATTTTTTTAATTTGGAAAATATAATAAATAAGGAAAGTTTTAGATATAAAAAATCTTTTTTTCTCGTTTGGTTGATGCATTTGTGATCCGGCAGTTATGGTAATTTTTTTTTTTAAGTTCACAACTTTGAACTTGATATATTTTTAATTGCCATGCATTTTCACACACGTAACTGATACATTTGATCTCGTACGTGATTTACATGTGTAGCGTGTGTATAGGAGTTAGTGAGTGACCGGTAACGTGAGTATGTGTACATGACTTTCTAAAACTTTCGTTATAAGCCCAAACGTTCTTACTATATGTGAATGGACTATAGACTCTCTTGCAATTTAGTTGTTCTTATATATCTCTTCACTTTCTTGAGCTCAAACATTCTTATAGGCCCTTTCTCACTTGAGCTTTGACATGAAGGCAAAAGCAGTCCCAAAGGTCATACATGTGCATGGACTACAGAGAAATTACATAGACCATGGATGTTGATGGGAAGGCTTGGAATTCAACAGTCAGTGGTTAAACGTGACAGCGAAAACAGACCCAAAGGTCATACATGTGAATGGACTTTTGACTCTCTTTCAATTTAGTTATTCTTATATGTCTTCACTTCTTGAGCCCAAACGTTCTTACAAGCCCATTCTCACTTGAGCTTAGACGTGAAGCAGAGAATACAGTTTCAGAAACATCAAAACGTAACTCACATCGTGTTTTGTTACCCATCCAGCCCTTGTGTTCCTGAGCAGGAAGGAACACATGGAAAATTTCCTTCCTCCAATCCTAGGAGAGCTGATGACTCGACCCATAAAGTTCATCATCAACAAGTGCTCGAAGCCGCTTGCCATGGCCATGGAGGAAAGCCTACATAGGGCTCTTCTTCGAGCACAGGTCATCAACGAGGAGGCCATGGGACGGCTCATCACAAATCAAGCCATGATCCAGCAACTGGGCATGCTGAGAGAAGCCATGCACCGAGGCTATTACGCACTCGATGCCTTCAGGTACCAGCCTCACTATGGAGAGGACGACAATGATCCAGCTACTAGGGGCTTGATGTCCCTATCCAAGGTACCCTCTCCAAAGGATCCCCATTTCTTCAGTCAAACTGCACAGTTTCGGGTACAACTACAAGACGCACTAGACAGATTGAGCACCATGATTGTTGATCTGAATGAGTCAGTCATGTTCTTGATGTGCTACCCTCGCCTGTATCGCCAACCTTACAGCATGCATATCCTACTAGGTAACTGCATGTTTGGTCGCCAGATGGAAACAGACCTTGTAATTAAATTCCTGCTGCACACACGGCCTCATTGTTCTCAAGAATTGGAGGTCCTGCCAATTGTCGGTCCACCTAGAGTCGGCAAGAGCACCCTAGTCGCTCATGTTTGCAAGGACCAAAGAGTCTGTGATTATTTCTCAGAAATCATATGGTTGTGCGAGTCCGATTTTACAAATGATGAGCTAGCTTGCAGACAAAGATGTGTAATGAAACATCAAAAATGTATGCCAAACTCGAACAGGGGCAAGAGATTGCTTCTTGTTATTGAACTATCTGGAAATCTCAATGAATATGCATGGAATAGGTTGTATCTTGGTTCCAGAGGGAGCTTTCCTAGTGGTAGTAAAATCATAGTCACAAGCCATTCAGACACGATTGTAAAGTTTGGAACAACACCGGCTTTAAATCTGAAGCCTCTGTCCCATGAGGCATACTGGTATTTCTTCAAGGCTCTTACATTTGGAAGCATGGACCCTAAGGAGCATCCAACGCTTGCACAGCTTGCCATGGAGATAGCTAGAACGCAGTATGGTTCATTCCATGGTGCATACATCACATCTTATTTGTTGAGGAAAAAGTTTAACATACACTTTTGGTGCAAGTTTTTGAGCTTCATGAGAGGGTTAATCCAGAAGCATGTCTCCGAAATCGGCATGCATCCAGTTGCTCTTCTGAACCAGAACAGACCTGTACAACATGGAAGAATGGCTACACCTTCTGAAGATTTCATGATTTGTCGTCAATATCACTGTTCTTCACAAGAGGAGGTTCCGGAGATAAGACTCCATGATGTGCTGTATGGAAGCACTAAGAGACTCGGAAAATTTGAGGTCCTAGTATGGAGATCTGAGATACCCCCCTACTACAGCTATGTGAATGCTTGTGAGATTCGAGAGCGTAAAATAACAGGTGCGAAGAGGAAGCAGCCTATGAAAGATGGAGCCACTTTCTGTTAATTTTGTAGTTTTCTGGTTTATGCAGGAACATATATACATAGGGTTAGTTCTGAAGTGTAAGGGCTACATTCTCATATCTGAAGTGTAAGTGCACATCTACAAAATAAAACATGAGCCAGAGTTATATATTTTCGTGGAATATGGTGAATCCTTTCCTGTGTTTTGTTTCACTCCAGATAGCAGCCTCAGCCTGTGCTTAAACCTTCAAACTCGTGTTTCAGTTTTATATTTTTTGTTCTACTCAGCAGGCCATTCTGTCAATAGAGCCTCAGTTCTTTTTTTTTTTTTTTTTTTTTTGAAAGATTTGGCAGGAGCTCTGCCTTTTAGGTAAGATAGGGGAAAACAGAGTTGTTTATGTCAATAGAGCGTCAGATCATGTTTGGTGGTTTGCGAAACTGGTTGCCTTACTGTGATGGAACAACTTATCGGCTCCCTGTTGCAAGCTGTGCAGAGTCTCGTTGGTTCAAGAAGATTTGGCATCCCAACAATCTCTGGCCCAAAAGAGTTGGAAATTGACTGGAGTTAGTTGTAACAATTTTTTTTCACATCACATGATTGCATAGTATACAAAATTTTCAAGTGCCTGTACTGTTACTGTGCAGCAGTTTGATCCCGTACAATGCTTGCTCTGTTTTCTTTTGTACACCAATGGGAGAGCTCAAAATTTATGCGCATTCATCTGATATTCTAATTTCACTGTCTTCTGTTTTGATAGTCAGCAGACACCGATCACACCAATTTACAGGTATCTACTGCAACATGCTAAGATAGGAAGTTTGAATTTTAAAATGTTATATGCATGTGTCCCCGTAACTCTGAAACACCATGGGATCCAAAAACTCATCTAAGTTTAGGCTGGCAAAGTAAAAGTATACCCACCCAGAAAGGAATAAAAAATGTGTTATCTAAACGAGCTTTTGAAATAACATTAAGTTTTCACTGTTAGTGATTTAACCAACACAAGGGGGTTAATTCCTTTAACGGGAATTTATAGTGCAAAATCTGGTCTGGAGGCAACTCCTGTTCAACCAGTTGGCTAAAAAGTTGCAAAGCTAACAATCTGATTTTTTGTGACCATGATATCATAGGTGGTATACAGAGTGATTACACAGATTGTAGTCATAGATGGTGATGGCTCAGTGGTTATAATTCAACAGTCAAGGGCTCTACATATTCTCGAAGTATCCAACCGGCAGCAAGTTCAAACAAAAACAAAGAGTCAATCAGAAAAATCAGGTGAAGGCAAAAGCAGTCCCGAAGGTCATACATGTGAATGGACTATTGACTCTCAATTTAGTTGTTTTTAAATACCTTTGCCTCTTGAGCCCAATGCCCATTCTCTCCTTGGAATTTTGATGTGAAGCAAAGTATATAGGGTTTCACAAAAATCAAAACTCAGCCAGTGTTTTTTTACCCATCCTGCCGCCCTTCTCTTCCTGAGGAGAAAGAGAGGACTTGCATGGAAATTTTCCTTTCTACAATTCTGGGTGAGTTGATGAATCGATCCATAAACTTTGTCATCAACAAGTGCTCGAAGCCACCAGCACTAACCATGGAGGAAAGACTAGAAAGGGCTCTTCTCCGAGCTCAGGTCATCGACGAGGAGGCCATGGGACGGCGCATTACAAATCAAGCCATGATCCAGCAGCTGGGCATGCTAAGAGACACCATGCACCAAGGCTATTACACACTTGATGCCTTCAGGTACCAGCCTCACTATGCAGATGATGGCAATGATGCAGCTGTTAGGCACTTTATGTCCCTATCCAAGGTACACTGCAAACCATCCCTATTTCTTCAGGCATACTGCACAGCTTCAGGAAAAACAACAAGAGGCACTAGACAGACTGAGTTCCATGATTGTTGATCTCAATGATTTGTTTTTGGCGACCTACCCTCGTATGTATCGCCAGCCTTACAATATGCATATCCTATTGGATAACTGCATGTTTGGTCGCCAAGTGGAAGCAGAACTTGTCATTGAATTCCTGTTGCACACACAACCTCATAGTTCTCAAGAATTGAAGGTCCTACCAATTGTCGGTCCACCCAGAGTCGGCAAGAGTACCCTAGTTGCTCATGTTTGCAAGGATGAAAGAGTCCAAAATTATTTCACAGAAATCTTATGGCTGCACGACCATGATTTTATAGATGATAAACTAGCTTTCAGACAAGGATATGCAACGAACTATCAAAATCAAGCTGGGTCTAACTTGAACAAAGGTAGGAGGGTGCTAGTGCCTCTTGTATCTTGCCTCAAAGAAGATGCTTGGAATAGGTTGTATCTTGCTTCCAAACGGAGCTTTTGTAGCGGGAGTAAAATCATAGTCACAAGTCGTTCAGACAGGATTGTAGAATTTTGAACTGCACAGGCTCTAACTCTAAAGAATCTGTCTCATGAAGCATACTGGTATTTCTCCAAGACTCTTACATTTGGCGGCATGGATCCTAAGACACACCCAAGACTTGCACAAGTAGCCATGGAGATAGCCAGAACACAGAAATGTGCGATCATTGGTGCATACATCACCTCTTATTTGTTGAGGAACAATTTTGACATCCACTTTTGGTGCAAAGTTCTGAGCTTCTGGAGAGAGTTCATCCAGAATTATGTCTCCAAATTCGGCGTGCATCCATTGAACATCTGGACCAAAACATACCTTTGCAATTTGGAAGAATGGCCGCACCTTTTGGAGATTTGATTCTTTGTCAGTATCATCACTCTTCCCAAGGGAAGGTTCCTGAGATAAGAGTGCAAGATGTCCTGTACGGAAGCATTAAGCCTCATGGGAAATTTGAGGTCCGAGTATGGAGATCTCATATACCCCCGTACTATAGCTATGTCTGGACTTGTGAGATTCGAGAGCGAAAGGCTACCGGCGCCAAGAGGAAGCGTTCTATGAAAGATGGAGTTACATTTTGATAGTTTTTTCATTAGCTGTCTCATGTAGTAACACACTTCTGTTCTTATTTTTTGTTTGTGGTGGGTGTGTGGGGGGGGGGATGGCACAAGTAAGTGCAAAGCCTGTAAGGTGTCACACATGTTACAATTACAGTAGCATCATGTTGTACTGTTGCATTTTCACATGTGAAATATAAGTGCTTATCCACATAATAACTCATGATGCAAAGGCATATATTTCCAGATAGCAATTTTTGTCATAGGATGGCACAACTATCTGGAAACGCTTGAGCCAGGTTCATAGATTTTCATGAAATATGGCTAATTCCTTCCTTGTCATTGGTTTCACTACAGATAGCAACCTCAGCTTGGAACTCAACTTGCATTTTTTTTTTTGTCATTCTGTTTTCACTTGGACCCAGCTGGCCATGGTCAATAGAGCCTCTAGCAAGTAAAAAAGGAAGCTCTCGAGGAGATTGGGCTTGCCGCCTTTATATGGCCCACAAATAGATGGAAATAGATTGGAGTCAGTTGTACTGTCTACTGAATCGTTTTTTAGAGCTTCTCACCTGAATAGTATTGATTTATCATCAACAACCTTGTTTTTGGGGAACGAGCCACAAAACATGTCATCTGGTTACTTTTGAAAAACCAGACTAAGACCAATATAGCAGCCCCAGCACAAGGGGCTAAATTGTGGTATATCCACAAATAAGAAAGCAACAATTAACACACCTTAACACAAGGGCGAACAGTGGCACAACGAGAAATACACCTAATGGAGAGAAGAAGGAGATACCAAGGCACATGAACTTTTCAACGATGGCTCCAGGGAGGTGAATGGCGTCGCAACGTAATCATCCTTAGCCAAGCAATAGGAGGTGACTCCACAGGGGGTGGCAAGGCTTTCACTCGATCCATGTGCCAAGTGGTTGAGTGGGCTAATCCAGGAGAAGTCAGTGAGAGGTTCTTCAGTGACACCTTCAAGGAGATTCTCGTCACTGGCCCAGACTGATCTGAGCTTTCACCTAGGACCGCAACCGGGATAGTGGGAGGTGCACAAGGGGGTGTCAACTGCTGCCACACTGCACGAAGCTATTTTGGACTCGCCCGTGACATCAGGAGGCGCGCGCCGGTGTAACACCCTGAATTTTGATCGTTTTTAAAAATCACAAAAAATTTAAAACTTTTAAAATTATGCACGTGGGTTTATTATAAGTTACGAGTAGATTTTATAAAATAAAATAATCTTGCTTGAGTGAAATTGTGTTGCTTGTTTGATGAACTTATGGTGGTATTTCTCCTTGAAATCTAAATTCAAATTCCATTTAAATCACCCAAAAATATCTTGCAAATTTTGAGAAGAGAACAAGGCAAAAGAACCATCTCGAGCTCATTCTCCTCTCTCCTCATTTGGCCGCTCTTGGCTCAGCAAGGCACAGTGCAGCACAGGTGAATCTCTGACCCCTAGCTTGAGCCGTCTCATCACGTACTCTTCCACTCCCTTGCTCAACACAGCACGCTAATGCCCCATAGAAAGCAAACACGAGGACACTGTTGTCTGTTGGGGCCATGAACGTGACCTCACGAGGAGCCAACCTCACCGGAGCAATGGACGAACGCGGAGGCAGCCAGTGCAACGTACGGAGTCGTCTCTAAGCCCAGACTCGTACGCAAATGCCGGTGAAATATCTGGCCGGCGGACAACCGCCATTGTCGCGTATAAATACGCCTGGCCGGCGAGCCCCCGCCGTCACCACGGCCATTCCGAGCTCCGTGGGAGCCTGGAACACACCATCTTCCTCGCATTTCACCAACTCCCCTGCTCCCCTGCTGCTGCCGCCATTGAAGCTGAGCTTCAGTTCTACTTCCGCTAAGAGCACCACCGGCCAAATTGGGAAGACGAGGTGAGTTCTGGAGCCCTCTTTTCCTTCCCCTGTATCATCCAGTTTCCTATATCACTTTGCTTTAGGCTGCCACCGTGTAGAACCAGCATATATACGCTAACACACAAACACATACACACACTAGAAAAACTATACGTAACTATACTACACACACGCACAGATACTCACACACACACATGCAAATACACCACTCGTTGATGCACACCACTAGCACATGCCCATGCATGGGCTCTCCATGCAGGAGCAAGTACGTCACCACCCACCATGGTGGAAGCCGCCGCTGGAGCCATGGTCGGCACTACCGCCGCCCAGCAGCTCAAGGTCGCCGCGCTGGAGCCATGGCCGGCACCGCCGCCGCCCAGCCACCGGTGCCTCGCGTCACTGCGCCGAGCACCGCCGAGCGCCTGAGCCACAGTCGCTTCCGCCGTATTCGTCACGGCGAACTATCGCCGCCGTCACCAATGCACTAATCCCATTCACATACACGCACTTCACGCAGATGGTCATACGGGCAGTGTACGAGTGTTGGAAACCTATTTTTCTTGCATAGAAAAATTCCTAGAAAATTCCTAAAAATACTAGAGTCACTCTAGAACCTTTTCATACCTTTTCCATGACCTTTCTCCTCACAAGAATATTCCTAGAAATTCTGCAAGTATTCCAACGCCTTATACTAACTTCTAAAAATTATATCTTCTTCATTTAAATTTCCTTTCCCCACGAAACCACCACCAAAATTCCTCTAAAATCTTGCTCTATTTATTTTACCTAATACCACCATATAGTTCTTTGTTTGCTTTTATGTCTGCTCTTATATTTAGCGGTAGTCTCATTTCGTTCGCGACGATCGACAGAGGGCGACGACTACCAGGAAGGTGAGGACCCGGACTACGAGGGATCAGAAGGCGAGATCAACGAAGGCAAGTCCTAACTCCCCTCTCTCCGCCACTACATGCCGTACCGTTTATATTATAAACTTATATTTATAATATTGATGAATATGAATAATGAAATGAGATATATAATGAAACCAAACTTGTCTTGACGGGAGCGAGTGAGGGTAATTTATGTGGGATAAATTACTTTGGTAGGTTCGCCTGTGTGGGTTCCTACGGGAGATACTCGTTTCAGTCGTATAAGGACCGGTTCATAGGCCATCTCACCTAGTCTGATATACGTACAGCCACATGTCTATATGGGTGGACCTGGTCTCACACCCCGTTAGGTAGAAATATAATTTCCACTAGGAGGCCGGCGTGGCAACGGGTTAACAGGGGAGGACACGGCTGCTGTGTGATCTACCGTGGTCTGATCGACATGGTTGATTTGTGGTCTTCCATTTAAAATTTATTGTTGTGCCGTGTGCGAGCACCCTTTTATTAATCTGGATGCTATGTGATCATCCATCGGATGCTGTGTGATCATCCAACCACTCTATGTTTTAGGATGCTGTGTGATCATCCTAATGTGTGGGTTTCGATCCCTGAGTAGTCCGTAGTGGAATTATACGAAAACCTAAGGTAGCTCCATCCGGGTACGAGATCTTGTTAGGCCTGTCCTAATCACTGATCATGGTTAGACTGTGTCTATCGTGTGGGGAAATTGTACCCCTCTGCAGAGTATCAATTCTATTCGAATAGCCACGTCCTTGGTAATGGGCAACCGCTAGGATGAGGTCCCATTTGATTAGATTTTCTTGAAATAAAATATGCTAATGGTCTAATTAGTTATTTAATGCTAACCGGGAACTGGTGAGAAAGATGATGCTCTCCCAGGGCCCAAACCTCACTTATTAATAATATTACGATCTCCACCATCCACCCTTGTTGGGACTTGCTGAGTACTCTATGTACTCACCATTGTTGACTCACAGATAATGATCCCGAGGGGAGCTTCGACATCGACGAGGAGGCGAACGACGAGGACTAGGAGACGCGCGAGGACTGACCGGACTTACTGGAAGGACATACTAGGACTTAGGATTTCGACCGCGCTCAAGCATGCCTGTGGAATAGTGTGTATCGCTTCACTATAGTTTCCGCTGTAGTAGACATCACCCCTATGTAATAAAGCTGCCGCCTAGCGGTGATGGAACATCGTTAGTTATGTAAGGCCTATGGCCATGTCCTATGAACATTGACTATTGTAAGACCTTATTTTATTTATCAATAAAGCTCGGATTTTATATTATATATATCAGTGTCCCATTTCTGTAATTGTGTGCGTATTTGTGCATGATCCTGGCGCAAATACGGATGCATTTGGTCTCCTAAAATTAGGGACCGACAGCCGGCAAGCGATTGCGCCCGATCAGAGGAGGGAGTTTGTTGACCATCGCTACACCATGTGCGGAGCCATTCCTAGACTCACCCGCAAAGGTGGGAGACACGCACTGGCTAGCGTCAACGTCTGGGGTTGCCGGCCGCCACCGCATCACATGGAGCCAGTCCGACACTCGCCAATGACAGTGGGAGGCGCACAATGACAAGGCACCCGCAGGGACGCAGCCCCACCGCCAACAAGCCCGTGGGCAAATTGCATGTATCACGCCGCTGCAAGTCACCTACAAAATGAAAGCGAGGAGGAAATACAGGCATGCTGCCCACCGTTAGCACACCCACGGCCAAACTACGTGCCCGCTCCATTGTAGGGCCATCCAAATCTAGCCACCAGCATTGCAAGTCGCCCACAAACAACGGCCACCTCTGAGACCACGACCACCGGCCCAAGCTTGCAGCAGCACGTGGCCGCGTTAGTTGCAGAGCACCACACCGGGCTTCCCTAGCGAGGGGTCCGACTGCCGCCGCCCAGATGGGTGCCCTAGGGACCAAGATGAGTGAACCCCCTAGATCTTGGCAACCAAGTGTGTCGACCGCCGCCACTCCACCAGATCTAGATTCACCCTGCCGAGCACGTAAGTGGCCATTGACGACAAGGAAGAAGGAGGAGGATGGGGGTGAGGTTGCTCGAGAGGAAGAGGATGGATGGCTGCATGGCACTGCCATTGCACACTATCTACCAAACTTTAGTGCATGAGCTCCGCCGCACCAAGCCATAGTGCCACGGCGTTGCCCCAATTGCCAGGAGCCACCGCACGGAGGACTCATAGTCGCAACATGCATAGGAGGATATGCCTCACCTCACCATCCTAGGGAGCCGCATAGGCTTCCCGCTGGTCCCTTCTGGCAGCGTCAAGGCGAAGGGGAGGAGAGGACGGCTGGCGGCGGCGGCTAGGGTTGGCTCCCGCCCGAGAAGCCTGTGTGGGGTGACGGGGTGCCTGAAAGAAGACCTCACCTTTGGATTCGCATTTCTACTACCTCCATTACCTTTTATAAGGCATGGCTATAGATGACATGGTCTCTTAAACTGTACTTTGACAGTTTACTTACGTTACTTATATTTATGTATTTATGATATTTGCATAGTACATTTGATCACCAATCTAACCATGTTAAGTTTATATTATAATAATTACAATTGTTGGCTAAATTGTTGATCAAAGATTTTCAAGCTTGACTCTTAAAATTTATGGGCCCCTTATAAAAGGTAATGGAGGGAGTACTACTGAATTGCTTCATAGTATCAGCTGCATAGTACACAAATCTTTCGACATATACTCTAATTTGTAGCAGTTTGATCTGTATAATGCTTGCTCTGTTTTGTTTTGTACACTTGAATGAGAGCATTCAAAATTTATGTTCTCATGTTCATCTGTTATTCTAATTATCCTTTGTTTCGATAGTCTGCAGGTGCTCCAATCATTCCGATTTACAGGTATCTACTGCAATATGCTATTTAAAACTACGGCTTAGAACTTTGAATTTTAAACTGCTGTATGCAAGTGTCCCTGTGATATTGATACATGGTCTCATCTAAATTTCGGCAGGAAAGGAACTAAAAAATTGTGTTGTCTACACAAGCTTTTCAAATAATATTTAAGTTTTTACTGTAGGGATAGGGATATTATCCAACACGAGGTTTTTTTTTGAGGGGAACAGGAGGGGCGCACCCCTACTGATTTTATTGCCATAGATACATAACAAAGTTTCATGATACAAAGAAGGAAATAAAGAAAATAAGAAAAAATACACAAAAGCTTCTAGCCATTGACTAATGAAGGGTTTATAAAAGCTGCCTTTGTTCTTAGGATAACTAGAGCAAATTCCTTTTTGAAGATTTCCTTGCCTCTTTGTAAGGAGGGCTATATGCCTCTGAAAATAACATCATTCCTGACAAACCAGATCGCCCAGCTCATTGTCACTATAATCTCCATGAAGAAAGGCTGGTTAATCTGATCTTTAAAATGAAGAAATGTGACCCAGGGATTAGAGGGATCCGAGATCACAAGTCCCAGACTATACCAGCAGGCCGTGGCAAGGGGCACTTCAAGAACAAATGAGTGGCTGATTCATCCATAACAGATTGGCAAATACTGCAATCATAGTTCTCCAGGAACATATTGCTCCTTCTGAGGGTATCTTTAGTGCTTAGCCTATCTTTTAAAAGAAGCCAGAAACAGAGGACACTGATTAATATACTACCTCCGTCCATAAACATGTAATTATGGGATTCATTCCGGTCAAACTAATTTAAGTTTGACTAAGTTTATAGTAATAATAGTTATGTCTCCAAATAAATTTGTGATGAAAATATATTCTATTATTAATCTAATAGTACTGATTTTGTATCATGGATGTTTAGAATTTTTTATATAAATTTAGTCAAAGTTCAAATGCTCTGACATGAAGGTTTATATGTTTTGTCAAAGTCCATTCACATGTGCTATATGTTTAGAACGCTTTATATAGTCACTGTCCTAAACCTTCACGTCAAAGCATGTGAATGGACTACAGAGAAATTACATAGACCATGGATGTTTATGGCTCAGTGGTTCACTTAGCGAAGGCTTGGACTTCAACAGTCAAGGGTTAACACAAAGAAATATAAAGTCAAATAAGAATAACCAGGTGACAGCGAAAACAGACCCAAAGGTCATACATGTGAATGGACTTTTGACTCTCTTCAATTTAGTTATTCTTATATGTCTTCGCTTCTTCAGCCCAAACGTTCTACAAGCCCTTTCTCACTTGAGCTTTGGCGTGAACCAGATAATCCAAACTCACATCGTATTTTCTTAACCAGCCTCATATCTTCCTGAGTAGGAAGGACACATGGAAAATTTCCTTCCTGCAATCCTAGGAGAGCTGATGACTCGATCCATAAAATTCATCATCAACAAGTGCTCGAAGCTGCCCGCAATGGCCATGGAGGAAAGCCTACAGAGGGCTCTTCTCCAAGCACTTGACGAGGAGGCCATGGGACGACACATCACAAATCAAGCCATGATCTAGCAGCTGGGCATGCTAAGGGATGCCATGCATCGAGGCTATTACGCACTCGATGCCTTCAGGTACCAGCCTCACCGTGGAGAGGACGACAATGATCCAGCTACTAGGGGCTTGATGTCCCTATCCAAGGTACCCTCTCCAATGGATCCCCGTTTCTTCAGTCAAACTGCACAGTTTCGGGTACAACTACAAGACGCACTAGACAGATTGAGCTCCATGATTGTTGATCTGAATGAGTCAGTCATGTTCTTGATGTGCTACCCTCGTCTATATCGCCAAGCTTACAGCATGCATATCCTACTAGGTAACTGCATGTTTGGTCGCCAGACGGAACAGACCTTGTTATTAAATTCCTGTTGCACGCACGCCCTCATTGTTCTCAAGAATTGGAGGTCCTGCCAATTGTCGGTCCACCCAGAGTCGGCAAGAGCACCCTAGTCGCTCATGTTTGCAAGGACGAAAGAGTCTGTGATTATTTCTCAGACATCTTATGGTTGTGCGAGTCCGATTTTACAAATGATGAGCTAGCTTGCAGACAAAGATGTGCCATAAAACATCAAAATTGTATGCCAAACTAGAACAGGGGCAAGAGATTGCTTCTTGTTATTGAACTGTCTGGAAATCTCAATAAAGATGCATGGAATAAGTTGTATCTTGGTTCTAGAGGGAGCTTTCCTAGTGGTAGCAAAATCATAGTCACAAGCCATTCAGACACGATTGCAAAGTTTGGAACAACACCGACTTTAAATCTGAAGCCTCTGTCCAATGAAGCATACTGGTATTTCTTCAAGGCTCTTACATTTGGAAGCATGGATCCTAAGGAGCACCCAACGCTTGCACAGCTTGCCATGGAGATAGCTACAATTCTGTATGGTTCATTCCATGGTGCATACATCGCATCTTATTTGTTGAGAAGCAATTTAACATACGCTTTTGATCCAAGTTTTTGAGCTTCTTGAGAGGGTTCGTCCAGAAGCATGTCTCTGAAATCGGTGTGCAACCGTTTGATCTTCTGAACCAAAACAGATCTGTACAGCATGGAAGAATGGCTGCACCTTCCGAAGATTTCATGATTTGTCATCAATATCACCGTTCTTCACAAGAGGAGGTTCTAGAGTAAGAATCCAAGATGTGCTCTATGGAAGCACTAAGAGACATGGAAAATTTAAGATCCTAGTATGGAGATCTGAGATACCCCCATACTACAGCTATGTCAATACTTGTGAGATTCGAGAGCGTAAAATTACAGGTGCAAAGAGGAAGCAGCCTATGAAAGATGGAGCCACTCTGTTAGTTTTTTAAATTTTTGGCTTGTGCAGGAACATATATACATAGGGTTAGTTCTGAAGTGTAAGTGCTACATTTCTCATATCTGAAGTGTAAGCGCGTATCTACCAAATAACACATGAGCCAATATATTTTCACGGAATATGTGAATCCTTTCCTTTTTTTTGTTTTACTCTAGATAGCTCAGCCTGTGCTTGAACCTTCAGGCCCACGTTTTCGGCTTTATATTTGGAGATCTTTTACAATTGTTAGAAAAGTACCGTGGTATACTTTCATTTTTTTTTGTTTTCCAAGTAATCTTACTATTACTAATTAGAGGCCACAATGGAGGTAACACGTTAATTCTCACCAGACGCGCTAGAAAAAAAGATAAATTCTAGAAATTCTCACAATAATCATAAACATCTGACCTTTAATTTGGTAGACACTAATCATTATATTGATAATAGCCATCGGATTTATTGTAAAATTACCCAACTGCTATTATGAAATATACATAAAGTAACTCCCTAATTTTGTATTTAAATTACCCACCACTACCATTACGAAGAATAATTGAGAATAACCCCCCTAAATTTGTATATATTGTTTTTTAGCACTCTTTCTGTTGTTCGTCCTAGCATTGGTACGAGGATTTGTTTTGATTCGTCCCAGCATATGGTGCCTTTCTGAGTGTACTATCAAACAATTTTGATTAAAAATAAAAGGTATCTTATTAGAGTTTGTTGAGTCTGTGATCAAGATCATGTCCCATGCGTAACAATTTTGCGTGACTTAGCTGGTTTGAGACTGATCGCGCTCAAAACTCACTGAAGAGGATGGCGCAACGACTCATGTCCAAAACGGCAAAGCCAACCAAGTCATCCTCTGTCCAATCCTGCACGTGATATTTGTTCAATATGTATACTCCCTGTACTGTCATTATAAAAAAAAAATCAAAATAACCCATAAATTTATATCAAAATTAGCCACTTTATCGTTATGAAAAATAAACCCCTCACATTGTATCTAAATTACCCACCTTTTGCTATTAGAAAAGATAATTTAAAACAACCCTCTACTTTATATCTAAATTCCTGAATCTATAGTTACGAAAGATAATTAATTTTATACATTGCCCGTCTTTGTAATTATAAAAGTTAATGCAAAGTATTATCCTAAATTTACATCCAACCTATCCATGTATGTTGTTATGAAAGAAAATATGAAGTATTACCACTATTTTGTATCTAAACAGGCTATTATAAAAGATACGAAAATATCATTCGAATCTCCATGTAAACACTAATATATTCAATTAAAAAAGAAATTAGTAACCATAAAGTATGAGACATATATATATGTTAAAGTTCTATGGTCATGAAATTAAATAATCATCTACGTTTTTACCATGTATACCAAGTAAATATATATATATATATATATATATATATATATATATATATATATATATATATATATATATTGAACAGAGTAAAACGTAATGGTTTTGGACAAATATATATATATATATATTTGTCCAAAACGGCAAAAACCAACCAAGTGCATAGTATACAAAATTTTCAAGTGCCTGTACTGTAACAGTGCAGCAGTTTGATCCCACACAATGCTTGCTCTGTTTTCTTTTGTACACTTAGAGTTCAAAATTTACGTTCTTGTGCTCATCTGATATTCTAATTTCCATCTGATATTCTAATTTCGTTGCCTTTTGTTTTGATAGTTAGCAGGTGCTCCAATGACTCCAATTTACAGGTATCTACTGCAACATGCTAAGATTACGGCTTATAGAAGTTCGAATTTTAAAATGTCAAATGCATGTGTCCCTGTAATTCTGAAACACCATGGGATCTAAAAACTCATCTAAGTTTAGACTGGCCCAGTAAAATTGTACCCACCACAAAGGAATGAAAAATGTGTTATCGAAACGAGCTTTTGAAATAACATTAAGTTTTCACTGTTAGTGATTTAGCCAACACAACGTTAAGTCCTTATACGGGAATTTATAGTGCATAATTTTTGATCTGGAGACACGAGACAACTCCTGTTCAACCAGTTGGCTAAAAAGTACAACTGCGGACATTGCTTAATATGGTTCTTAGCTGGTACACAGAACCAGAAGTACAGTACAGCATATCAGTTGCTAAGCCAACAATCTGATTTTTGTAACCATGATATCAGAGGTGGTCTACAGAGTAATTACACATATCATTGATGGTGATGGCTCAGTGATTATAATTCAACAGTCAAGGGCTGTACGTATTCTCTGGAAGTATCCAACTGGTAGCAAGTTAAAAAAAAAGTGTCAATAAGAATAACCAGGTGAAGCCAAAAGCAGTCCCAAAGATCAAACATGTGAATGGACTATTGACTCTCAGCTCTCAATTTAGGTGTTCTTATATGACTTTGCTTCTTGAGCCCAACGCTCTTTCTCTCCTTGGAGGTTTGATGTGAAGCAAAGAATACAGAGTTCCAGAAACATCAAAACTCACCCAGTGTTTTCTTACCCATCCTGGTGCTTCTCGAGTTGAAAGAGAGGACACATGGAAATTTTTGTTTCTGCAATCGTAGGTGAGTTGATGACTCGATCCATAAACTTTGTCATCAACAAGTGCTCGAATCCACCGGCACTAGCCATGGGGGAAAGCCTAGAAAGGGCTCTTCTTCGAGCTCAGGTCATCGACGAGGAGGCCATGGGACGACGCATCACAAATCAAGCCATGATCCAGCAGCTGGGCATCCTAAGAGAAGCCATGCATCGAGGCTATTATGCACTTGATGTGTTTAGGTACCAGCCTCAGTATGCAGAGGATGGCAAGGATCTAGCAGTTAGGGGCTTTATGTCCCTATCCAAGGTACGCTTTGCCAAGGATTCCTATTTCTTCAGTCAAAATACAAAGTATCAGGAACAACTACAAGAGGCACTAGACAGATTGAGCTCCATAATTATTGATCTCAATGTGTTGGTGACGTTTTTGGCGAGCTACCCTCGTCTGTTTCGCCAGCCTTACAACATGCATATCCTACTGGGAAACTGCATGTTTGGTCGTCAGGTAGAAGCAGAACATGTCATTAAATTTCTGTTGCACACACAACCTCATAGTTCTCAACTATTGGAGGTCCTGCCAATTGTTGGTCCACGCAGAGTTGGGAAGAGTACCCTAGTTGCTCATGTTTGCAAGGACGAAAGAGTCCAAGATTATTTCTCAGAAATCCTATGGCTGCACGACCATGATTTTAGAGATGATGAGCTAGCTTCCGGACAAGGATATGCAATGAAACATCAAAATCAAGTGTCAAACTCGAACAGAGGCAAGAGGGTGCTAGTTGTTATAAAACTATCTGTAAATCTGAACAAAGATGCATGGAATAAGTTGTATCTTGCTTCTAAACAGAGCTTTTGTAGCACAAGTAAAATCATAGTCACAAGCCATTCAGACAAGATTGTAAATTTTGGAACTACACAGGCTCTAACTCTACAGCATCTATCTCATGAAGCATACTGGTATTTCTTCAAGACACTTACATTTGGAGGCACAGATCCTAAGACACACCCAAGACTTGCACAACTGGCCATGCAGATAGCCAGAACGCAACGTTCGATGCTTGGTGCAAACATCCTCTCTTATTTGTTGAGGAACAGTTTTGACATCCACTTTTGGTGCAAGGTTCTGAGCTTCTGGAGAGGGTTCGTACAGAAGCATGTCTCCGAAATTGGTGTGCATCCTTCTGAACTTCTAGAGCAAAACAGACCTACGAAGTTTGAAATAATGGCCACACCTTCTAAAGATTTCATGATTTTTTCAACAATATCACCGTTCTTCACAAGAGGAGGTTCCGGAGATAAAAATCCAAGATGTGTTGTATGGAAGCACTAAGAGACATGGAAAATTTGATGTTCTAGTATGGAGATCTGAGATACCCCCCTACTACAGCTATGTCAATACTTGTGAGATTCGAGAGCGTAAAATTATAGGTGCGAAGAGGAAGCAGCCTATGAAAGATGAAGCCACTTTCTATTAATTTTGTAATTTTCTGGTTTATGCAGGGACATATATACATAGGGTTAATTTTGAAGTGTAAGTGCTACATTTTCATATCTGAAGTGTAAGCGTTTATCTGCCAAATAACACATGAGCCAGAGTTATATATTTTCATTGAACATGGTGAATCCTTTCCTGTATTTTGATTTACTCCAGATACCTCAGCCTGTGCATGAACCTTCAAGCCTGTGTTTTGGGCTTTATATTTCCAGTTCTACTCAATAGAGCCTCAAATATTTTTTGAATGATTTGGCACAAACTCTGCGTTTCAATTAAGATAGTGGAAAATATAGTTGTTTACATGCCGATACCTCAGATCATGTTTGGTGCTTTGCTAGACTGCCTGCCTCGTGGAGATGGAACAACTTATGGGTTCCGTGTTGCAAGCCAAGCAGTCTCAGTGGTTCAAGAAGATTTGACATCCCACCAATCTCTGCCCCAAACGACTTTTTTTCACATAACATGATTGCATAGTATACAAAATTTTCAAGTGTCTGTACTGTAACAGTGCAGCAGTTTGATCCAGTACAATGCTTGCTCTGTTTTCTTTTGCACACCTGAATGGGAGAGTTTGAAATTTATGTTCTTGCGTTCATCTGATATTCTAATTTCTGTGTCTCCTGTATTGATAGTCAGTTGGTGCTCCAACCACTCTAATTTACAGGTAACTACTGCAATATGCTAAGACTACGGCTTATAGAAATTTGAATTTTAAAATGTTACTAGCAAAACATGCCCGTGCGTTGCAACGGGATCTCATTTAGATTTACGCATCGTGGATGAGATGAACGAAATCAAACTGCCTGTCACGCCAAAGCTATGCAAGGCGGGTGACACCCGAGCTCAGCAGGCGGTGGATTTGGGCAACAACGTCGCGAGGACTGCGAGGCAGTGATGCCGAAGCGAGCGACCTCCCTGTTCGTTGCTTCCATGGGCTCGGTGAGCCAGTACGGAGGCATGGCCTAGCAAGCGGACGACGGTAGGGATGCACATCGAGCCATGGCAGGAAGCGGCGTGGCGGCATCAGGCCACGACAGGAGCTTCTGTGCAGGCGTGCAGCAGCGTCAGGCCTTTTGGGGCGGAGCTCTCGTGCTGTGGCGGGGGATCCACTCGGCCGGCGTCCATGCGGTTTGTGCGTGCGGCCGTGGCGCCGCCAATGCTCCTGTGCAGCCAGCCACCTCCTCTGCGGGATGGCGAGCCCGGACGCACCTGATCTGGAGGCAAGGGATATAACGAAGATTTCATCTCCAACACAACCCGTGCGCTTGCGTCTCGACATTGTCGCTGCTCTGGCTTGACCTTCCTCTGTGTCGGCTCCTTTCGCCTCGTCTTTGGGAGATCCGACGTATTGTTGAGGTGTTCTAGTTATTGATTCAATGGGGATAGTGATGATTTGGGTGCAGTTTATAGGATGATGAGTCGTGGTTGAGGGTGGATTCCGTATTGGTTCTGCGTTCGCCGAAAAACGTGGAGGACACGGAAATTACCATATACAAAAAATATTAGAATAAAAAAAAGAGAATAGTGATGGAGGAATATAAAAGGAAATATTGATGGATCCACCACGGTCTCCTTGTCTCCTTTGCTTTGCTACTCAGGAACGTACATAAAAAAAAGAAAGAGAAAAGGATATAACTCGTACAAAGGATATGACTCAATACGTCTTGTAATCAGATCCCGTAACGATTATTGCTAGATGTGAGTGGTTCTAACTCGTATAACCACCACGGGCCATATAAATCTGACGGGAGAAACTCTCAACTATCGGGTAGTCGGGAGGGGTGGATAAAAAATAGATGGACGAAAAAAATAGGCTGAAATTTTGCCGATTATTATTAGGTAGAGAAATGCTTTCCATGTAATTCTGAAACACCATGGGATTTAAAAAAACTCATCTAAGTTTAGGTTGGCCCAGTAAAAAAGTATACCCACCACAAAGGAATAAAAAATGTATTATCTAAAGGAGCTTTTTGAAATAACATTCAGTTTTAACTGTTAGGCCCTGTTTGGGTGCTACAAAATTTTTTGCACCTGTAAATGGAATTCACTTGTAATTTATTGTGCACAACAAAACCCCTTGGAATCCAAATGATTTTACACTCCTGGAGAACAGCTGTTTGGAATCCAAATAATTTATTGCATGGAGACGGAGAGCAGGGTGCGCTAATCGCCTGGTACTATTGCATCGTTCATGCAGGCGAGAACGCGGTCTGCAAGAGCTCGAGCTCAAGCGGATCCACGTTGTTGCGTTCGTCCTCAGACAGTAATTATGGCTGTGGATGAAGCTGCTAAAAGGAACGCCGGAGTTGACGGCCACGGTGAGGACGGTGGCCCCCAGCACACTGCAGCATCCACGCCGCGACCATGCCGAAGAGGCGCGAGCCACCGCGACGATTTGTCTGTCTTCCCCGACCGCGACGCAGGTCGAAGCATGATGTGCCGCCGCCGTCGCCATAGCTGCTGCCGCGGGAGATCGGCCAAGGATGGCGAGCAACCGCCGCACGTCGAAGCATGATCTGCCGCTGCGGGAGATCAGGCGCCAAGGACGGCGAGCAACCGCCGCACGACGAAGCATGATCTGCCGCCGCCGTCGCCGTAGCTGCTGCTGCGGGCGGCCGCGAGGAATGAGTACTTCGTGCAGGAGTTCGCGTCCCACACGATCAGCTGAGGACAGCGACCAACAGCTGATTGATGCGCTTGGCTCCAACCGCTGCCGTGGAGACGAAGCGAGCGGACGAGACATGCCCGACAGACCTGGGTTGGAGATTATTTAGACCTTGGCTGGAGATTATTTTTATCCGATTGTTTTGGCCAAATTCGACTGTAAATTTATTTTGCTAACTGGCCATCCAAACAACAAATTCTAGATTGGATTGGAAAAACTTTAGGGCCTGTAATTTACAAGGGTTTTAGACTGAATACCAGGCTTCCAAACAGGCCCTTAGTGATTTAGCCAACACAAGAGGGTTAATTCCTTCAATGGAAATTTTCTTATCTCTATCTCTACAACTAAAAAGACTCAAGTGTTATCGTATCCCGCTAATTAACCACGCCGCTAATTAACCCCGTCTGACCGCTACTGCTCTGCCCTGCACGATCTGTGGAACCACCGTCCCGCCCACGACCCCCGCCTCGCTGTGCCGTCGCCTCGCAGTCGCACGGGTCGCTCCCACGAAGGCTGGCCGCGCCGCCGGAAGCCATCCTCTCCGCAAAAAAAGGTGGCTGCTGCTCGCCGCGCTGCTCTTCGGCGTCACGACCAGGCCCTCGTCGCCGGTGGAGTCGGTGCGGCCCTTCAGCATTGCGCCGCCGCCAGCCAGCAGTCCCTCGCCGCCGCCACACGGGCCACGCCCACGACGCACCGCCGGAATCCGCGCCGCCGCCGTACGGGCCGCGCCCACGCAGGACGCGCCACCGCCGCACGGGCCGCGCCACGGGGACGCGTCGCCGGAATCTGCACTCGCCGCACGGGCCACGCCCACGCAGGACGCGCCGCCGCCGCCGCCGCCGCCGCACGGGCCGCGCCCACGAAGCACGAGCCGCCGGAATCCTATACGAGCACACCTCGATGCCGCCGGAAGCCACAACGCCCCATTCATCTTCGTCGGCCACCCAGTATGTATACCCACCCAACATTTCTCTGAAGCACATTGTTCGTCACTTCTGTGTGTTGGGGCTCGCCTGAAGTTGCACCCTATGGATTAGTCATTTTTCTTACACGGCTATACTTACTGCCTATTGTTCCAACTGCACATTGTTTTCTTAATCTTTCCCATTCTGCTGTTGTTTGCATTGTGTTGTTGCTAGATAGGAACGGTTTGCGAGCCCCATCTGAATTTATTCAGTATTCAGTAGGCAGTGTACTTGCCCAGAGCAGTATTCAGTAGAGTATACACTAACCCTGGCTCCACAATTTCACCAAGCACAAGAATGCCACCACCATGGTACAAAATTCCCGAACACTACAGATCATTAGTCCAATAACTTGAACTTTATGCAGATAGCTGTACCATTTGATAGGCATAGGTTATTCGGTTGTGGACTGAACTTTTCTTATTTGTATGAGGTTGTGATGTTCTTCAGAGTTCAGTTTAGCAGCGTTTCAGTCAGAAAGTGTCTTAGTGGACTTGAGCTATTAAACTGGACCTTGGGATGCAAACAAGGGCAACAAAATATACTATCTGCCAATCAATAGCAATGAACCAACAACTGTTACTATAAAGAAAAATAATGATCCTTTGCCTTCTATGTATCAATCAGTCCTCCAGGTTTCATTCTCTGGTGGTCACCCATGGCATGTTAATTCTTAAGATATGTCCCTCACGATCCTTTCCAATACCAGAGGCATGTATCTCAAATTTGAGAGAATTTTGATGAACTCACCTTATGAAGAGCACATCTGCATCGCAACTACTTGTATAAATTCCTATATAGATGGAGTTCTTATGCCAAGGTATGCTTATAGAAAATCATCTCTTCATTTATTTGTCCATTACTCTGACACCTCTGTTCTTTGCTTCTCACTTGAAGTGGAGGAAGGGCTTCCATTGACAATTTTACCTAACAGTTAGTGTGCAAGACGGGTACTTTTATGATAAGTTACTACTTACTAGCAGTGAATTATGTATGAATGTTGCTGAAAATAGGTCATTCAACTAGATGTGTGACACAAACAATAACAATATGTATTGTCTATACTAAAATATTTAGTTCTATCAGTGCTATTGGCTCTTGTTTTGGAGAAAAATTATTTCTAGAATACCCTGTCATATTTCCCTGGCTCCGCCACTGGCTAGATGTGTAGATAAAGAATAGTTTGTGCTACATTGCTCTGAATAAAGTCATCTTCATAAGCCAGAAATTGCAGTCTTTATGTGAGACCTAGGCTATTCCCTTGTTTCTATCCTTTAACCCTGTATTTTTATTTGAAATATGCAGCCTACAAACAGTTAGTGCATGTTGCTTTTCTTCTGCAGTCATATGAGCTTATCTTTTCGTGCAAATATTCTATCATGCTACCTCGCTCTTTCACAATGAGTCTGCTTCTGTTCCCACACAATTTGAGTTTCTTTTTCATAACAGTTTGGCCTGTTTGGATCTCCTTGTTATTGGTATGACCAGACCCCCTTCCTCATTTTTCATTTTTATAATAAGAAAGATTGATTACCGTACTACTAATAGGTTTGAAATACTTTGTTCTATTACTCCTACTTGCAGTCAAGCAACGAAGGAACCAATTCTCCAAGGGACCAATTCTCAGATTCTTTAGCCCACTAATCATTCATGTTACTACACGTTTTTTTGAAAAGATGAATTACATTGGTGTATGAGATATTTTCATGGTGATTCCGTGCAGCACTGCTCGGCTATGGTCAATGTGGTCTTGATCGATGTTCCCTGTTCTTTCCGTGCATTGTGCAACCCATGTTCACTGAGCCATCCTGATGTTTCTGCGCAGCGCAGCGCAGCCCATGGATGCATCGACTGCAGCCGAATTGGGTTGCACGAGAGCAGTTATGTATCATGAGTGCATATAACCTTTTTTAAACCCACTGAAGTTTTTTTCATTTTTGATCAATCGTGTCATGCAAGAGAAGCAAACTTCTTATCGCATTCCTGAATGAATGGAACTATCAACTCTTGCTGGAGCCTGGAAGAGTGAAGTGCTTGCTACTGGCACAATGTTGTTTGGCATGGTCAAACAATCCATAGTTTCAGCAAGATATTGTGATATTGTTCGGGATCAATGTTGGTCCTATTTCAGTTGTTATTTATTTGATCAAAGCTGGTGTTGCTGTTGTTTTGAACCTCATTATTGTGTTGCTGATACAATACTAATTTTCTGGTTCAGTAGGGTTTTTTTTTTATTGCGTGAATCTTTTGAAATGAAACAATTATGATGTTAATTTACATATAACTTTCCGTAGCAACGTATGGGCACTCAACTAGTACAATTAAAAAGAGCCAAATGTTATCGTATCCAGGAAGCTTAATGACCCCGCCCCTCGCTAAA